>WCAA01000056.1:0-167769 GCA_010623925.1 Antarctomyces pellizariae
TTTGAGAATAGCGCAAACTCAAGATAATAAATGCCTCAGGCACCTAGGGGTGTCAATTTTGCTTATCGCAATGGTAAACTGACACCGGGTGTCAGTCTACCCACGCCCGTGTTGAAGTACTGCAAGGCCTCAATGATCGTACCTACCCTGCAGGGTTGTCTCCAAAGGGGGTGGTTATCGCTTGGCACTGCACGATAGTCGCGGTTCCCTTGCAAACGTCAGCTTTACTGGGAAACTGTGTTTACTTTTCACATCAACATCACGACAATAGCTGTGCAAGCCGCAATTTTTTTTGGCTAACATCTTCCTTTATTTCGAAACTCATTTTTTGAGACATAATCCTGCCGAAATGTTGCACCCAAGCAGTGCTCCAGACAATGGCCACGAGCCACCACTTCCGCCATCCAGAACAACCTCAACTGAGAACGTGCTGCTCCAATCTCTGAGTCAACTCTCCATTGCTGGAGCTGCACTATCTGCGACATCACATCCTCTACCACTCTCTCGACCACAAACACCCAAACTTTCGCTTTCCAGAAGCAACAGCAGAAGCTCGACACCACTTGCAACTTCTGCGCGCGCAACGAAACCACCACGAATTTCCGATCGCGGACAAAGTCCAGGGCCAGCGCAACGCCAGAACATAGTGCGCCGCACCCCGAGCAGCGGCTCTATGAGCCTTGAGCCGAAGCCAACACTGTTGCGCAAAGCGTCCATGAACAGTCTGAAGAACGCAAATAACAAGACTGTGGATATGAACGGCGCATCACCTAGAGCGAGCCCGAATAGGAGGAGCTCGTACTCAAGTATAAACAGCTATAGTCACGCGAGCGCAAGATCACCGCTAGGTAGCATGGAGGATAGGATTGAGGAGAAGCCAAAGCCCGTTGTGACGGCCGAGAGCATAGCTGCTGCGCACTTTGCAAAGGAGCTGCTGCTGCACACTACTGAGGAGGACGAGAGACCGGCGGAGACGATTGTTGTACTGCACGATGCGTGCTATGGCCATATGTACTCGAGGCCGAAGACTAAGAAAGCAGATCTGGAAAGGGTTGTTGAGAGGCCGGAGCGCATACAGGCCAGCGTTCTGGGCGTGAGTGCTGCGTACGTGAGGCTCGGTGGCAGGTATGAGGGTGGCAAGCATGCGATAAACCCAAGTGGGGAGACGGACAAGGAGAGTATACCTTTCAGGATAAAGAAGAGTGAAAGGAAGTTGGAGCTCTGCAGTCCAGCTGTCACTAACGTACACGGTGTCAAGTGGATGGAGGAGCTGAAGCTGATGTGCAATAGCGCCCAGGCGAAGCTCGCTCATGGAAAGAACGAGGTTGGGCGACCAGTGATGGATAGAGGCAAGGACGTAGAGGCACCATCGAGGCTCAGCGAGAACGATATGTACCTTTGCTCTGAATCGTTGGACGCTATGGAGGGCGCAATGGGAGCGGTTTGTGATGGTGTCGATGCCGTTTTCGCTGAGAGAGGACCAAAGCGTGCCTTTGTTGTTGTTCGTCCACCGGGTCATCATTGTTCAAGCGACTACCCATCAGGCTTTTGCTGGGTGAATAACGTGCACGTCGGCATCTCGCATGCTACTCTGCAACATGGCTTGACGCACGCTGCCATTATTGATTTTGATCTTCACCACGGCGATGGAAGTCAAGAAATTGCCTGGGCACATAACGAGCGCGGTACTTCGTTGGCAAAGAATTCCCCGGCCTGGAGGAGAACAAGTATTGGCTACTTCAGCATCCATGATATAAACAGCTATCCTTGCGAATGGGGTGACAAGGAGAAGGTTCAGATGGCGTCGCTTTGTATAGACAACGCTCACGGACAGAACATATGGAATGTACACCTTGGTTCGTACGAGAAGGAGGAGGAATTCTGGGACTTATATGAGAACAGGTACTCTGTGCTTCTGGAGAAGACGCGCATTTTTCTCAAAAGGCAAACACAGAAGATCATTGAAGCCCGAAACGGAGTTCAGCCAAAGGCGGCTATATTCCTATCTGCTGGGTTCGATGCGTCTGAGCATGAGAGTGACGGAATGCAAAGACACAAGGTTCACGTGCCCACAGAGTTCTATGCAAGACTCGCCCGTGATGTGAAGAGAATTGCTGAGGAGGAAGGTACGAGTGTTGACGGCCGGGTCATCTCTGTCCTTGAGGGTGGATACTCCAACCGTGCGCTGTGCTCTGGAGTCTTTTCACATATCTCTGGTCTTGCAGGGTCCGACCCAGACACAACTCCCATCCTTCATCCGCAAGACGAGCCTCGTGGCCTGGGATTCGAGATCCTTCAACACCACGGCTCATTGTCGGCGAGATCTTCCCACGACGGCCAAAGGCAACCACTTCCAGAGTACGATCCTTCATGGTGGGCACTTAACCACCTTGAAGCACTTGACGCCGAGAGCACACCACAGCCAGCCACCCCGATAGTTGCCAAACCGAAAGAAGGCCCGCCAGCCACTTACTACGCCAGCACACAATCCTTTGACGCCAAAATCGCAGACTCACCACAGGCACGTCGTAGTTCGTCAGGCCTCTTCAAATCTCTTCCAGGCCATGGTCTACATCATCGTGATCGCGAGCTTCACTCAGCCCGGAGTTCTAAACAAGCCCGTGTCCCAACTCCACCACCACCAGAAGTCTCCTGGTCAGTTGCAACAAAAGAGTTGTGTAAGGCTCTCGTGCCTCAGAATTGTCAAGTAAACAGCTGTACACCAGAAGAATTGGGTGCGGCTGCCACTAGGCAGCGCAAATATCGTGCAAGTCTACTCGTCACACCACCCGAGACTCCTATGATGTTGTCGCCTGAACCGACGATTAGGAAATCAACTAGGACTCGTAAGCCAGTACAAACTGGTGATGTGAGGGCGGAGGAAGAGGTGTTGGCCAGTGTTGCTGCTAGAGCATCCAGGCGGAGAACTGTGGCTGGTGCAGCTGTCATAGCCATGGAACCACCCGCGTTACCTACCAGAGGTGCTAGCTCAAGGGCGGTGTCCACCACATCGATGATCGCATCGTCCATCCGATCTGGCGGAAGACGACCGAGCATGGAGTCAAGCTCGGATTCGAATATGACGGGCGTAGGTGCTATGTCGCTGGATGGTGCTAAATCTTCACCACTCCCGAGGCTGAAGATATCTGAAAGACCAAGTACATCTGCTAGTGTTCGTCCAGAGTCTAATGTTCGTGCAAGAGCTGCTATTGCAGGCGGCAGAGGAAGAGGCTCTACGACCACTGCCGGAAGTGTTTCCCGTGCGGGTCTAGCATCCACATCATCAATAGAGGTGACAGAGAGGACACTTAATGCCAACCCCTTCACAATCGGGGCTGGTGTCGACCCATCTAGCGCGCGCTTGTCATCCACGACGACTAGTGACCAGATTAGGACCGAAGTCAATGCACTAAACACTAGTGACAGCACGAAAGCTACCGTAGTAGGTAAGGGCAACGAGACGAAGGCAGAAGATAACAACGTCAAGAAGGGGCATGTAATGAACAGAGAGGGTAGTGTTGATATGGACTCGCTCACTAGTGGTGTGAAGAAAATCAAGATTACGCTCTTAACCAAGGAACAGAGGGAGGCTAAGAATGCTGCGCGTGCGGCTGCGGCTGCTGCCGCTGTTGATGATGATAAACATACGCATTAGACGCATGCAATAGTAATCATAGTAATGACATTTTAATAAACAGACCACAGCGCACTAAGTAAAGATACCATGACATTGTAAGGACAATAACCGCAGCTGTGACAGCTGGAGACGAACAAGAGCACTCCTCCCAGGGCTCTGAGGATGCTTCCCTTCGGAAGTCGAACGTATCTCGGTATCCAGGACATCAATTGTACTTGAAGCCGTCGCCAAGTCCGAATTCCTCGGTTCCTGCGTTACCTACGGGCAGAATGCCATCGTTACCTACGATGAGGTCGGAAAGTAAGTTCCCACCTTTAACCGTCGAAGAGACCTTTACACAAACGCTTTTCCCAGCGCCGACATCTCCTATTCTGTCGTCGGCGCCTCCAGGACCTTGATCACGGCGCTGACGACTGGCAACTCACCGAGCTGGTTCACGGAAACTGTGGCGACGCCGACAATATCGAGATGACGGCCACCGTCTTCAAAGTTGCCTACGCTGCTCCCGTCGCTAAGTCTGCCTTTGCCATGGGACTTGAGGCCGTTGGATCCGCCATCAAGGTCGATATTCACGCCTGGGCCGACGCCACTGCCATCGATATTGATGTTGAAGTCGCTGGTATGGAGCCGTGGGGTGGTGAAGAGTATAACGAATACGTTGACAACCAGTGCAAGGAGTGCTACTCCTGCCGTTGGATCGCGTACGTTGTTGAGGGGAATTAGATATATCACAGCAGCGGGATCGAAAGAGGCAACAAAAGAAACACGATACCCGGCGCAAGGCGGCCAGGTTACAGTGGTGAGACAGGCAGACTCCGGAAAGGGTGTATGCAATTGAGTTCTATACAACGTGCCCGCTCGGTATGCAACGCTAGCATGATCACATACTATCTTCTCTCCACTTCGACTTCACTCTGTCCCAGCCTTGCTTCTCCGCCTCTCCTCCTTTTTGTTCTAGTCCCATTCCACGCTCAACCCATTCTTGCGAACCCATCTCTGACAGGCGGGATAGTGCGCGCGCGAAGGCGAAACGTTCCTCGTCGCCGGAGAAGATATTCGAGTTCTTCAGCATATCCATGTTCAACCCCAGATCATCCATTAGGTTCCTCATCGCCGCGTCTAACGCCTCACTCTCACCCTCCGCCTTCCCAGATCCTCCCTCAGTCGCGGCCTTCTCCTTCGCCTTCGGATCCTTCTTCAGTCCCTCCTTCATCTCATCCGTACTCATGAACAACTGCGTCAACGGCACCGCGGACGTCAACACAAGCTTCGCCCTCGACTCGTAAAGCGCATCAATGAAGGTGATGAACCTTCTGGCAAGGTCGCGAGACTTATGGTTCATGCCAGGAACATCAGCAATAACAAAGGCGTCGTAGTGTCGGCAGAGCTCGATGTAGTCGGCTGCGGACTTCGGACGCCCGATCAGCTCGTCGAAAGTGAACATGCACGCCCTCCCGCTTACAGCTGGGACTCTGATATCTCTACCCCAGACGTGTTGCGTCTCAGGATGAGGTTCGTCTTGGGGGTTACCGAGGAAGCGGAACCACTTGTTCGCGTGAGACTGGGCGTGAGCGTCCAGCGGACTGTGGTAGACACCAGATGGTGGGCGTGGGATCTTGCGGTAGTCGGTCGGTGAGTCGAGGTTGATAACATGTAATCTGTTCTTCAAAAGGGCAATACAAGGTATGAAAGACTCTCTCTGGATGCCATTAACATACAGCTGATCTGGGTGACGGTTCGAAGTTGTGACAAGGACAACGCCGTGGCTCATTAAACTCTCCAGCAACCTTCTCAAGATCATAGCATCCGCCACATCGGTACATTGAAATTCGTCAAAGCATAGCACCTGTCCCTTCTCCGCGATATCAGCGGCAATGAATGGAATACCGTCTAAGTCGTTACCGTGCTCCATCTTCATCCTGTGTAAGCGCTTGTGCACATCTTGCATGAAGTTGTGGAAGTGGATGCGAGTCTTGCTCGAGACCGAGGGTGGCAGGGTGTCGTAGAACAGGTCCATGAGCATGGTTTTGCCAGAGCCGACGTCGCCGTAGAGGTAGAGTCCTCGTGGTAAGTTCTCTGGGATCGTGGTCTTTGGCTTGGCCTCCTCCTTCTTTCCTCCAAAGAACTTGGAGAAGAGTCCCGTTTTTGGCTCGTCCTTAGTGTCAAGGGAACTCTTTCCTTGCAGTGCCTTAGGAATCATCAGGGCCTCCAAATCCTCCTCCGTGCTCATCAATTGTCCCAGCCATCCCTTCTTCTTCGGCGGTGGAGGTAGTAAAGCTTCTATGCTTGGGTGGACGACTGGTGGTGCCTTGTAGTGTACGAGTTCGTCGTGCAAGTGCTGGAGTGATTGAATGATGCCGCGCTGATGGTCGTCATCTCTCAATCTGCAGGACTCGACACGTGAATTGTACTCGGCCATTGGGCCATAATCTGGGTTGTTAGGCGTTTTCTTGGCTGAGATGGTGTAGCCTCGGCGTTGGCCTGCGATGCGAATGGCGGGGAGGATGCGCTTCGTGGTCTGGTTTGCGCCCAAAGAATTTCTTGATAGATGTGCGAATGACGAAGAAGGTGTGGAAGAAGTGCTGACGTATCCTCTGAATTGTGTTTGTGCATTCAGAGCGCGTACTGCGGTTGTCGTATTCTGTGGCGCAAGCAGCCGTTGCGCCGCGACAAGACTGTTACTGGCATGAACTCTGCGCATTTCTCTCTATATCGTCTTTCTATGATAGTAATATATGCAAAAAGAGTGTAGAGGTCTACAATGACATGCTCCTCATATGCGACGCTCAAATTGCAAGCAAAAAAGCAAATGTAGCGAAAGATGTTTACTAATGACTTTAGATCGTGACCTTTCGGGTCGCAGGACATAATGTCGGCGGCAGTTCTTGGCACCACTGACACAGTTCGGCAGCGGATAATCTTAGACGGGACATGCACTTTCTATGCGTCACATGATTGGACTTTCCCAGCCAATTTTTCTTATCGACAGGAACTGCGAAGATAAGGACGCGAAATTATATTGCAAGGCGAAAATACTCGACTCTCAGCCTTGTCAGGTCAACATCGAGGTGTTTTGAGTATATTAAAGCATGGAAGACCAAACTAATAGGGCGCATAGGCCCGCGAAGGCGAAGAAGAAGCATGCCTCTGGAGAGAAAAATCCAAAGGCTTTTGCTTTCGCCAACCCAGGACGTCTGGCAAAGACGAGCGCCAGATCCAGCGATGTGAAGGAGAAGAGGCTTCATGTGCCTTTAGTTGACAGAATCCCAGATGAGCCGCCGCCACGTCTTGTGGCCATTGTTGGCCCACCGGGTGTTGGAAAGACGACTCTGTTGAAGTCGTTGGTCAAGAGATATGCGAAGGAAACCCTTAGTGAGCCACAAGGACCAATTACCGTCGTCACCTCGAAGAAGCAGCGTCTTACCTTCGTCGAATGCCCAAACGAGCTGGAAGCTATGGTCGACATGTCCAAGGTCGCCGATATCGTGTTGCTCATGATCGATGGAAACTTTGGATTCGAAATGGAGACCATGGAGTTCCTCAACATCCTTTCCGCTTCCGGCATGCCAGGAAATGTCTTCGGTATCCTTACCCATCTCGACCTGTTCAAGAAACCACAGACTTTGAAGGACGCCAAAAAGAGACTTAAGAACCGTTTCTGGTCTGAGCTGTATAATGGTGCTCACCTCTTCTACCTCTCCGGTGTCATCAATGGCCGTTACCCAGACCGCGAAATCCACAACTTGTCCCGCTTCATCTCTGTCATGAAGAACCCTCGTCCTCTTATCTGGCGTAATGCCCACCCATATACCATCATTGACAGCATGCGCGATGTCACCCATCCAACAAAGATTGAGGAGGACCTGAAGTGCGACAGAACGATTGTACTATCCGGTTACCTGCGCGGTACTAACTTCGCTTCCCAAGGGCAGAGAGTTCACATCCCAGGCCTTGGAGACTTCACTATCAAGACTATGGAAGCGCTTCCAGATCCATGCCCAACGCCGTTTATGGACCAAGCCATGGCCAAGATCACCGGCAAGACTGGCCGCAGACGTCTCGACGAGAAGGAGAAGCGCCTACACGCACCTATGTCTGATGTCTCTGGGTTGAAAATCGAGGGTGACACTATTTGGATCACCCGCGAGAAGGGGTTCAACTTTAATGCTGACGAGGATGAGGAGGATGGAATTGAGCGTGGTCAGGGAGAGCAACTGATTGTTGGTCTTCAGGGCGAGCGCAAGCTGCTGGGACAAACCGATGAGGGTGTGCGTCTCTTTAGCGATGGAGCTGCAATTAAGAAGATTGAGGGGGAGAATGATACGGGACGTAAGGAGCCACGTAAGGCACGCTTTGTCCAGAAGGACGCCGACTCTGATGAGGAGGTGGAGGATGCTGACATGACTTCCGGAGACGAGGACATGATGTCTGATGATGGCGAAGAGATCCCTGAGGACAAGCTCGGCAAGGCGTTCAGGAAGGAGAAGGAGAAGACTGTCGATGGAGATGTCGCTTTTGCTGACTCCGACTCTGATATGGGTTCTCAATCCGAGGATGAGGGCGAACCAGATTCGGACGACGATTACGACTCTGAGGAGGAAGGTGCAAAGTGGAAGCAGAATATGCTCCGCAATGCGCAGAAGATGCACGGCAAGAGGAAGTTCTACCGTACTGGTGACCTCGCTCGTCTCATGTACGACGAGACGTTATCTCCAACTGAGGTTCTGAAGAGATGGAGAGGAGAGGTCGATGAGGAGGAAGAGGAGAACATTGAGGATGACGACGACGATGTTTTCTTCAAGAAGGCCAATCACGAGAAGGCTGAGGCCCTTTCCGAGGACCGCATGATTCCAGACTTCAACTACGAAGAGTTAGAGAAGAAATGGTCTGGTGAGGATAACATTGAGACTCTTCGTCGCAGATTTGCCACCGCAGATCTTCTTAAGGAGAAGGCGGATGGTGATGATGGCGAGGAGTTTGAGGGTATCAACTCCGACGATGATGAGGGAGACGGAGACTTCCAGGATCTCGAAGCCGAGGAGGAGGAAGAAAAGGCGAATTCCGAAGAGGAGAAGGAGGAAGATGAGCAGACAACTCTTCAGGCCGAGCGTGAGAAGAATGCCCGCCGTAAAGAGGAATTAAAGCTCAGGTTCGAGGAAGAAGACAGGGAAGGATTTAATAACGACAAGGCTATTGCTCGTCGTGAAGGCGGCGATGAGGAGGAGTTTGGCGAGGACGACTGGTATGATGCCCAAAAGGCAGTCATCCAGAAGCAGCTCGACATCAACAAATCCGAGTTTGAGTCTCTCGATGATAGATCTCGCATCAATGTCGAGGGTTTCCGTGCCGGCCAGTACGCAAAGATGGTCATCGAGGGCGTTCCATCTGAGTTTGTAGAGCGCTTCTCACCAAAGATGCCAATTTTGGTTGGAGGCATCAATGCCACTGAGGACAGATTTGGCTTCGTCCAGGTCAGAATCAAGAGGCATAGATGGCACAAGAAAATCTTGAAGACCAACGATCCATTGATCTTCTCCCTCGGTTGGAGACGTTTCCAGACTTTACCAGTCTACTCTATCTCTGATTCGAGAATCAGAAACCGCATGCTCAAGTACACGCCTGAGCACATGCATTGTTTCGCAACCTTTTACGGGCCATTGATCGCGCCAAACACCGGATTCTCCTGTTACCAATCTTTCAGCAGCAAGACTCCTGGCTTTAGAATAGCGGCCACTGGTACGGTTCTGAACGTCGACGAGTCTACTGAGATTGTCAAGAAGCTCAAGCTCACCGGTGTTCCATACAAGATCTTTAAGAACACTGCTTTCATCAAGGATATGTTCAGTACATCCTTGGAGATTGCGAAGTTCGAGGGTGCATCCATCAAGACCGTCTCCGGAATCCGTGGACAGATCAAGCGCGCATTGTCCAAGCCAGAGGGTCACTTCAGAGCCACCTTCGAGGACAAGATCCTGATGTCCGATATCGTGTTTTTGAGAGCATGGTACCCTGTCCGCCCACACAGATTCTACAATCCAGTCACCAACTTGACCGGCTGGAACCAGATGCGCTTGACCGGCCAAGTCCGCGCCGAGCAGGCCATCCCAACTCCTTCCAACCCTAACTCCTTGTACAAGCCTGTCGAGCGTGCAACCAGAGTCTTCAACCCATTGAGGGTTCCAAGACAGGTTGCCGCTGAGCTCCCTTACAAGTCGCAGATCACGCAGATGAAGCCACAGAAGAAGGAGACTTATATGGCTAAGCGTGCTGTTGTTGTGGGAGGTGAGGAGAAGAAGGCCAGAGCCCTGATGCAACAATTGATGACAGTTCGTAATGAGAAGGTCGCAAAGCGCAGGGAGGCCAAAGAGAAAAAGCGCGCTGAGTACCGTAAGAAGGTTGCGGAGAACGAGGAGATGCGTGGTGAGCGCGAAAAGAGGGAAAAGCAGGAGTACTGGAGAAAAGAGGGCAAGAAGCGCCGTGGGGATGAGGACGGAGGTGGCGGAAAGAGGTCAAAGTACACGAAGTAGAGTTGTCATATCATATCCTGTTAGTTTAGCGATATATACCGTTTTGTATTCACTCTCGATAAATGGTTGTTTTTGTCCATGTTCAAGCCTCTGAAGTTTGACCGCTTGTATCAACTTTTCGAGGAGCTATATCAAAACAGTAGTAGGCGTGAATTTGCTGCTGTTTGCGAAGCTTGGCACCAGCGGCTTATATTTTAGACACACCTGTTACAAGTTAGAATTTTATGAACGCGCCTATAATTGGTGGATCTAGATTTCGTGCTTATGTGCGCAATCAGCTGCCATGCGGGTATCTGCGGGGTTGTGATGACGCACCTCTGTGCCAGGGGCAATCCATCAAGGTTGCGACTTTGACCTGCCTAGCCTAGCACGTATAGATAAGAGGGCTTGTTTATATAGACAGATCTCCCCCTTTGCACAACCCATTCCGTTACGATATTTCGCGTTTCAAGATTTCACGAATACTGTACACCAACCCGGTTAAACTCTTTAAACAATACAGTTAGAAACTTTCGAGCCAGCATAACCGCAAATATGCCAGCTTACATTGTTTGTCATCTCCGTCCCTTCAATAATCAATCCTCATCATTCCATTTTTAATACTCGGCTAACAAGCCATCCTCAGGTCACTCTCAAGGACGACATCTCCGACGAAGAGGTCAAGGCCGTCAAGGACAACTGCAGGGAGCAGGGCGGAACCATCGAGCACGAGTACACTATCTTCAAGGGTTTCTCGTAAGCCCCCGCAACCTCACTCATACATCTGAGCAGATGGGGGAGCTCTCATACTAATGATGGATAGTGTCAGATACCCAGAGGACCAGTTCTCTACTTTGGAGTCTCACCCACATGTTGAGAGCGTCGAGGTTGATGGAGAGGTCAGGACCCAGAAGTAAACTCCACATTATTTGGGAGGGCGCGGATGATAGATGTGGGGCATAGTATTAAGCAGAGGCATTGAAAAATACACCATTTTAGCAGCTTCTTCCTTCGTCCTTTTACCACTTCTGAAAAGCTCACGATGGTCTTCAGCTCCTAAGAAGAGAAGTTTGAACGCGGGGTATTTCCAGCATTACAAAGGTCGAGAACTTTATCGCCATGACAGTGTTGGGAATGAACCATGAACAACTGTTCACTGTCTCAGATTTCTTGAACAGCTCTCATATCTCCATTTAGGCCATTAGTATTTTGCCTTCGCCCCGCACTTTCGTGCCACCTAGCCCCAGAACCCGCACTCAGATCTAATCAGCACCCCTGCAACCAAATGCCGTGATAAGCCGATAGGCCATCAGACGACCAAGCTTAGATACATCAACAGCTTCCTGAAATCCATCCATTGTTGTCGCAAACACACACATATGCCAGAATGATACGTCAAAGAATACGGCTGCCGTGCCTTCAAGCACGGAGTTGCAGGCCCTGTACCTACACAACTCATGCTTCAAGCCATAGCAGATTGCCAGACCTATTACAACATCCTGTGGGCGACGACCAAGTCTCCGAGCTCGCATCAAAGCCATTGCACAAGTTCTCACTAGCAGACCTCGTCAGGTACGCAACGCATTGTAATCAGTTTCTCCCATTGGCTAATATTTCCAAGGCATGGAATTCCTCCTCTTCCAGCACCCGCGCTCTTTGACAGCGCAAACTTCACGCTCTCGCTCCTTCCAATCAGGCTCGCCCACCGCATCCACGCTCTTCGCAACTTGCCATACATCGTAGTCGCCAACCCCTCTGTATCACAAATCTACGGCAACTACCAACATTCGCTCTCCACTCTTCTACCTTACTACCGCCGCAGCACTGCAGTCTCCAGCATTTCCTCAGTCGCAGCGCACAAACCATGTTCACCCATCCAGACCTTGGAGGAGGAAGAGAAATTTACACACGTTCTCGCCGCGCTAGTCGAGACACATCGCGATACCATTCCAATCCTAGCTCGAGGCTTTCTCGAGTCAAGACGCTACATATCGCCAGCTGAAGTGACAAGGTTCTTGGACGAGCACTTAAGAGCAAGGATAGGGACAAGATTGATCGCAGAACAACATATCGCCCTCCACCATTCCTCACTCCACCCAGAAACTCTTGGCGCAAAAAACACCTACAACGGGGTGATTGACACGGAGCTTCGACCCACAGACATCATAAACACTTGCGGAAACTTCGTTGCCGAGATCTGTGAACTGAAGTATGGCATAAGGCCAACATGGATAATAGATGGTGATCCAGAGACCTCATTTGCCTACGTTCCTGTTCATCTTGAGTACATATTGACGGAGCTGCTGAAGAATGCTTTTAGAGCCACAGTGGAGAACTGCCCAAGAGGAAGGAGTCCAGAGCCTGTGGTTATCACGATTGCAGCGGAGCCGGAGGACGAGGATGAGCTCGCGGCGAGTGTGTTAGATCAGGCTATGAGTGAGAGTACAAGCCCGAGAGGTGCGCCAGGAGTGACTATTAGGATCAGGGATAGAGGTGGTGGTATTCAGCCAAGGGTGCTGCCAGATATTTGGAGTTATTCTTTCTCAACGTTTGACGCTGAGCAGGACGATGTTGGTGATGCGCCAGGAGGCGGAGCAGGGGTGAATCATCCTGAAGGTGGTGGGATGGACGCGCTGAATCAGTTGGGTGGCCCCGGAGGCTTCAACTCTAGCATTGCGGGGTTAGGATATGGATTGCCCTTGAGTAGGGCGTATGCCGAGTATTTTGGTGGTGGGATTGCTGTGCAGTCATTGTTTGGCTGGGGCTGCGATGTCTACTTGAGGTTGAAGGGTGTCGGAAGAGTGTGAAAATGTTTAGAGACAACAGACGAAGGTTAAGAGCAGCGAACAACAATGAGGGAGGAGAAGAATCTCTCTGAGAAACTAGTATACGAAAGCAGATGAGAAGACAAAACAGCAAAGATGCCGAAGCCATGTTTTTCTTGGTGCATCTGGCGACATCTACAAGTGAAATTGTCGCACATCAAACCAACCATGACTGCCGACAATTGAGGGGCCTTTCAATTCGCCAAGGGCCGTCGTCATGGTGGAACCGGGAAGATGCACTGCTTCTTCCTTTTGTGATATTTGCTTATAAACACACGGCAAAAGAAGCGACGGTTGCCTGTTATACAGAATGGTTTTCGTTCTGTCTACCTCCCTCCATACGCTCCGTACCAATACTAAAGCTCAATTCCACCTGCGACATCGCAAATTGGTGTTTCTATATATCCAAGCGACTAGTTCTGGTTTGCATTAAGGTTGCATCGCATCCCTGCGTCGCCACCAGAGCCCAGCTTCTAGCAGACTTGGCATCACCGAGGCCTTTTGACAACAGCCAGAGACTGGTCGGTAGCTCAGAATCGACACCGAATTGAATGGTCAGAGGATGAGTCAGGAAGCACTTATGTCAGAAGGCCCGCCAAACGTTGGCAAAGCAATGGCATACGACACTCCGTTGTGATTCCGATTGCTGGCCGCCAGTCCTTCTCATTCCTCCGTTAACCAACAGACTGCGCTGACATGTGCCTTTAGAGCCCATCGAAACACGAAGCCAGCCTTCTCCTGTGAGATGAGCACAATCTAGACAAGAGATTCTGGGCGATCCGACCGCCGTCTCCAAATAAATCGGATGGCTTATGTCGAGGAAATTTCTGCCTAAACTATACGAATCCAGGCTCCATCGCCGTCAAGAACAGCTGATTACCCACTGTAAATGCCATTGGACTCCGCCAGTCTACCTCGCTTGGGGCGCCAATCCGCATGGGAGCGATCCACCGCAAAATACCTCTGAGCCTGGTGTGGGCCAATACAGCCTGTCAGCATGCGCCATTTTACTGACTGGGACCGGTTCCAGCCTTTGCTGTGGAGATCTTGCGGTTCCTTGTCATAGTGGGGGCGGCCAAGCCGCCACCACCCAGTATTCTAGAAGGCGGCCAGGATGACGGAAACTATATGAGGAGCACGATCCGCGAACTTGTAAACAGATAATATTATAGGATACGTCTATTTAGATTTGTCCGTCACAGCAGCGCCCAATCGATTAATCAGAGACGATTTCAGCGCCTCTCAGACTCCCAGTCTCACCCAGCCTCATTCAGCGCACAGCCTGAATAAGACAACTTAGAATTATAAGAAGGGCGAGAAGGAGTACACAGAAGAACAACACAACCAATCGATACGTCATTCAATGTGTGCATCAATCCTCGAAAGACAAAAGCTTAACTCAAGACGCAGAAGAAGGAGAGAGGAAGAGGAGAGAACTTGCAACATCGTCGATCGTCGCACTTGAATCGCCACCTTGAGCAGGGTGCTACACAGAATCACACCAGGACGAGATCAGTTGGGCGCGAATATGTGCAAACAAGCGCAGGTCTCTCCGATGACGGAGCCACGTAATAATGGCACGCTGACCATCAACCCTACCCGAACCACTTCGCAAACCTCGAGTCCATCTGCTCAGGCTCAAATAAAGCCTAGCACTGAGGTTGCAAGCGAGCGTACCTTCACTCTCTTTCAGCGCCTCCCACCCGAGTTGCGCCTCAAGATTTGGAGCCTGATGATGGAACCTCGCGTTGTCTTGATATCCTACAATCCAGCCACCAAGCGCTGTGACTCCTCTACTCCAATCCCGCCTGTACTCCATGTAAACACAGAGGCTCGCTACGAGGCGCTACGTTTCTATCGTCCATTGTTTAAGACACATAACAGCGGCGCCTACGTTCTCTTTAGTCCGAAGCGCGATACCTTGTACTTTCCGAGACACAGAGAAATGGGCTATGATGACACTCTGCGGGACTTCTCCACTTACATGGCGGACCAGTCAGACCTTGACCGTGTTCAATGCATCGCTCTCGACTCCGTTGAGATTGGCGTCAAGCGTCCATGGGAAGCATACGACAAAGCCGTGCTTGCCAAGTCTTTCCGCCATCTCTCACAACTATACCTCGTACTCAACCGCAGGCCAACGTGGCTGAGCAACCTTCCGAGGGACTTCCTCGGCGAGAAGACGAAAGAGAGGAATATCAAGTTCGTGGAGTATGAGGACCAGACCGAGGCTGCGAAGGTGGGCGGGGATTTCGAGATGCAGTTCGTCAGGGAGGAGGAAACGCTGAAGCAGATTTGGAGAAGTGAGGGTCAGGATTACGAACCACACACACTTCCACCGGTCATGGTCGTGGAGAAGAGGAGAGTGATGAGGAACTGAGGGAGCTTAGCGCGGTCTAAGACAGCCCTGTGGCTGTCTTGGATCGCGCTTTTTTTGGTTTAAGGGATTGTCGACGATGTTCGCGATGGATGATTTTATCTCGCGGGTGTTGCATACTGGGGCTCGGTAGTGTATTTATAAATATTAATACCGTTTGATTGACTCTTGTGTTCTGTTATTTGGCAGCGGGATTGACGTTGGAGAGGTCGATTTGCCCTTGCGAACCAGACTTTGAGTACCGAAATGTGACAAGTCCTTAGTGCATTCGCAGTCGATTTCGTCGTATAAATTAATATATGTACTGTCTCACCCCCTCGTCGAATTCCCTCTTCCTACTTTTGAGTATAACGACTTTAATAATTGCATTATCAGTATACAGTACCCACATCTGCGACCTTAGCAACGCATTATTGCCAGATACTTTCGACCATATCAGCGTGATAGTCGTAGGTAGAATGATTCCTAGTTCGGATGAGCTCGACCTTCGAACCATTATCCGGATGCAAGACGGTGTCATCGAGCTCTACCGTTGCGTCGAAAACGCAGTCCAGCGGATTTTACCTACCAAGCGCCAGCAAGTATCCAGCTACCAACGGCATTGGCGGCCTAATCACTGTGAATTCCGGCACAGACGGCGTGATATTCGACCTTAACGCCGCAGATCGCCAAGATGGGAAAGGGAAACTTCATGTCAAATATTCCGGCGAGGATGCGGGAGCGTCTTGAGAAGCAAAACCGTTATAATTGCTCGCTCTTCCCGACAAATTTCTACGTAGATAGGAGTTTGAAGCGCTGTGACGGCTTCCCTAATGTACATGAGCCTCCAACAACCGTCAAAAAGCCGCAGACTGCGGAGAGACCGGGCCCAATCAAGCTAAAATCGATACTTAAAGTCACCACCGCACCGCCAACAAGGAAACAGCCGATTCTTACATTGAAGATGCCGTTGTTATATTGGCAGCAGATGAGGAAGATGGAGAACAGAAAGATGGTCAAACGGCTTAAGGCGGAGAGAAGGGCAACGAGGAAAGACAGAAAGGTACACAATATGCCGAGGATTTGTGAAGCGGCAGAGATTGCGATCGAGAATAAAAAGAGGTACAAGGCCGTGGTAATTGGCGAGCTGCTTCTGAGGTGGCAGGAGGGGAAGGAGAGGTTTGAAAAAGGAAGACTAAAACGGAATGAAGCAGCGATGGCAACGTGGTTGATGCATAGCTCGCCGACGCTGAGTGATTCCACACTGGGGAATAGCAGGGAGGAATGGCAAGGTGAACCAGAGCCGCAGAGTAAATATGTGGTAAGAACGGGGGGCGATAGCGCTTTGATGGTGGTGTGGCACCAAGACGTGCTTGCTAGCTTGATCCAGGGGAGCAACCCCGCACTGTATAGTGAAGTTGATGAGGAGTTCAGTGCGGCTGCGTGGGAAGAGGAGGAAGAAGGTGACGAACAACTCATGCCCGAACTGAATCGAATCAGTCCAAATGGCACCAAGACGAGCGATTACGATGTGGCGGAGTGGCACGATTTTGAGGAAGTTCATTTCGAGGGACCTGAGGAGGATTAATCTGTTGATATATAACGACCAAACCAAGTGCTGGAAGGGCTACTGCTAAACGTATTTTGGAGAAGATGTCGCGGAGTGCGACGCTTTGATTTCGTAGGAAGGAAGTACGGTGCGAGAATATAGTGGTGTCTATAGGACGACCAAACCAAGTGCTGGAAGACCGGCAGGGTTTTTAGGCTTTTCTGCAAGGCATTTTTCATAGATGTATATGGTAATCTTTAATTTCGGTCACGACATCTCCATTCCATCTTCGGCCACAAGTATATATTCATGCTTCCCAGTCCGTCCTCGTCTCCAGTAGCTCGACTTCCATCTCCCAATAGCTCGCACCCATCGATCTAAAGCGGCTACAATGGGCTTCATGCCCCATTCATCAAATGTCAAAAACGCTTCTCTCGTTAAGTAATGACGCATATACCGCAAGAGTCACAAAACTGCCACCGCACAGACACACCAGATTAAGAGCTGGTAATCCGAAATCGTCTTAGAGATCATACTCATTGCGCCACTCTCCTGTATCGTCGAACCATCCGGCACATTGCCGGTTACGCCCTCGCCGAGATACAAAGAGCCGATATCCGTCAGCTCTCCCTTCTCCGTTAACATTGCGGCATAAGGACCAACATTACTTTTATCAGATCTAAACGAGCCGAAGTACGAATACCGCTCCACAACGTCCAGGCGATCAAAATACTCCGCCGACTCATTGAAGAACCGATTCGAGCTCTCGATATCGCCGTGCGGCAATGCATACTCAGTGATCCAGATTCTCTGCGTTCCATTCTCCGAGAAATCCAGCCCGTACGTCTCAAAAGCCGAGGTTTTCTCTCCAATATGACTTGCCAGACCCTGAAAATCGCCATACCAGTGTACGGGCAGCACATCAATGTTACAACGACCAGCACAAGCTTCGAAGAACTGCGCAAGCCAGACAAATCCATCTGGTCCGCCGGTTGTCGCTGGACCGACGAGTTTTATGCCTTTCTCGCGCAGAGGCTCCAGGACTCTGATCCAGGACGCTGCGGCGCCAATGGGCGATATTTCTGATCCGCCAGTCTCGTAAGAGCCATCAGGCTCGTTGAACCCCATTATGTGTGTGATATTCTGTCCTTGACGGAGCATATTGAGGACAGCGTCAGAGAATGAGAAATCGTTGGCGTTTTCGGGATTGCCCCAGAGCATGGGGACGAAGTGGAGGTGTTTTGCGTCTTTCAATTGAGGCGACGGCGAGACTTGGTAGTTGTAGTACCATGTCAAGGCTTTTTCAGGAAAGAGTAGCCTGGCTTCATCTTCTGGGTGTTCTTCGAATTGTTGGGGGAGGTATATGAGACCGCGCTTGGTGGAGTTGGAGGAGACTTCGGCGGCGGTGGAGAGGCGCGTTAAGGTCGCTGTAACAAGGAGAAGTGCGCTGGTAATGTGCATTATGAATTGTGTGGTGCTATTTCTGCAGCTGTCGTGGTTGAAGGTCGCCGTCTACTACCTTTTCAGTGCTTTACTTTTGCTTTACTTTTGGTTGCTTCGCCATGTACGCAGTGTGGATATCTCTTAGGTTCTGCTTTCGCCAGATGTGCTTGTATGTTGGTCGCGTTGTTTTTAAGATAGCTCTGGAACCCTCTAATATCTAATTGTCGTCTATCTGGCTATATATTCGTCAATCGCAATATGTATGTGGCTTTTGAGCCTCGGAATGGACGGTCGTTTGCTTGGTATGTGATTGCGTCCTCCTTCGACAATTCCGCCAGACTTCACTTCGAGGAGTTCAATAGACAGAGAGCGACAATGGGAGAAGAGATAATTGAGGGTGGAGAATAATCCAAGCAAAGAGATTCGAGCCAACATTCTGCACCTACCCCTTCGCTTACCTTTCAAGGCACAAAGATGCTCAGCCTCAGCCATGGCGCCCAGCCTCGTAACACCCAGTGGTTCTGCATTGCGCCCGCATCGGTGCGTTTGGTGTTGTCTCGGCGCTCGTCGTGACGCGAAGCCCGGGTTGGGCTAGTGCATTGCTAAATGGAGCGTGACGGCGGCAAGGATAAGCTAGCAGAGGTTGTGGTGGGCTAAAGCGGGACGATAGGGAAATGGACGAATGTGGTGAGCGCAACTTTTAAGCGATGTTTCTAGAGATACTGAACGAGCATCTTCACTCTTCTTACATATCAATGAAATTCATCATCAGCACTTCTCAGTCGCCCAGTTTGCTCGCCGTTAATTGGTTGACGCAGGACGATCAAACGAAAGTCCATCAAAATGGGACATTTGGGAGATAATCAGTGAGAAGCCGAGAGAATGGGTGTCCTTTCAAGACTATGAGGCTGCTTTATCTAGAGATGTAAGATTACTACATGACATTTAATTGCACCCATCATTTGTCTCCTATGCTGCCAGTATTGCTCTTCACATTCACCAGCGGGCTCCCAAGTCCGGTACTGGCGGTTATGCTCCCTGCATCAGAAGCATGTTCACTCCCCCTTCTGAAAGGTGGTGCTCTCAGGCCTTCACGCAGGCTCTCTCTCATACTTCCCCACCCGCCTTCCCTCCAAACAGGATGGCCATCTGGATGTCCACCACCTCTCATCCCTTCCCTGAAACTACCACCTTGATACCCTGCTCCAGGGTGCGGCCCGAACAAACCCGGACCTAATCCTAGCGTCGGGATGTTATGATCATCCAAATCCTTTCCATCTCTCTCCGGCCTCATGTTCTGCGGCGTTGGCGGTACAGAGGGCTTACCCGACTTCTCCATCACTTCTTTGTAGAAAGCTGCAAGGCCTTCGACGTCAGCGCAGAAGTCCTCAAGATTCTGCTTGATATCATGTGGCGGACTATTTGGCCCTAAGTTTGCTCGCACCGGAATGATGGTTGCTGTAGAGTTACTATGCGACTGCGCCATACTTGGTCTTATGGCCGGGCTGGCACGCAGTCCTGGTGAACCCACGGTGGCTCTCAGCATTGGACTGTTCAATGGTGTTGGCTGGCGAAGATGCTGGGGCGGAGGTCCAGTTTGCGGAATACCATTGGCAAACTTGTCGTCCCGTGACTGAGGTAGTCGGCTGTTGTACATCTTATTGCTAGTGAGGACGAAGTTTCCTTCATCAGTGACTTGCGCAAACACTCTTCCAGAGCGGTGGATGTACTGGCTAAACTTGTACTCTGGCCTGCCCCATGAGTATGTCACGTCAACAGTTGGTGGGAAGTTCGAGGCAGCTTCCATGTCTAGGACAAAGTTGTGCTTCTTCAAGATTGCTTTCTGGTAGAAGGATCTTTGCGGCTGAGCAACCGGCACAAGACTGGTAGGGTTAAAGTCAGTGGCTGGCTGCTTCTCGGGTGGCTGCAAGGCAAGCTTGATTGCGTAAGGGCGACGGAAAGGATTTCTAGAAGCAAGGTCACAAGCTTCCGCTAATGGTGCTTCGACTAGCATGAGCCCATAACGGTCAGCAGTCACTGCCCATGAGGCGATGGAGTCCTCAATCAACTTAGCTGTGACGTTCATCCACTCCAGACGAATGTGGTAGCAGGAATCTGGATTATGGATGCGATCGTAGTGTAAGTTGATGCGCTCGGGACGATAAGAACGTCTCCTGGGGTCTACGTCGTATCTCATCATCTTGCTCAGTGTTACAACTGGCCTCCTACCAGTAGGTGTGGCGGCACCAGACCTTAATTCTTGTTCAGAGGAATTGGTGTTGGAGTTGGAGCTCGATCTAGCCCTCTCTGGCTTTGGAGAATCCTTAGGGTTGCTCTCAGCACCAGGTGTCTGCGGCAAAGATGTATCTCTTCTCCGAGGCGCAAAAGGCCATCCTCCTCCGCTAGGTCTCTGCCTGGCATACTGTCCAGCAATCTGGTAAAAGTATTGCCCATCCCTAAAAGGATGACGCCTTTCCACATGCATAAATAAGCCTACATCTTGACTCTTTTCTTTCGTCTCTGGGCCTTGTTCGCCGGGTTTCCGGTCATCTTCCTTTGCCATGAGCATATTTCCAAACTCAACCGCCTCTTCTCTTGTCTCTATATCATCAAAGTTATCCATCAACCAGGTCGCCATATCCGAACCGATGAAACAGTTGTAGTGCAATCTAAAGTGCCATCTGCGATTCTGCATCCTCACTCCACCCTTCTCAGGGGATTGCTGCATAGATTCTGCAAGAGCGGCGATATTGACATTGACCTTCTTAAAGTGCTCTGATTCGTACAACAAACCCCGTCTGGGTTGTGCATCTCCAGTCTCCAGTATTGGAAGTCCTTCAAGCTCGGCAGCAATAGCTAGTGAAGGATCCTGCGTCTGGTACCAGATGTCCAGTGGATTTGGGTGTTTCCTCCGTCCAGGCTTAACACTCTGGAATCTTCGCTCGGAAGGAGGCACAACCCTATGTCTTTGCCAGATCTGAGTCAATGCCTTGATGCCTTCAAGCCTAGTCTCCTCTTCTGTGTCCTCTCCTTTATTGGCTCTGGAAAAGGTCGGCCTATCGACTGGTATTAACACAAACCTTGCTCTCCAGTACTTGATACGATCTGTCATATCCTCTTCGTGGCCTGCAATATAGGAATCCACATAATTCCAGTTGTATTCCTGGGCCGGTTCTTGCAGGAAGACTACCCTGGAGACATAATCGTCGTCAAAGTGAGTCCTGATAGCAGGCTTATAGTCCTTGTCCTCCTTTGGAACTGGCTCGATCATAGCCACTGATTTCCGTTCATACATCATAATCTCCACTTCTGTGCCATTGACGCATGAGAGCTGGTGGATTAAATTGCCCATAGTAAGGAAGATGCATGTTCCATCATGAGAGATCTCTCCACTCTCGAACGCATTCGCAATTTTCATAACTTTCTGTCCAAATGCCTCGAAGACTCCTGTGCCAACAACAATCTGAAATCCCTGCGAAAGCCGTAAAGATATGAGCTCTCGCAAAAACTCTTCCCTAGTCTTTGGAACCTCCGACATATCATCTTCGGTGTTCTGGGAAATATTGTACGGCTTCTGCGTATAATCGCTGTCCAACTGGCACCTCGTTGGAAAGAACTCAGTTGTCAACGGCACAACTGCTGGAGAGCATAATGACTTCCACTTCATGGCCTTGGTAACTACCGGACGAGGAAAGACATGCTGCCAGCGCGTGTACTGACTTGCCGTATTATTTGCCTCGGTAGGATTTGACGGATTGAGCACTTTGAGCCAAGGTGAAGGGACAGTAGCTGGAATAAGGGTGTGTGAGTCAGGCACTCCCTCGGCCAGCAGTTTAGAGTTGGCGACACGAATCGTGTCATCAGAGATAATAGTCTGCAATGATGGCATACCCACAGAACCACCCTCTTTTCCAGCCGTCGAGGCAACAGTGAATACAGAGCCAAATTTCGTCCTGCCCTGCAGTAGGGAAGTTGGTTCAACATGCGGACCTTGCCCCTTGATCGCAATCGGTTGTGCTGATTTCTTCGTATCGTCTGACCCAGCTATTGACCCTTTACTGGATCGTATGCTTCCTTGTGCCGATCTAGGCCTGCCGTTATCATTTAAAGACGTAGAAAGTAGGTGACTCGTCATTGCAGAAGCACTGTTCTTTAGAGGCGCTAACATCTGGGCAGTCGCAGATATTGTTGATACTGGTCCCGCATTTGCATGTTCCTTGTGAACCGACGCAGCTGCTGCTTTTGGTGCTGAGATGCCAAAGCCTTTGAAGCCAAAACTAATGTGTCTCGACATCTTAAAAGGCAGCGAAAGCAGCATGGACTTGGTTGGTGGTGCCTCTGGAGTCGGCGTTGTGCTCCGAGAAGCCATTGTGCTTGCAGCAGCACTTGATGCATTACTGGTTGCAGTGGTTGCCTGCTTCTTATTCGATATCGAAGGTGTGGTCACAGACCTGACAGAGACGCTATCACGCGATGGTGTCCTCTGTAACCTGGCGCTCTCATTCATAAGAAGCTTCTTTGGCGGTTTACTTTCCACGATCTTGATCTTCTTCCTGGCTTCCAATTTCTCAGATGCAGTACGTTCAGCTTCCGGCTTGGGAACAAGTGCCGCTTCACGATCGAATGCATCCAGAGAAGCAAAGAGATCTTTGTCGGCCTGCGACGATTTCTTGTCTATCACATTCCTTGTAGGACCGTATATAGCGTCACCAATACCGGCGAAGGGTTTTTTTGGTACTTTTACCAACGAAGGTTCATCAGAGCCGTCCTTACGTCCCAGCCGTCTCAAACGGTCAGGCAGCAGCGGAACCGATATCTCTGTATTCTCAACATGCCCGAGCATTTCAATCTCATACATTTTGCACCTTACAGCGAACGGCTTTCTCGGCTTCACAATGCCTCTCTTGTTGCGATGGTCCTTTACAAGGATGTTGCCATGTCTTGAGAGCAGTTCCTGTGATGCACCGGTCCAGAACGAGACATCTAGCCAATGTGGAATAGCATAACTATACTCGTCAGGTGAATGTGCCGCTCCATGACCATGATGTAGACTAGTGCTCAATCGTCTTTGCAGCTCTGGACCTGAAATCTTTGACGGAGACAAGCTCTCATAAAGCGTTGAATAGCTGCCAGTGACAGTGCCAGACTGTCTGGGTGTGCTAAGCTCACTCCCAAGTCCCTGGGCTTCAAACCGTCGACTCTCTTGATATGCCGTAAACAAGGGATTCAGATATCGAAACAAAGGCACGGAATGCAATGGTATCTTAGGCAGGCAAACAAGTTCGATACCAATTCCGCTGCCAATTAGTGCATCCGTGGTGCTTCTCAACCTCTCATAATCCACCTCAAACAGTCCTGGTCCTGGTGTAATCACAACAATCGAGGTTCCTGTCCTCACCAGATCTCTATCAATGTGATCTGAAGAGAATTGGCTAGTGGCAAGGGTGATAGCCTCCAAAACGTTGCCATGGATTGCGAAGGTCGGCTCTGCCTCAATTCTCGTCCCAGGGATAGACCCGAGGTTCCAATCTGTAATTTCTGGGGGGTTCTCTGGCCTTTTTACGAAATTATTGAGGCGGAAGTTCGTGATGTCGTGTCTAAAGAATCGAAACTCGTGCTTGAGCTGGAAGAGAATATCCGTCCACTGAGCGCTTGCCATCTCACTAACCACAACCCGATAAAAGTCCTTGTATGGCTTCCTGTTGCCATCTCTATCCTGATAACCGGTAAAGTAGTCGCTGTCTTCTACCTTGCTTTTTATGTCGTTTGATAGACCTGTATCGTATTCCACGCGTGTAAAGAGACAAATACTGACGAGATGCCGTGCCTTCAAAGCCACCCACCTCTTGAAAAGTGCTGGCAGAAAGCCATTTACGACTTTTGTGAACATGATCTCTCCACTCCCTTCACTGTCAAAGTCCCACATTTCTCTACTCATTTGTATAAACAAGACATATCTCGCACTCTCGCTTCGAAAGATCGGCTTTGTATTTGTGCTGAAGAAAGCCGACTGCACCTTCCTCCCTGCCACATATACGTTGGTCACTGTTGCTTTTATCGTGCCTATGAACGCAATTTTCTGTCCCTTGTAAACCGTCTTATTACTGAATTCGGCGAGCGTCAAACGCCACATGTCTGAACGCGCAAGGTAAACGTCTCGGAATGACAATTCGACATGCGTGGCCGAGACAGCTACCGCCGTTCTGCTGGCGAGAAGAACGTTTGTCCTATGTTTGAAGCCGAACACACCAGCAACATGTTTGGCAACCGAGATCTCCAGCTTTGGATGTCGAGTCAGCATCTCCTTGCTCATCTCCTTCGGCGTGAATAGGTACTGCTTTTCCTCCACTTCGTGGTTATCTCCACCAGCTACACTGCCAGCCGCTGGGTCCTGCTTTGAGACACACTTGTCCGCGATGTCCCTGCCAAGTGCGTCGGCTCTGATTGATATTATGCTCATCAACCTTCCACCCTGCAAGATGCCAGGCGGGAGCAAAGTGTGGTTGAGCAGCACCTCTTCCTTGGAGAATTGCTCGTCGTGGACCCATAGCACACAGCGCTTCTCGAATGGCACATCGGCATCATTGTTCGATTCCGCCGCGTGCGACGTTTCTCCGGTTGTTGGATTGAAGCGTAACGTGGTATTCGTATTAAGCCTTTGGTCTGGCAGGATAGAAGGTCGCCGTGGGAGCGCATTACTGCCGGTGCGGGTCATTGGGGCTCGGGCGCTCATGTGGGGCTGGTGTGTTCGCATATATTATAGACAGTCGACATGCATTATCACTAAATCATGGCGGTGGCGAGGGGGTGTGATCAGTGGCTAGAGAATACATTCAATTCAGGACGGAGAACTGTATGGGTTAGGTTGTGGTCGACATTCTGCCGCTATCAGGACATCAAGGTCGTTGGGAAGCGTCACCGCCTTCGGCACAATAGGTTACCATGTCGCAAGGAGCTACCTCCCACCACATCTTCGCTTTGCCCACAGCTAGGTTCAAGCTGTTGAAAAAGTTAAGAAAATGAATGGTTCGCGTACATAGCAAATATTAGAACAGTTTGTCAGACTGAAAACCCCCCCGGAAAGCCTTCAGCAGTTAAGGAACGCCTTCCAATCGAGAAAATGACTACAGCACTGGTTGGCGAATAGCTCTTGGCCACACACCTCTCTATTATCGAACTCGTTTATCATATGACGGCTCATACGAGCAAAAACGAGTAAAAACACGACCCAGAAGTGTAAGCACTCTCTGACTCTCCATAAGATAAGATAACCCCCCCTCATTGCCAAAATCAACCCTCAAACACCACCATACAAGGTTCTCTGATCGTTAGTCGTTCAGGTCATCATGACATCCTTTCCTCCGTTCCCCTCTCTCTCGGCCTTCTTGCCCATGAGCTCCGTCAGGCCATCCATCATGGCATCCATTGCCTGGGCCTCCTTTCTTGCCACCAACTCCATCTGATCATTCTCAAAGTACTCGTCAATTTTGCTCTTCTTTCCGCGGTACTCTGGCATGGATCCCTACTCCTTCTCCATTCTCCGGAGGTCCCGAAGCCGTTCACGCTCAACTGTCTCCAACTTTCCCGCCAGATCGTTGTCTTGTTTGCAGGACACTCCTTCTTGACAGTCTCCTTAGTGATACCTCCGCCGCGAGTAGTGCGAGTAGAAGAGGCTGCTGCAGCACGCTTAAAGGTACAAGCGATAACGTTTGCGCAAGCAGCTGGATGGGAAGAGGATTTCGGCTTGCGCGCTGCTGGGATGTTGCTTGCTGAGGTCAGGAAGGGCTATCAAACCAGAAAAGAGACATGGCTTACCCGCGAAGATGTCTTCTGCATCACTGTCATCGTTCGAACCATCTGAAGTTAAAGAACGTGGTGCCACGAGCATACTGAGTTCTGCGAAACCATCGCCAGGCGAAGAAGAGATGAGACGCTTGGACAGCAGAACAAGTCCATGTGTAGTTACTTGGGACTGGCTGCCGAGAGAGTCGCGATTAGATGGTCGAAAGCTAGGAATGAGACAAAGCTCGGTCCTAGGTGAGGAGCAAAAGCTCGACGAACCTTTAATAACAGCTGAGGTACTGTATGGGTGGAATGGAACGCAATTGCTGACTATGAGATGAAGTTATCTGGAGCTTTCGCATCGAAGTGGGGACAGAGGTTACTGGTCAGTCAGAGGACAGCACTTGACCCGAGCAAAGGTCGACAGGGTCACCGAAAATCAAAGGCGCGAAGTTTCAGAATAAGATGGACAAATACTCGAATGGTCAGTGTATGTATTGTGCGAGAACTATGGAATAGTGTTTTCGTGCGGGCAGGTGATCTGAAGAGGATGTTAGGAGCAAACTCGAAGAAGCACAGAACCTCAGACCTCAGAAATTTTATTCACGTATGAAAGCTCGCGGCGGTGTCTAGTCGTTGAGCTGCGGTCTCGAAATATATGTAGTAGAATAGGCAGAAGTGGACGGATGAAGTTGTGCGGAAAATTCTGAAGTCGCTGCTGCGCCAAATGAGGAAGGAATCTGGGAGACACTTGCCATAAGAAGCGTGGGAAGGAAGTTGCGCTTGAACTTGCCCATTTACACGGCGACACACACATCCCGGACCCAGAGTGAGAAGAGAGTCACAAAGATAAAGCTAACTTGTAGAGTAGAATCTAGCTATATGTTTTGTAATTGGCTGCTTTTCATCGGATGGAAGCTTGATGTTTGCTTCATGGCCACGAGGTCTGGTGCTATTTCTACAGTTGACATGCTTCTGGACCCTGTGATATTTGACCAAACCTCGAAATCTCATTGAACAATAAGCCGCCATGTTTCAGCCCAAACATGGCGAATATCATCTTTCATGGTGTTTTCATCGTTCTTGACATGGGCCTCGTCATGACCGCTAACCGACACTAAAACATCACAGGCCAGGGTAGCCCCACCCTACATTCAACGCCTCTTGGCAGGCCTCCTCCATGGTCCAGCTAATACGAGCACTACAGTGCTCTACGCCATCATCGTCATCTATTGAATCCGTACCAAAATACACTTTACTCTCACGTTTGCTAGCAGTATACGCAGGCAACCCGACTTGCTGTACCTCAAATTTACCTGGAAACGAATTTAATGGATATCCTGTATTCCTGCACCGGCGCATTACGAGCCTTCATCCTGGCCTACGGAGTCTATAAAGTGGTCTCATTCCTGGGTTATTTGCTCGAGTATTGAAAGTCTTCTCCTTCCAGTTGTCATTATTAGGCACTAATATGAGCTTGACAGAATAGCTGCAAGATATTATAACTTTCTTTTTCCAACTCTTCGTCGTTTTTCCGTATTCAGCACTTACGATTGATCGACAGTTACCTCAGCAGCGAAATAGAGACGAAATTAAGGAAGAGGGTAAGAAAGCGATGTTATCCAAGCAACTCTTAGAACGCTCACGAGAGCCAGTATCTATCTCGTCATTGCTCGCCGAATATCCTTCACTCTCACCAGAGGAGGCTTACAAGAAAGTGTTTGGCAATGTATCGAAGGACACTACGACCAACAATTTCCGCCGTAGAATAAGCAACATATGCGACTATACGGCTACATTCGAAGAGCTTGCACGAACTGCTCGATGCGGGAAATGGGGTGATTCGAAGCCGTCTGAGTTGTTTCTGAAGATATTTCATGATATCTTGGGGCCGATTGGTAAAGATATTGAAAAGGGTATGGTTAGCCCGAGCTTGGTGGGCAGCAGTGGAGTGATGCCGTTGACGATTTTGAGCACGTATGTAGCACACTAACACCATCCTTCATAGTAACAGTACGATATGAAGCTGATGGGAAATGAACAGTGTACCCGACATCGTCCGGCACATGTCGAATCTCATCGTTCGAGCAGAGTCCGACGTGTTTCTCGCAACAAATTACTGGCAGAATTCGGTAGCATCCTCCTTCATCACAAACGCCATGCGCGAGCTCTCCGCCCGCTGTGCCCTTCAAAACCCGCCTCGAAAAATCGTAATGAAGATCCTTTACGACCGCGGCTCCCTCAAACAACTCGTAAACAACCACCACCTTGTCTCGCCAAAAGAACAACTTTCCAAAGCTGTGAACCTTCCTAAGCCGGAAGAGATCCCGAACATAGATCTCCAAGTGATGAATTATCATACGCCAATGCTAGGAACTTATCACTGCAAGTTTATGATTGTAGATAGGAGGGTTGCGGTGCTGCAAAGTAACAGCATTCAAGATAATGACAATCTGGAGATGATGGTGCAACTTGAAGGAGCGATTGTGGATGGGCTGTATGACATGGCTATGATTAGCTGGTGGAAACATTTGAAACCGCCGATGCCGACGGCAAACAGCCCCGCTGCTGATGCTCCCATTCCATGCTTGCGGCCAAAGGGTAGGAAGGATTCATGCAAACACATGACCAGGAGTCTTGGTAGCGATGAACATTCATTGGGTATGCCTGATACTAGAACGGCGGCGTCAAGTGGGAGTGTGAGCATGGATAGCAGTTGGCAATCGTTACACACGGTGGAGATGAACGACCTGAATCGACAAGATGGCGGAGTGGCTGCAATGACCCGCTCGGCTGTGAGCACTCCCTCGAGTGATCCTAGGATGGTGGATAATATGAATCCCTATGGTCCGTCAGCGAAGAGGAAGGCGATATCTGTTGTGACAGGGACGGGTCAACAATCTGCGGATATCGAGCGTCCGACTTTCAACAGGCCGAGCGCGGTGGTACCTCCAACTCCTGTCAAAGGTGAAGAACGGATGAGTTTGAGGCTAGATGGGGTGACGGATGCATACTTGAAGTCTGGGAGATTGTCGTTGTCGAAGCAATTTATCCATAATCCTTCGAGCACACCTCTGCCGCAACATCAGCCTGATGACCCGCACTACGACTCTGATCTCGCATCTGAGATTGCCAGAGTGCAATACCAGCTCACATCCCACGATGGAGTGGACTGGTTGGAGGTAATGGCGAAGCAGCTCAACCATACCGAAAACCCCGGCTATAGGCCACCAGCAATCCCCATTCCATCCAGCTGTGAATGGACACCATACATTCCTCACACACCACAAGAACCCTTTCCCATGGTACTTGTCAACCGGCCACCTCATGGCTCACCAGACCACAAAGACGTCTATGTCCCACAGAATGAAGCATGGCTTGCCTCATTACGCTATGCAAAGAAAAGCGTGTTCTTTCAGTCTCCCACTCTAAACACTGATGTTCTTGTTCCTGCCGTGCTTGCAGCCTGTGAGCGCGGAGTCGATGTTTTCCTCTTTATCGACTTAGGATACAACGATGCTGGTGAACTTCTACCCATGCAGGGAGGCACGAATGAGATGGTTTCACACCACCTGCACACCAGCTTAAGTGAAGAAGGAAGAAAGAGACTACATTACCATTTTTATGTCGCTGCCGACCATGCAGCACCCATAAGAGCTCAGAAGAAGATCAGGAATTGTCATGTAAAACTGATGATCGTGGATCGACAGATTGGAATCGTGGGAAATGGAAATATGGATACGCAGAGTTGGTATCAGAGTGCTGAGGTCAATGTGATGATTGATTCGAGAAAGGTGTGTGAGGAATGGATCGAGGGTTTGAGGAGGTGTCAGGCGACGGGGAGGTATGGAAAGGTGTGTGAGGATGGGCTGTGGAGAGATGCGGAGGGCCGAGAAGTTGAAGGAGGGCTGGGACTGAAGACTGGTAAAACGAGCTGGCTGACGGGTCTTAAAAGAGCCATCAAAAAGGTGCAAAGTGACGGCGATTTCAGGTGAAGCGATCGATCTAGCTTAAAAAGGAATAGTTCTACGTATACTGATATTATTACTATATAGCACTGAATATATGGCTGCATTTATAGCAGTAGATACATATTGGTATCATAGAATGCCAAAGGCACGTGAAGTCCTGATTGAGATCACGTGAAGATTGAGGTGGTCGCGTCTTAAAAAGCAGGGAAGCACAAACGCGGTTAGTGGGCCGCCTCGCGCTTTAACTCCATCTTATCGCGATAGGCTCGTCCCAAACTAATCTCCAAGGCGATCACTCACAGCCTTCCCTCCTCCTCGTAACTCTACATCAATCCCCGCTATCATGGACACCGAAGCCAAGCCAGAACCATACACCATGCCTCCTTTGCCCTCCGCCCTTACCTTCAAGCTCATCGCCCGCTGCTCAACAACCAAAGCTCGCGCAGCTACTCTCGTCCTTCCTCATGGCCCGGTCCAGCTCCCACTGTTTATGCCAGTCGCAACGCAGGCGTCTCTGAAGGGTCTCACTCCAGAACAACTTGAGGACACCGGGTGCAGACTCTGCCTGAACAACACTTATCATCTTGGCTTGAAGCCAGGACAAGAGGTTCTTGACTCAGTAGGAGGAGCGCATAAGTTTCAAGGATGGAAGCACAACCTGTTGACCGACTCCGGTGGCTTCCAGATGGTGTCGCTGCTCAAGCTGGCCACTATTACGGAAGAGGGTGTTAGGTTTTTGTCGCCGCACGACGGTTCGCCTATGTTGCTCACACCAGAACACTCGATATCCTTACAGAACTCCATCGGTTCCGACATCATAATGCAGCTCGACGATGTGCTAATCACAACCTCGCCAGATCACGCAAGAATGAGGGAAGCTATGTTAAGATCTGTTAGGTGGCTGGATAGATGCATAGCTGCACACGCAAAGCCAGAGACACAAAACCTGTTCTGTATTATTCAAGGTGGATTGGATCTGGAGATGAGAAAGGAGTGTTGCGAAGCCATGGTTGCTCGTGGAACGCCTGGTATTGCGATCGGTGGATTGAGTGGTGGAGAGGCAAAGGAGGAATACTGTAAGGTGGTGGACACATGTACTGGCCTCTTACCAGAGAACAAGCCAAGATATGTAATGGGAATCGGATACCCAGAGGATCTTGTCGTCTCGGTAGCATTAGGGGCAGACATGTTTGACTGTGTCTGGCCAACTCGTACAGCACGCTTCGGTAACGCAGTCACAAAGTACGGAATGCTCAACCTGAGAAACGCCAAATATGCATCAGACTTTGGCCCGATAGAAGATGGATGTGGATGTAAGGCTTGCAGACCTCGAAAGGAGGGAGGTTTGGGAGCAACTAGGAGTTGGGTGCACCACCTTGCCTCAAAAGAGACCGTCGGCGCCCATCTCTTAACGATGCATAATGTGTGGTATCAGTTGCAGCTGATGAGGGATGTCAGGCAGGCGATTGTGGAGGACAGCTATCCGGCGTTTTTGAGGACGTTCTTCGGGAATTTGTACGAGTATAAGAAGGAGAACTATCCGAGCTGGGCAGTCGGAGCCCTGCAGGGTGTTGGTGTAGATTTGACAGTCGACGAGTAAATTTGACGGCTTGATTCAGAAGAGTAAGAGACGACGGCGCATACGAAGCATATGAAGCATAGATATACCCAATCTCGAGAGAACGAAGCACTTATAAATGGCAAGCACTTGGATAACGGTGATGCACTTTTTTTGATATCGACGAGGATTGTCCGACTGCAAGGATTAGCGTCGGCCAGCTCAACAGCACTGATTCGCACTCTTTTTTTTTTTTAGCTTGATAGCATGGACATGGCTTATATTCTCACGGTATATCAATACGACGACTACCCCGTTTTTCGATTGCTATTTATCTACCAACTTCGGCAATAATAAGCCTTTCTACCCACTTTCATCTCCTTGCTCGTCTTCCCGCCGAGATCCATATCCAAATCTAGACGACAGCATTCCATCAGTGACAAATGTTAAGATTAAAGCAACAAAACAGTATATATTGTATTGTTTTGTTATGTTTTATATGTTGTTATATCTAACTTATTAAGAGCGCAGAGCAGATATAGAAGGAGCCCAATACTGGTGAGGTAAGTGGCGTAAATGGCTTCGGATTTCTCCAGTACATCACGAGTGACATCTCTCGACACTGATTCCTGACAACAAATACTCTGGCGCTGAGAACATGGTTACTAGAGCTGCAACTACCAGGACACGGCCTGCTGGAAAGACGGCCAATCACGCTCAAAATTCAGTAACGATCTTGAGCAGCGAGATGGAAGTACAACTGGGTATACGTTAAATATGAGTCAATGATCTTTATCCGCAACACTACTAACGTTTACCAGGGCGAAAGGCAGTGGATCTGCGACTTTTCAATTCATTGATGCTCATTGTTTAAAGATCCTGCGTTAGAAAGAATAAATGAGCTTAGGTTGCGTTCTTGCCACATGCCGTACTTCCCGCCTCGTTGCGTCAAAGGCGTGGAAGAAAGAGCTACGGAATGCTTATGATGCAGAAATAGATTCAAGAGCACATCGTCGTCAGATGTTTCCAAAGTCGTGGGAATATCATGAGACCGCTCTGCCGCTACCGGAAAACCATCAGCATCCTCGACTCTCACATCGAGTTCCTACATAAGCCGACATTCTGCCTTTGGCACGATTGGATGCAGCCATGGCAGAAGCACATGCCGGCAGATTTCAAGCTTCGCTTTCGACAAGTATTCCTATTAGCACGGGAAAACAAATCGGGTGAATCGCCGCCTACGAGAGTGAAGGGCGACGTAGCACTTGGCTGCCATACTTCGGGTGGCCGTAAAAACGAGACGATGGAAGGATAAAACTCGTTCCCAGAGGGCTTCCAGATTATAGAAGGGAGGTTACTGAGGCTCAGACATGACTTGGAAATGAAGAATGATTAATGACCTTACTTGAAGGTTGGAGGACGATGGAAATGTCAGATATGTTCTATCTGGCAACGACCAAGCGGGCAGCAGGGACAAGATCAGCCAACCAAGTAGCACTGGCTGACCCACTCGACATCTGTACACCACAGCGAATATCTCATAAGAACTACAGACGTCGAAATTAAATCAGACCAAGGTGTCAATTCTTACACAAGACCCAATCCACTAACATCACAACCAGCAATTGCCATCCCACAAAAAACCGACTTCCCTCAATTCTCCCGCCTTCCAGCCGAAATCCAGATTCAAATATGGAAGACAACTCTCCACCAAATTCCCCTATTTTAGGAATTGGAGCACGCGATCTAGGAATTACAGACTATCATTCTATATGCGAAGAAAGGGAGGTTCGGTGTTGGGAAGACAACGTCTCTCCGAACAGGATGCTCCTCCACTCTCAAGATGGTGAATATGAGCGGTTATGTCCTAATTCCGAATGCACAGATTACATACGCCATATCACTCAACCCTATTTAGAGAGAGACAAAGCTCATCGTTTATAAGTATTTGAGTTCCGCGGTAAAATGAGCTTAATCTCATTGCTGATGACATGCCATGTCTCACGACTATTAGCTTTACGAGATGAGGGAACCGGTTGGCTCAAGGCTAGACCTGGGACTGTTATTGTCCGCCTGGTGAGCTCGTCGAAGTTAAATCTCATTACAAGCGGAGTATCAAGATTCTAGACTCCCAGATCGACTTCCTCTCCGCTCCCACGTTTAGTCTCTGGCAGCTGTCCATGCAACCGTGGCAACACCGCAATCTAGCACGCACTATTCACCTCTTCCGTCAGATTGACAGACTGAAAGGCAAAGGGAAATCTGGCCAGAGACCCAAAGAGATTCATGAGGATTCTGTAGCTCTTCAGTCACCCAAAAAACATCGTGTATAGCAAATTGATTCACGAAGCGGGCGAGAAAGCTTCGTTTCCGACAGGTCGAGGTGGAGAAAGCCAGGCTGTTGAAGCTGAGGAATGAGCCAGAAAGTAAGGATGATAAAATACTGTCTAAACGTTGGCGGAAAGGAACGCCGTCAAATATGTTGCTACCTAGCGACGATGTAACGAGGAGCACGGATCAGATCGGCCAACCAATTAGCGCTGACCCACTCGCTCGACATCGACAACCACAACGAATATGCCATGATACATGACACATCAAGGTTAGAAAAGAATCAAGGCGTCAATTCTCAAACCAAACCTCAATCTAAAAATCAAATCGGCAATCGAAAATGGCCTCGTCAAAACATGCCTAAGAACTAGAAGTACCAGGTTTCCGCGGCAAAGTGAGTTTAAGCTGCCTGCTGAAGACTTGCCATACTTCCCGGTTATCCACCTTACAAGAATGGGAAAAAAACGGCTAGCTCAAGGATGGACTCGCGACCATCGTCTTGCGTATAGGCCCGTCGGAGTCAAAAGCCATTAAGCGGAGTATCAAAATCCTTGAAACCCACGTCGACTTCCTTTCTACCCCTACGTTTAGTCTCTGGCAGGTATGGATGCAGACATGGCAACGCCACACCCTAGCTCACACTATCCACCTCTTTCCGCAGGTCGATAGGCTGAAACGGAAGCGGAAAAGTGGTCGGCGACCTAAGGACATGCATGAAGATTCAGTAACACTCGATTGTTCGAGGAGGATCGTGTATAGCAACCTGGTTGACAATGCTGGCGAGAAAGCTTTATTTCCGGCTAGGTTTGATGCCGAGAAGGAAAGGCTGCTGAGGCTGAGACATGAGCTTGAGGTCAAAGGTAGCTAACACTGCATGGTTGACGGAAGGGAAGACTGTCAGGTATGCTGCTATTTGGAATCGACCTAATTGGTTGACAGAGCTTAAATACCATGAAGTATCTAATCAAGTTCGTCAACAATGAGCACTGAGTATATGACCATATTGAGAGATGTGTTTGGAAAGCACTCTATGTAATGCTATATTCTCGTTTTACATCCAGGAAGCGCAACCATTCTTTCCTGCTTCGCTACCATCTTATGATGCAGGTCATATCGTGCCATTTTGTCAACTATCTGCCCACAATTTCGGCAAGCCTCGAGATTTCCTTCTCTGCCTTCAAGTTCTGTGTCTTTACCATTTCCTAGTTGGTACCACTCTTCTAATAATAATTCCTCATCGCATCCTCAAAGCCCGTCCCCCCCTTCAAATCCCTATCAAAAGCCAGCGCAACATCCAGCACCCTCCGGATATGCACCATACTAAGCGGTTCTTTCGTATTAACCGCCAGCGCCTGCGCCGTGCGCACCGTATTCTTGATCTGCCTTCCATTAAGCGTATGCTTCGCAAGATTGGTGAAATCACCGTCGGTGAACGGCATGGTCTCGGCGCCTTCCTGGACGCGGACTCGCTCGATGAACATCTTGAAGACTGCCTTTTTAGCGCGCGGAGTGAGCTCGCCGTAGCGGAGGGCTGAGACGTGTCAGTTTTGATTATACAAGGGTGGGAGAGGTGATACTTACCAATATGGATACGAGACTGGAAGGCGTCATCGAAGGTCTCCACTCTGTTAGTGGTGAGGAACAGGATACCTTGGAAGTACTCCAGCAGTCTCAAGAAGACAGAGACAAGTGCGTTGCGGTGGATGTCCTGGATCGTCCTCTTTTCCAGGAAGACATCTGCCTCGTCCAGCAGCAGCACAGCTCCCCAGGCGTGAGCGAGATTGAGCACCTTCTCCAGCTCCTGCTCCAGGGCACGAGAGTCTGTGCCAAGCTCGCCGGCTGTGACCATGTACAGTGGACATTTGAGCAGCTCTGCGATACCTTCTGCCGTGAGCGTCTTTCCGGTGCCAGGTGGGCCGTGCAGGACTGCGACCAAACCGTTGCCCTTGCCTTGGATGACATCGATGCCTGGGCCTCGGTTGAACTTGTGTGACTCCACCAACGCTTTCACAACATCCTTGGTGTTGTTCTCAAGGACAAGGGACTCGTAAGCACCCTCATTCCAGACGATCTCCTTAACTCCAGAAACTGTAAACTCGAGCCACATCTTCTCGCCAAAAGCGAATCCGAGCACAACTGGTGAAGCGACGAGGTACTCTTCATCCGTGAATACAGGAAGAGCCTTCTTGTTCTCCTTATCCACCTTCGCACCCCCATTCTTCTCGGCCTCCGTCTCTTCCCCAGCAACACTGTCGACTTCATCAGCCAACTTTCGTGGTCTGACCTCATCACCATTCTCATCAATCTGCACCTCGACCACCCTCAGTTCATCTTTCTCATCCCTAACAAGCTTCCGTCTCGTTCTCGGTTCGTCAGTAGCTTCGACATCCCTATCCTTACCATCATTTTCAGAGTCGCTTCCGCAGTCACAGCAATCATCGGAGTCCGGCTCCTCCTCCGAGTCCTCAAACAAGTCTGGGTCTTTCGGTTTGACGGTGCTGATCTGGTAATTCGGCAGCATCCGACGATGAATTGCCGGATCCACCATAATACGGCCATTGATGTTGACCTTCACAATCTGCCTCTTCTTTTTATAGTAAGCCAAGCCTTCATGAGACTTGTAATGCACACCCTGCAAGCTGACAAACTTCTTGCCGCGCTCGATCAGTTGTTTGCGGATCTTTACCTCCTCTTTGTGATACTTCAGGGGGAAGCATGCCAGGCTGCTAATCTTCCGTGCACCTTTGAAAACACCGACGTCTACTTCCATAGAGCCCATTCCCCACACTTTACCGTCATATTCGAGGTATTTGCCTTCTATGCAGTACCATTCGCCCTTCATGAAGCTGGACTCCTTGTTCGCATAGTCGATCTTGAAGGCTCGTGGCTCTTCCGTGGTACCATACGTCGTGGCGAAGCAGATAGTGTTCGGCTTGAAGAGAGCCCAAAGGAGATCGAAGGTAATGAGACCAGAGTCCAGCATGGGGTAGAGCGTCGCCTTAACGCCTGCAAAATCCTTATCGAGGTATTTGACCAATACCTTGGCATGCTTGACTATGCCCTTGTTCTTTTTGAGCTGCTTCTTCTTCAACTTCTTGCCCTCGTCGTCACTTTTCGCTTTATTGACGCCTTTGATCCACTTGCGAAGATCTTCAAGGTACAAGAACAGTAGTTGTGGATCTACAGCTGGCGTCTCTTCCACTAAACTGATGCCCTTGACGCCATCCATCACTTTACGGAGGCCTTCCTTGATAAGCTTGCTCTTGATATCGATGAATGTTCTCTTGTACTTCCCTTCCCAGTCAAAGGTGCGTCTCACATTGAACAGGTATTGGTCGTACTCCGCAGCTGTCTCATCCTCAACAGTATCCGTAAGCTTGTAGGCATGGATGGTGTTATCCCAGAGCTGATCAACCCTCTTATAAGAGATCTTTGATGCTCGCTTCTTCTTGGTACCTTTCTCCTTCTTGTTACCTTTCTGGGTCTTCTTCAATGCGATAAGTTGTGCAAGAGTGGTGCCGCTGCCGCCAAGAGAGGCACCACCTCTACCTGACAAGCGAGAGTTGTATGCAAGCATTTGCTGCTGAAGCTGGAGTTCCGCTATTTTCGCGGCGATGGCTGTGGGACCCGTCTCATCTTCTTCATCATCGTCGTCGCTAATTTTCTCTTCTGCGTCAGAGTCGGAATCGGAATCGGAGGTGTCGAACTGTTAAAAGAGACAGTTAGCGACTGCCTCAGAATGGTTCACAGTGGCCTATTTACCTCCTTAGCTCTCCGTTTCTTCTCTTTTGCCTTATCCTTCTTCTTCTGTTTCTCCTTTTTAGCCTTCTTCTTCTTCGCCTTAAGCTTCCTCTTGCTCTTCTTGTCTTCATCAAACTCGCTTTCAGACTCGCTGGAGGAGCTATCCAAGTCATCGTCGCTACTCTCGTCGCTGTCTGAGCTATCCGAGCTATCCGAGCTATCATCGCTGCTGCTCTTATCTTTCTCCTTCTTCGTTTTCCTCTTTTGCTTCTTTTCCACGATCTTCGCCTTGCCTTTCAGCTTGGACTTCTGTGTTCCTTTGACGCTTGCCTCTGAATCTTTGCGAGACTTGGTAGCTGGCTGCTTGGCCTCACTCTCGGCAGCAGTAACACGCGTATTCTTGCCTGGAGCAACCGGCTCCTTGTCGACCTGGGCATCATCCATGATGATAGTGGGGGAACAAAGGTCTGATAGAATGTTGAGTGCGGTGTGGGTTTGTTGTGAAGGCGCTATCGAACGAAATATAGAAGTTCGGAGTTATCTGCAAGAGTACAATGGTTAGCCCATGTGAAACCGGTTGGTGCATCATGGAACAGAAAGGCAGCTGGGCAGTCAGCTGATGCGGTTGTGGTGAAACGTGTCTCAGTACAGCGTGTTTTCAGCGGCTTAAGTGCTTGGTCTCGGAAGGGAGAAGCGGACGACAGTAGTGCACTCACTTTTGTTGAGAAGCTGGTTCAAGTCGTGGCAAGTGTTCCAGATGTCTCGAGATGCAAACGATGAATATGAGGATGAGAAAAACAAAAGCAATAGCACAGGAACTTAACAATCGACAAGTAAATGTGAAGGTGTGGAAGAATTGTGATTGGCACTCCGAACGAGATATCAAGGCAACAGCTATGTGCTGATTGGCACTCCAAACGAGATATCAAGGCAACAGCTATGTGCTGACCAACAAGTAAGCCGTCAACAAGGTGCACTTGCACCTAAAGTCTCACCGAGAGGCCTTCCAATAGCTTTAGCGAACGCGAAATCAGGCACAAGAAGGAACGCCTGAGGAACCAGGAGCGCACGAACAGCGCATCTGTTCGGAATCCTCTGCATGGTATACGATACGGACCGCGTCATAGCCAATACGGATTGCAGTAGAGAGAGCTGGCGTAGTACACGTTAAGCTCCAAGCGAGTAGCACTCGGTCTGTCTCGCCGGGCAACGGCATAGATATAAGATGCACGAAGCTTTCCAATGCAGAAGAGCACGTGAAGGTAGTGATATACGTGATCCAGATATTGATCTTCAGCCGGTATTCTGTAACGACGACTGGAACGAGACGGCAGTGTGGTCAGCTCACAAGGTGCAAGCGCACCGCCGAGACGGCGTCGACTCATTCGGTTAAGCGTTAGTGCCTGAGGGCAGGAAACAACGCCACAGCGTTTAAGCCACACTCTTGGCGTCGACAGTGCGTCAAGCCACCTTGCTTCACATCCATCCACATCGTCTTCTCTTCCAGAAACCACAACGCTCCTACGTTGCGGCTTGGACTTCCAGCAATGAATGGTCGGCCTGCCAGCGACAAGATCTGAAGGCCCGAGGAAGTGGCCTATGGCATGTTTGTCAATAGCAAGTGCGCTCTGTCACCGTCATCCTGAAACTCGAACTCAAGTTCTCATGGTTTTGATTCCAATCAGATTCATCCAAGGTTCAGAAGGTGCTGAAGACGAAAGAATAATAGCAATATGCTCCATTCAATTCTTAGTCAAACACATGATATGTTGTATACCTATCCGATCCCCCATTAGAAGTCCTGCCCTCTCGCACTTTTCCATCATTACACGAAGAGTATGTTTAAACGTCTCCTGTGTTTCTCTGGCCGGCCCACTTCCTGCCATCTAGGCAATGTAAGCAGAGGGGATGACACCACCGAGGTCGTAAAGACCAGTGCTGGCTGGGCTCCAACTCGCTGCGCAATGTCAGTCACGGCTCTACGAGGAGTATGACATTAATAGTAAGCAACTTACATCCATTCCAAGCCTTCTGCTGAACTTGCTGCTTAAATCCCTTCACGAAGACATCCTAAATATTTGGAGCTCTGGAGAGAGCCTTTGGTGGCACACTGCAAGAAACAGCAAGCTTCTCCCAATCGCCATGGAAGTCGCCTCTCTCATTGTTGCCAATATTCGCATAGACGTGGATGAGCTGGGAGTCTGTGCCGACAGAAAAGACATCGATGCGGTTTCTGTCCCAGCAAACGGCATCTGGGCTGTAGAGATGCTTGGCGGTGCCGATCCTCTGCCAGTCTTGCCAGGTGCCATTATAGCAGCGCTGGAATATGCAAGAGTCCATTCCCTGTGTGGGACTTAGTACTGTCCATGTGATGGCCACGGAATGAAGCACGCACCTTCACGAAGATGTCGAGTCTGTTCTCACGAGCAGAGACCACCTTTCGCTTGCCGAGAGAGGTTCTGCCAAGATCCTCCCACATGTCATTGCCTGTGTATGTTCACTTGCCGTTCTCGTAATACTATATGATGTTAGCTGTCACCCTGGGGATTTGGGGTCGACGATATACGTTATGAATCAACTCATTCTTCATTCCACGGGCGAAAACGTCGATTCTGCCTGGGCCCCATGAACAGGCGGTCTACAATCAGTTAGTAAGACAAAGAAGGCCGCAGGTTCAACATTAAATACCAGGCTGTCTCCAACGATCCTGCCACCGATGTCGGTCCACTACACTTCGTTAGCCGAACCAATGATCTATCATCAAGCGCAAGGAGACGTACTTGGCCAGCACTGTTGCCCTTAACGGTATTGACCCAGCAGTGTCTGTCGGTTCCGACGACGAGACAGGCAACGTTGTCACTGAAGTAATGGATAGCATTAAAGATCATGAGGGGAACTAGAGCAGCCTTACTCGCTGAATTCACATGCAGTTGGTCCGTTCATGCAGACACCCTTAAGAGACGTCCAGTTCAGGCCAGCTGGCTGCCATCCTCCCGAGGCGTCTTTAATAGTCAGCTGTTCGTTCAACAACGATCTCAATGAGCTTCACCGTAGTACTTGTGCCAGAATGCCGAGTCGGAGCCACTACGTTTGTCAGTGTCTCTCTATCGCGCTTAGTATGGAATGCTTACAAGCCGAACAGATGCAACCTAAGGCCTGTTAGTGAGCGTTAGTTGCTGTGGCGTATGGAGGTTTACCTACGGTCTGGGAACGAGACTGCGCATTGGGAATCATTGCTGTCCACAATTTAGATTAGTCGACGCGAATTGAGCATAAGGATTTACCGGAAGGTTCCTCCGAGGCGCTCGAAGCTGGACCACCCTGCTCTTTGGTTAGCACTGATGCACTATGATAGGTGGTGGTCGCTCAAGAAGATCTAGATCGATCTGTTGAGATGATGATGTCTCACCAGATGCAGTCCACCACTTGTGGAATATGACACTGTGAAGAGAGCGTCAGCATATTGGCTGCTAGCTTTGAAGGGTGCTTTACGAGTCCAAGCCAATGACCTAGAATGGTAGGTTAGCCTAGCTCGACTCCGACTTTTTTCAGGCAAGCAGGATTTATCTCAAGATCAACACGATCCTTAGCCCAGGAAGTCATCTTTGCTAATGCTTAATGTATATAGTCGTGTATGGAGGTAGAGACGTAGCAGCGAATGCTCTTCTTGCCCTCGGAAACGAGCACAGCTGGTACTTTATACAGGCAGCGTTGAACTAAGGATCTTCAGGTGAGAACGGGGAATGTGCTGTTATTGTGACACTGCGCAATGAACTTTATCGATCGAGTCGAACGGTGCTCCCGCTGGCTATCTCTGTCTCGTCCGCCATAAAGAATGCTGCCCAGCCCAGTAGAGGTGATTGGCATCCAGGTAGGTGTTCAGGGCTTCCTGCTTCTACCGAGGAAAGCGCTCTACTACTCATCAAGCTTTTACGAAGGGTAGTACAACCCTGATCCCCCCTATCAGACTACCTCATCTTCTCGTACAAGCTGAACATGCTACAAAATTCCTCGTCAGCTGACCTCAACGTGCTTAATGTCCGAAACACCTTCTCCATCCACAATCGCTGTCAACCAGAGATCAATGTTAGCGGTAACTTGAAGTAGCACTCCGTCGTTTTGCAATATGTCTCTGCAAGCCGTTCCGGAAGATGGCGCATTTGCGATGCTGTGTGACGCGGGATAGAGACGCACAGGAGAGGGGTACTGTGGCAGATCAGAGCCGGATTGCTGATTCCATCGCTAGTGATGCTGTGGAATCCGAGGGACAGGGATGCGAGCGACCTCAACGGTCAAGACGTCGGCTGTGAAGGGGTTTGGCATTGTGTTGAGCGCATAGAGGCCTGAAGGAATGCTGACATTGCTCGACTAGAGGATAGCAAGAGCATTCAGTTGATTTGGCTCCGTCTTCTTCAATAGGGTTTGACGCCATCGTCAAAGGTACCTCGGAAGTCCATAAAGTGGGTATTGAAGCTCCGTGGAAGCGGTTATCCTCATTCGTTCATGTCTTCAATCCGCATCAACAACTCCTCCAGGCGGCGTGGAAACTCAACATCCACAACAGCAAGGATTACCCTCCCTTCTGCTCGGAGCCGAGATATGGCGTCTGAGAAGCTACGGATAGCTCTCACCTCTACCTCTGTCCTTCCTAATTGCTGTCGGCACCGCGTTGTTGTGCCAATGATTTCATAGGACACTATTGAGTTCATCCATCTCCACCATTCGATATCTGAACCGTGTCCTTGGGTCCTCACCTTCTTTCTGTCCTCTCTCATGGCGATATCACGGTTCGGATTTCTGGTAACGTCTTCGAGTTACATCCTCAAATAGACGCAGCTCTGGAAATTTATGAAGTTCCTAACTTCCCGCCATTGGGGGCAAAGATAACTTTGATCGTGGTCAAATCATTACATGTCATGGTGGGCGTCAAGTCCGCCACTATGGGAAAGGTGACTCTATCTCCCAACCAGGGAGCTGTGTAGGAAACAGAGATCAAGATTACCTTCCTTTTTTTCAAAGCAGGGTATATGTCAAAATAGTTTTCCATTGATTTTTTAAATAGTGGTAACCCGTCTTTTCGCACAGTTTATGTCCGGCTGGCACGAGCAACAATAATAAGCTGCTACGGCTTAAATCGTTTGTGAACTGAAGCTGTGGCGAGGTTAGAACGAAGCACAATACAGCAGGAAGTATCTCCCAAGTAAATATTATTCTGCCATATTCTGGCGGTACAGTTTCAGACTTACAACTGTTTCATCTGTACTTACCACCGACCAAAGAGAAATCAGAACCAGTTCTCATCCACCTGGGCTTCGCCCGCAACACTGTTGGTACTGGCGATATTCCCGCTTTTGCTAGCGGAAAGCTCGATAAGATCTCCCTTCCTGGAAGAGATGGCGACAGAACCCGAGACAACTGAGGTGGGTTGAGAGCCACCTCCCAAGCTCGATGTGGTATTGCTGGCGGCCTTGTATGCCTCCCTCATGGCCTGTATCTTGTTGCGACGATCGGACTCCTCCTTCTGCCTTCTGTCCTCGCTGTCGAACAGTTAATTTTGAACAATCTCAAGATAAGCATCACACATACCATCCTAAGCACGGGCAGTATGGCTTCTGAGAGGCCTGTATGCTAGACTTTTCTTGCCAGAATTCCGGATTGGCGCTCTCGTATCCGGTAACTGACTGATCCATAAAATCCTGATAGGCGCCCACTGCATCAACAAGAGAGGCAAATTCCTTTTCAATCAGTAAACAGTAGCCTCACAACTGTGAAGTACTTACGATGTATGCGGTCCTCCCCTTTAACCTATCTTCGTAGATCTTTGGTGACGTCATTTTCATGAACAACATCAATTTGCCAAGGCGTTGGCCGAGCTCTTGAGATACTTCCTTGTACGTTTTCGTTACGGGAATGTTGGTAATTGCGATACAGCGAGAGGCTTCTTGACTGCTGTATTTGATGATATTAGGCTGCGGATCAAGGATAGCCATTCGTTCGGAGCACCTAGACAGAGTCAGATGTTGAGTCGTCAATCAACGGATGTGGACTACAGCTTACTTGTACCAAGCAGCTTCAACCTGGAGTTCACGGATCTCTTGCTCAGTGCCTCTCCTTCTCACTTGGCGGATGTGTTGAAGATACGCACGAGCCTCCATAGGAAATATAAATACAATAATGGCCATTCTCTGCGCTGGGAATAGCTGGATTTCTTGGACTTGAGCCCCAAACACTCTCGATGCTATAAGAGTGCCCGAGAATGCCGGTCCCTCATGCAGCCTGATAACGACCACCCTACCTCTCTCTAGAGAATGAGCCGACGCAAGCTGACAGTACGCTATTTGATCTTCGTCAAGATCCATGGGACCAAACGTAGCATCCTCAGGCATCTGAAGTTGAGGGCCATCGTCGTACCCCATAATATCCTCAAAGTCGACGCCGCTACAAACGCTCTCAGTGCCAGTGTGACCACGAGTGCTTACGGCGTGGAATGAGATATTTCCAGCCGAAGACGGTGGCAAGCCCATAGACTGGCGGCCATTTTGTGAGTTGACCGACCGTGGCGGAACGATCGAGTAGCCAGTCCTACTGTCCAACAGTACAGGCTTGGGTTTGGCCATCCTCAGGCGCGAGTTTGGATGGCGGTTGGCTGATGAGTGTCCATTAGCAGGGGCTCCACGCACGGTGACCTGACTTGAGCCAGGGCTGCAAATCACATCGGAACGATTTTGCTGGTTGCATGGCCCTCTCGAATATCGAGACACATGTGCCTCATATCTGGATCCAGTGAGGCTTGCAAAAATTCTTCTCATGGCTGTATTCGAATTCCTTGTGATTTGACTGGCTGCTTCAACCGATTCTTCGCCCGGGTATAGAAGCGGTCCATCTAAGTCTCCAAGCTGGCCAACGGTGTCGACAGTAATAGTGCTCTGCTCACTATGCGTTGACCTGACAGATTGGGCAGACTGGGCGAATTCGGAGCCTGCAGGGCGTTTGAGGAGATCCCGTAGCATCCGATCTCTTGCTGTCTTTCTGCGGTGCATCTCGCGGCGACATTCAGCTGCCCTTTTGTACATGGCAGGAAGGTCGTTTATATCCAGAAACTCTTGAACGTCCTCTTCGGAAAATACTCCGACTCCTGCATAGGGCTTTCTTATCTGTTCTAGGCGGTGCACGCGCTCGTCGACGGTAAGCATCAGCCAGCCTCGATATTCAACGCTGGCGTGACGCATTTCCCTTTCATGAGCTTCGCGCGCCTCTATAAGCCCCAGGCGCTGGCGTTTGGGCAAGTGTCCCTGATTGGGTCCGACATAGTTGCCCTGTGTATCCAGGTGTTTCATTCTATCATCCATCGTCGCAACGAACGCGACTTCATTGCCCGCGCTGAAGGCAATTGAATATGATATCGCGGAAGAAGACGCTAACAAGTTACAGTTCAGCATTTCAAACTCGCTGGGTCCTTTCTGGATGTTGTAGACCTTGTCGGCAGAGACGAAATTTTTCTCGATATCCGGGTGAATTGGGCGCACGGTCTTTTCGGATGTGTAACTATCATCAGATGTCGTTGAGAACTATAACTTCTTAGCTCTCGATTTTCATGTCTAGAGTTGCACGATACTTACACTAAGAACTAATGCAGCCGAGCTCCTCTCATCGACATTAACAGAACGCAAGTCTGACATGGTTACGTCACTAGGCGTTGGAGCGGCAGAGAGGGCCTCCAAGCCGGACGCAGAAAATGCAGGCCTGGATGACGGACTCGCCTCGAGGCGCATGGGTTGTCGACCCTTTCTGTTGACTTGGTCGAGGTTATTCTCCGTCAGAGGGTTCTGCTGAACAGGTGTATCCTCTGCGTGTTTTGCCTGCAATCCGAGCACAACATGAAGTGGCTGGTTCTCCAAGGCATCGGGGTCAGAACTAAGCTTCTTCTTACCGCCGGCCCGACTACTGATGACTTTACCTGTGGCTGTGTCAAGAGTGTTCCAGGTAACCGAAGGCTTGGTAGGTTTCTTGCTCTCGGGGTCTAAGAAGGCGAAGCGTTCACCTCCGATGGCTGGCTTCGGAGGGCCTTGCGGCTCAGGTGCGACAGACAAGAAGCCGGACGCTGGCCCACTGCGATCTGAGGGCGTCTGAATTTTGTGGCGGCCACCTATTCCTTTTGGTCTAGGCATTTGGTATTGAGAGCCCGATGCTTCTGTAAAGGACGCGAAGGAGTTACTTGGCAGAGTTGCTTCAAATCTTGATACAGAGCCTGTGTCTGTTGTTGAGACCTTAGTGTCGCTGCATTTAATATGATTGATACGGAAACCAGTATACTTCTCGATTATTTCGTCATCATGGTCGTCGTGCCGGTGAGCATTTTTGGAGCCTCTGGTGGCTTTGGCATGCGAGACGTCTCTACCTCTCACGTCTTGTTCGCCATGATCGTCGTCTGAAATGGCGTTGCTAAAGTCGGCTTCCAGATCGTCATACATTCCTATTGTGTCAATAGTGTACTCTCCGTCAGGATGTACAAACTAACCTCCGCGAATTGACACCAGGGTATCGTCAAAGGTATCTCGGGATGTGCTCTCGTGATGACGATTCGCAGTATTGCAAGCACCATCAAGTGTTTGATGAAGGTTCTCGTGGACGCTCAATGCTGCATTGGCTTCTTCCAACATAATGTCCTTTCTCTTAGGGAGTCTGCAGGCAGAGGGTTCCTGCTCGAGTGCGTGTCTCTGTCCATCTAGCCATCTCTTGCAAGCATCGAAGTCGAGACGATACATGGTCTTCTCGTCAGAGATTTCTGGCCCAGAAAGGTATTCAAGGTGACGCTCAAGCTCTGAAATTGCCTCGCCTCTTTTCGCTAGATCGCTGCTATTCTCGGCGACGGAATCGATATGATGGGCAATCCACTCTGTGATTATGTTATTACTCCGACCATGAACGCCACTGTACGTGATTGCATACCATAGGCAGACAAAAGCCCTCTGTCAGCCTTATTTCCACTTGGTGTTCTCTTGTATTTCGGGCTTTGCTTGCCGCAATCGGCCCCTAGTTGGGACCTCATTGCGTTGGTGGATTTAGTAAATAGTCGCCGTAAGAAGGTGAGTTTCTAGGCTGACTGACTGGAGTTGCTGCGGTGTGGTGTTAGTCTGCATGTTTTCGCGGCTCGGTTGCTGTATAACGTTAAGTCTGATCTCAGTGTCGCTCAGTGGCTTAGATAGATGCTGGTTTATGGATTATCGTACTAATGAAAGCTCAAAGCCTCCGTAGAGGCTCTGAAAGTCGTTAATCACTACGGTGCGTTTGGAGGCAGTTAGGAAAAAGAGGTTAAAGAAAGAAGAGGCAAAAGGTAGCGGAAGAAATGCTTTTGCGTTTGTGGGAGCAGGGTTGCGGGAAAGGCAGCAGTGGTCAAAGCTTTTTAGTGGTGTTCGTCCAAATTGGGAAACTACGGCCACGCTGGCTCACTTACTAGGGACAGAAGGACCCAAGCACGGCAAGCTGTGCGGCTTTTGCTTGCACGTTGCAGCCTGGCTTGCAGTAAGGAACTCTAGCGTCAAATAACGCCTTTCGACTGCGGAACATCACAGCTTGTCATCAAAGACATAGGAGAAACCATTTACGCCCTTCTATGAACATCTGGGTGAACTGCCGCAGCTGCTCAGCTGGTCATAGCCACATTGCGAGCCCAAAAGGTGCTCCAAAAATGAGAAGTTCATTAAAGGAAAACTACCATCATTGGCGGGAAAATGTCAATAACAGTGTAGGTGAATTGCTTATTTCTCTTTCAGGAGTGATGCACTGCACCTGGGCAACAGGGTGATTCTGGACAGTCACATTGACAGTCAACCTTCTCTCCCAATTTGGCAATCTTCCGAATTGAAACCCCCCTGTCTTTTATGTCGGTGATTCTAAAGTCTTTTATGACTATCTTTCTCAGACGAGATTAAAGTAAGGCCACATCCAGAATGGCTTGCGAACTCTCCAGGCTAAAATCGGCGTTTTGGCAGCGCTATCCTCGCTGGAACGTCTATTTGGCGCCAACGGCGTCTGTATTGGACCAAAGAGTGCCGAATTCACGACTTAGATACAGGAGATAATATGCTCTATCTCTGTATTTTTACTTGAAAAGAGATCGGCTTTGAATCAGGGAAAGTAGGTGAAATTAGGCGACTTCAGACGTATTTTGGGAAAAAGTGGCTGTCAAGAGGTGACTGTCCCGAGACTCCCCGCCCGAGTAACATTGCGAGCCTCAACCGCTTCTTAAGAAACAAAGGAGGGTGAATGCGCAGGCAGGTTAAGACACTGATGCCATTTTAGTGCCTGTGTACTAAAGTTTTTAGCTAAAGAAACTGTTCAGCGAAACCAAAGTCTTTTCAGGGCAGAAGCAGGGTAGCAAAGAGTACGCTCATATGCAGAATAGATAACTATTTGAGATTTACCGTGTTGAGAAACTCTTGTGATAACCAATTAGGAGGAGCCTATAGTATCATTGCGACCATCATGCAGCCATTCTTTAGTCGTTCTTTGGCGACAGTGTCGTTCCAAGATCAAGATAAAGAGATATGCATATAGTTCACATTTGAAGTACCGAAAGCACATTTGAAAGAGCATATGCGCCCAGAAATCAACATGTATAAGCAGAGCATTTTTTTGCTAAACGCAGAAGCCCAGAAGTTGAATTTACAGTTTATGCATGGTAGTTGTGTTGAAAAGCATCACGGCTGTCATCAAGAATTTTGGCAGGACGGGCATGTGGCTAGAAGATCTACCTCAGTACCTGGATTACGTGCCACGCTAAGCCAATTTCAGCGTGAACAACTCTTACTCTTGACTCGAGATGATATCTCTGGCTAATACTCATACTTTAATCGAGCTAATGCCCCAGACTACTTGTATAAAACTTGAGATGCCGCTCAAAGTGGCGTGCCCTAACGTCAGATCACCTGTTAATGGTTTGACATTCCGCCAGGAAGATTTCATCGTTCAGAGATAAACCTAAACCTGCATTGGCACTCACGAAAACCGTAGCCGGATTTCCTCCTTTCGGCCAAGATGTCCAGTGAAGGAATTGTGGTAAGCTTATCCTCAGTTCCGGCTTTTAATAGCCGGGGGCAGAGCAGGCTTTTAAAAGCTCCTTGGTCGGCCAGCAGCCACTAATCTGTCCGGTCATTGGCCAGCTCAGCCGTTCCATGATGCAAATGATGCGACATGATACTGTCCCAGTGAGTTGATTACTTTCTGTCATGCGAGTTATAAACCGGTGTAAGATTGCTCCGTTTTGCCATTCAGGCTTGAGGAAGGCGGTGGACATGTAGCGAAGTATTGTAGGCGAGGACTGCGGTTTTCGAAGGTGCAGATGCGGGGACCCCACCAACTCCGCTGTCGTCGCAACACCACCTTACTTACTGCCTTCTTAGTTGGCATTGGCAACGCCTTATACTTAACATTGTAGCACACAATTATAGGCAAAGAAGTATACAAGTAGAGTTTGATTACCTGAAGAATATGTTTGTCACCGAGCCAGAGCTGCACCTCAAGCTGCCGACTAAAGCGACGGGTGGCTGTCTGTGCGGCGCCATCAGATACACCATCAAATTCCCCGTGGGGCATAATTTTTCTGCAAATGTGTGTATACATTTCAATCTTCAATCGTTTGAGCTTTGCGAGGTAGAGAGGCTGATAGAAGTCTCTGCCATACCGATTGATATCGCCCTGTTTGCTTGTTGCTCTTTCACTGGCTTAGTGAGTCACATGCACTTTACCTTGAACTCCGACATCAACAGTCGAGTCCTTATTTCATCCTCATCTTTCGTATACTTTCAACTTCGGACTACTTGTTAATTGGGAACAGTCATGCAAATGCTTCTGCACCGCCTGCCGTAAAAACTCGGGCGCCCTCTTTCTCCACTTCCACGCCGTGCCCCTCTCCCACTTCTCCTGCACCGCACCCATATCGGCCTTAGGAGATTATTCCTGCTCACCAGGCTGCCATCGTCTCTTCTGTAAATTTTGTGGCAGTTTCATTGCTTGGCAGCAAGATCCAATGAAGAATGAGGATTTGCATAACTCTGCGAATTTCTTCGGATCGAAGGAAGAGAGGAAGGCGAGGGAGAGAGGACGAGCTGTAAATGGGGACGGGAAAGGGGCTCTTGGAGGAGTGATTAGTGGGCGCAGGGGCGATGTGCGGCAGGGTGTGAATGTGAATGGTGTAAGAGAGGATTTTGTCATGGTCAATGGGCCGCCTGAGAGTTCGAGCAGTCCCAGGTCTGATAAGTCTAAGTGCTGTGCTCGAGAGGCGAGAAATATTAACAGAGTATGGGAAGAAGAAGGAGAAGTAGAAGTATGTGTTGGAACATTGGATGAGGAGTTCTTGGTCGGCAGGAGGGGAAAGGATAAAAATGTTATACCAGGCACAGGCTTTGGAGCACTAGTAGCACATCCTGAAGGCAGGGTGCTGTGGGGGGAAAATGATATTGTGGGTGCCACGGACGCGGTAACCGGTGTGAGATGGAAGTATGGCGTTACTGCCGGTGTCAGGCTGCCTTTTCATAGGGACCATTAAGAGCTATGTAAGCCTAGAGATGAAGCAGCCCTGTAAGGGCTTCTTAAAGAGACCTGGCACTCAGGGAATAGAGTACAGCTGCATACAAGCTAGATGCAGGTCTCTGTTCGAAGAAGATATTAAGGTTGTTACCGATCGAAGTCCTCGGAAATTAGGTCGACGAAAAGGCGCAATGCTCTTAGATAACTTACTCTAAAATATGGTAAAATTGGTTGGTTTACTAGCGCTAAGAACGAACAAGTACTTACCAGGTTCCCAAGTAAGTTTCCAATAGTAGCAGAGCACGGGTGTATTCATCGTGAAACTGGTAACCTTTAATCGTGGATGGGTTTGGAGTTGTTGAGAGATTGTGGAAGCTCGAAAGCTCGGGCACCTGTCAAGCAACGGCGGCCCCACCGCCCGCGATTTCGGCATAATTCTGCCGCAACAAGCGCTTAGATGACCACATCTAAACAATCTATTAACACTCATTATCCAGAAACCCGCAACATTGCCCAGGAGTGATGTCGTTAATACAGCAGGGCTTTACTCATAGACTTAGAGTTCGACTGTGCTGGCAAACACTAAATCTCGCCAGAAAGATCACAACGCTCCCAACTGTGACCCCATCCGACCTCTCGCACATGATTCACCCATCTTTCACCAAAGCCATCGCATCAACCTGTCCACTACCCTTCCAGCTGGGAATCGACACATGCGATGTCTCCCGAGTTCGCAAACTCATAACTAAAGCCGGTAGCATTGATGCATACGCGCGCTTCAACTCTCGCGTTCTCACACCTCTCGAGCTCAAGCTCCAACTTGTTCCTGAGATACGACGTGCCGAGTTCCTTGCAGGCCGCTGGGCAGCGAAAGAAGCTATCATAAAGGCTATGAGCTCAATGAAGGGAGAAAATATGAACGAGAAAACGTATATGCATGACATTGTTGTGCTGCCGAGGCCGATTGTGGAGGCGTTGAATGATGCCGATGTTTACTCGGGGGATTTCAGAATGAAAGAGAACAACACCCTTGCCATGGTGCAGAAGGTGAAGGGACCTCTGAGAGCTTTCGTAAAGAGTTGCTCTTCTGCCGAGTTGGAGAAGTGGCAAGAGGTGCTGGTTAGCGTGAGCCATGATGGTGATAATGCTATCGCGGTCGCATTCGTTACTGGTGCTTCTGGTGCCAGTTCATGAAAGCGTCCTCAATACCTCGCCTTCAAATCGAGTGCTACCAAGGAGTAAAAATCACCGATACCAGCAGTCATCGAAATAAGACTACCGATCGAGGCGATAGAGTCATCCTGACCGAGGCGCAAGAATGCGAAAAGAGCTTTGGACCTTCGAGCAAAACAAGCTCAGATCCGACGTAGCATCATGTCTACCCAGCTATCTCCATGGAGTTGAACTCCTCAGGAGGAAAGCCCGAGACTGTGATGCGGCTGCAACATCCGTAAATGACACCAAGTTCTAGCGATCATGAAAAACTTTACCGATGTTGAAATTAGGGTCGGGTAGTTCTTGGCCGACTAGCCCGCATGGCAAAGAGTGCCGGAGGTGGTCAAGAAGTTTTAGAAACAGTACTGCCATCGGACGAATATCTGGAGGATGTTGATGTAGGTCGACGTCTCATCCCAATCATACCCTCTTGCTGTGGGCTCTTGTTGTGTAATTGTGCTTTATTTTGATCTTGTTTCGTGTCGCATACTTACTCTTAACACGGCCGAATATCATTCTCCTGGGTTGAATAGTTTTCACCATAATTAAGCGACCAGTGAAGCCAAATAGGCATTGCAATGCATTGCAACAAGTATTGACGGAATGCCATGACATTAGTGGGCGTTGGCACTCGGGAAGATATAAAAGCAAGGTCGATGTTGTGGGCTCGTAATTCAGGTGGTGGTGACCGTGGCCCTCTTATGAAGCGGGAGTCTGGCATTTGGCAAAAAGTTTGGCAAAAGGTTGGGCCAAGGGGTTTCATTTAAAGGCATGCTTCCCACACAGCTCGTGGAGTGGTCGTATCGCTTCGGTCCATTAAGACAACAACAACCACAGGAGGCACACTCTTGTTAATGCCTAATCATCTTCGTGTACCATCGTTCTTGATCCGCTCTAACACTGCACGCAATACCACGTTTCTTCACATAAGCTAACTGAACAAAGTTACCAGATCAACCCTATCCACAATGTCTGAACCAACTATGTTTGTTCAGTCATCTGCTGCCTCCGGTAATATTAATGTCCCAGATGTGATGGACCTTCACGTCAGTGAGTCCGAGAAGGGCACTGGTGCCAAGTCGAACGAGGTATACTACATTTCGATTTCACTTCCAATTACTTCACCCACGTCACAAGCACAAATCTTATACAAAGATGACCTCTCAAAAAGCCGAGGGCCGAATTTACAACCTCACTTGAGAGTTCACCACATATCTACGTCGGTTAAAAAAGTCCCTTACGATGTATCCTCCAGGTAAACACATGATAAAGCTAATAAAATGATTCAGGACCGCGAGGACGCCCCAGCTCTAACTACTCCGCGAAAGAAGGAAACCCCACGCAAGCCAAAGATCGACACTGATGGTAATCCAATCGCTAAGACCGCAGAGCCGGCGGCCACTCCAAAGTTTGATGCCAACGGCAACTCAGTCGTCAAGACTCCAAATAAATCCACCGCTAAGAGTGCTTCTGTCAAGTTTCAGAATCGCGAGCAGGTTAAGCGGGGGACCCAGCGCGACAGTGACAACGCGGATGAGGCAAAGGCTCCGGTCACTTCGTCGTCCAAGAAGCGTGGCGGCAAGTCCTCTGAACCAGACACTCCATCTAAGAGGCAGAAGGCCACCCCAATCCCAACCACCAAGGCCGATATGTCCGAGGCAGACAAGATGCTGATGGAGTGGAGGGAGTCTGGAGAGACCTGGACCGAGATCAACGCTGAGTGGACCAAGATTACTGGCCAGCCAGTTGGGTATGTTCGCGTCGTATGAGTGCCACAGTTTACTCGCTGACTTCCTGATAGAAAAAGCACCCTTGGCGTCCGTTACATAAAGCTTAAGGCAGCTTTCGTTGAGCTTGAAGATGGAGATGTGAGACGCATTACCTCTTTCCTTTGATAATCGTCACAACTAACATATATAGATCGAGCGTGTCATTTTCGGTAAGAAGATTATCGATAAGCTGAAGGCCGAGGAGATCGCAGCCTTCCAGCATAAGCAGACTGAAGTGCTTGCCTCTTTCATCGGCGCCACCGATCGCCAGGCGTGGGGCCGCCTTAGCGTCATGCTTCCAAAGTTTGGCGGTGCTGAGTACACCGGTGAGGCGCTCTCGAAGGCGTATGCCAAGGAGAAAAGGGACGGCTTCCCACACCAGGAGACTGAGGCTATGGCTGCCCTTCGTGCTGGTAACTTTGAGGACGTCGGCACCGAGGTCGAGGAGGACACTGATGCTGAGGAGTCTGGTGAGAGCCAGTCTGCCCCAGGTTCGGTAGTTATGGTCGACACCAGGATTGCAGAGGCCGATGAAGAGAACCAAATCTCTTCGTCGCCTCCCCCTACATGTGGCTCTGCAATGTCAGCTTTGCAGTAGATGTTTTTCCGTGGCGCTCAGCTACCATCACAAATATTGATTGCCCATCAGAAGCATTATGGAGAGGACGCCTAATCCGTCTGACAATCGTGATGATCCCAGGCATTAAAAAAGCAATGATAATAGGCCGAAAATATACTCAGTGCCCTCAGATTACATGAAACTCTGATCGACGACTCAAAAGAAATCTGCCGAAAAGAGTTGTTCTTCCTCAGCTTCAACTCTGGCCATAAGAAAGTGACAGAGCTGTTGCACGGCTGAAACGCCAGCATTTCTCGCCATGCCGCTGCGAAACTCGACGGTGAGTGATGGGAAGCGTTGACGCAAAGAATGAGGCGGCTACCGTTGTGATAGAAAGGAACCCATTCTTACGAGACTTCACTTTCGCCATTGAACAACGGAATTGGGTGAGAAGAGGCCATCACACTTCCTATATGTAGAGAGGACGTGACACCATCACTCAGTAAGACAGTGACGCTGTGTAAAGCGCATCAACAGAAGGAAGGAATGAGTGGTTTGCCATACAGTGGGAGATGGGAGAGGGGAGAGGGGAGAGACAGCAGGGAAGAAACGAGAACATTAGGTCGAAAGAGAGAATGGGAATGAAGAACGAGAAGTGAATGACTTGGGAGAAGCGCTCCTGTCCCCTTACCTTCAACAGCCGAGCCACCAGTAATGAGCCGGATTATACATCATGCTTTGCCTCGCTCTTCCCCATAGCTCGCCAAGTAGTCTCATAGAGTACTATACAGCAAGAAGAAGCGGCATTGTTGCATTTAACATCAACATCTCATTTGGTGTCCTCGAACAACGCTATTTTCATTACTGGTGCGTCTTAACAATTTCCTCATATCCGTCATACCACATCATTATCAGCTCTTCCTAAACTTTCCTTTTACGTCCGAACATTTATCGACTATCGTCTCTCCTACTCCCTTCATGCGGTCCCAGAGACTCTGGTTCGCCAATTTAGACGCTGACACAACCGTCGAGCTCTTACTCCCACCGCCACCAAATCCAAGCTGTCCAGATTCGTATTTCGCCTTCGCCTCAACCGCCTTACCAATCCCCTCAATTATCCTGAACACAGTCGACCCAATCGCTCTGAAAAGAGCAATAGCCGCCACGCTCCACAGCAAAAATTTTAAATACCAATTGCTCCCCACATCCGTTCCCGCATACGCCTCAGACACACTCATCGCCAAAATAGCATTCGCCACCATCCAGCAAACAACCATATACGTCCGTACAGCCCTATAATAATCCTCCTGCAACGTCGCCTCGCTTACTGACGGTTCCGGGACTTCTATCCTATCTCTCAGATTCCGCAGCGCCTCATCATACCCAGAATCGATGTCGAGCTGCTCTGAGGGCATGTCGACCAGAACCGTGTTTCCGGATTTCGAAGTTGCGGTGCCCAGATCGGTGGAAATTGTGTTATCACCCTTGGTGCCCCAGGAGATATCATGCGTGTTGCAGAATGCGTAAATTTGTAACGTACAGATGTAGGACGGTAAGAGAGCGAAGTATTGGGCCGAGGAGGTGAACATGTGCCATGGATCCAGGTAGAGGAAGGAGCTGAAGAAATATAGTCCAATCGTCGACGCAAGGGAGACGGCAAGGTTAGTAAAGATGTTATTCCCAAGTTGAGCATCGGGGTCTTCAGATTTGGTGAATTGCCGCACGACGATGTAGATCGTGGCGAAGGTGGTGTAAATCATGATTATACTGTAGATCACCATACTGGAGAAATATAACTTCTTCGCTCCCTGCGGTCTATTTCCCATACTCAGTATAAATTGCGTGCAGATCAGCAGCACACAAATGTACTTGAGGAAATAAAAGATGTATTTTCCCATATTGTGACCGAAAGGATCAATTTGCGGATCTGCGAGCGAGCCGGCGACAAAATAGAAGGTGAGGTAGAAGTTGGCCAGGGAGAGGAAGGTGAAGATTAGAGATAGGAATTGGTAGATGAATTCGATGTGGAGCAGGATCTTGCGGGTTATGGTGTGGTCGGTTTTCCAGATCTGTTTGAAGTGGACGAGGGAGTAGACGGCGGCAAAGAAGGCGCCGTTGAGCCAGCGGCGGCGTTGGGAGACAAATTCGGGGACGGAGTCTGGGGACGTTAGTAGGCATTCACAGAGGAGGGAGAGTGGAATATCTACCTGGCACATCGGTCTCTCCTTTACAGTTCTTGACGTATTTCAGCACCCATCGCTCATCTCGCTTGGCGACTAACTCCCAGCACAGAATACGATCCTCAGCAAGATACATATTCGCAGTGAATACATCCGCATTCTGCCCGTGCAGCGTCTCACCCTTAAAATACTGGCTCAGCGGTCCATGACCCGTCGAATCATTTTGCAAAGCATGATATCTGTACGCCGACAGTGCTCCAGGCAAGACAGTAATGTATCCGAAGACCGACTCCAAAGGCTTATCCAGAATATTACTCATCTTGTATTCAAAGTTTTGTGACGCCACTAAAGGATTAAGTAATCCTAACCATGCTTTGCCCTTCATAGCCACGATTTCTCCGCAGGCGCCTGCGACATTGGAGTCTGTGTCGAATGCTTTCCAAAGGTGGTAGAGGGAGTTGCCAGTTGGTTTCGTGCCGACATCGAGGAGGATGCAGATATTGGGTACCAAAGCTCTGCCGAAGGCGTTGAAGAACCATCGGTGGGAGTTCAGCTTCTTAGCGTTCTTCTCTTTCAGACAGAAGATCATTTGCACAGGCACGATGCCCTTCTCAGCACCTTTAAATTTCAGATCTGAATCCAAGGACACCTGTGTGGTATACTCGTAGACGTGAGCCTGCACTTCCTTGCCATTGACCAAATTCTTCGCGATGCCGTCTTGGTAGACACCCATCGCAGCCAGCGCATCCAATGTGCGTGGATGTATCTTTGTGCGTCCATCAGACACAATACAGACCACGATCTTTTGCCACCCGTTCTCACCCCAAGTTCTCGACTTGGAACGGGAGCAGAAATGAGCGATATTCTTCATTACCGCATGCATCGTGCGAGTGAAGTTGATTTCGTCCTCGTTATACATAGTGACGCAAATAAAAAGTTCTGTCTCTCTTTGATTACTGCCAATCTGTTGGCGCAGCTTGTAACCACGCTCAACGAAGTGATCGGGGTCGCAGGTCACAGCCGTATATCTCATATGTGTAAATTCAATATCATCTCTCCTTGGCAGAAAGGAGTAAAGAATTGTTGGGATCTTACACTCCAAAATCAATTCACCATTGATAAGGCGAACCTCTTTCTTCGTGCGTTGTGCTTGTCGTGCGCCTCTCCTCTCCTGCCGTCCTTCTGGTGCTGGGCCGTACAAATCGAGGTTAGATTTCTCGTCGTCGTCCATATCGTCCTCCCGTACTTCCGTGTACGTCTCATCACTGTTGTAGCTCTGCCTGCTCTTCATCCCATGCCGATTTGGAGTGTGCCGTTGCCGCATATCTGAAAATGCATCTTCGCCATCAAGCGGGATATCAATAGTGGCACTCGTACTTCTGCCTCCCTGTCTGCTAAACAATGGCGCAGGCTGCATCGGCAATGGCCTCTGACTTCCATCTAAGCCGCTGTAGATGCTTCCGCTGATGCTGCCAGGTCGTTTTCTTCCATTGATTTTCGATGGCTCATATTGTGCTATCGAAGGTGGCCTACCAATATCTGACCCAGCTCTGGCGGGCGAGTATCCTCTTGCGCGGCTGGGTGATTGACGACCTGCATTGAAAGGGTCGTATGCTGATTCAGGAGCAAGGATTGGTACGTCACCCACAAAGCTCGTCTCTCGTGGATGCTGTTGTATCCGCACTGTTGGTTGGTAACTCCGTTGTGATGGTCCTGCGGGTCTAGTATTTTGTGAGTTTCTTCCTTGTGGGCCCTCGTTAAAAATCAAAGACTGTTTTCTATAACTCCTCCTCGGGCTTTGTCTCCTCGACGGGCCATCAGGGATGCTTGGTAAAATGGAATTAAAGTCAATTGTTAACGGCTCACTCGCTGAAATATGTGGAAAGTAAGGTTTGTCCGCGGAAGTCCTGGATGATGAATAAGGGGTATGCACCGGCAACTTGCGCGGCGGTAATGGGACGGCAAAACCATCTTCATCTCTCCTTGAAACGGCCCATCCTGGTCCAGACTGAAGGGCGGCAGGCGACTTTGCCTTGCTCTGTTCCCTCTCGCGCTCGCGTTCTTTCTCCTTTCTCTTTTGCCCATCTCGGTATTGCAGCTTAATCGTTCGCGTTCGCCGCGGTGAAGCCTGAGGCGACTTTGCCTTTGGCTCCATGTCCCTCCTTGCACCGGGATTCTTGTCCTCACTCTGATCGCTCTTACTTCCCAGCTCAGTCAAATTCGCTGCCCGACGCTCCTCACCACGATATTTCGGTGACCGGTTGTACTCATCCTTCCAGCCAACGGTCTTACCCATCCTCTCCCTATCCTCTCCTTCAACGTCCTGGCTTTTGCGCGAAACATAAACAGGCAAAAGTTTGGTAACATACGGTCTATTATCCCCCTCTCTTCGTCCCGTTCCTAATGTAGCCGTATCACTTCTAAGTGGCTCCGGTCGCACAGGGTCGACTGAACTTGGCGCATAACTACTGGCATAGTTTTCCGACACGAAAGAATCCGTCGTGGTATTGTAAGACGGCCTCTCACTAGTTCTAAGCGGCGAAGGGCGCATATTCGGCGGGCCAGCGTCTGGCGGCGGCAACATAAAAGCAGTATTCGTTTCGGTATATCCAGCGTTCTGCCCGTCGTCCATATGAGTTAGGAGGCGCACTCCATCATGTGTGTCGGTCAGAGGTGTCGTTGCGGCGTCGTCGTCGTATTGAGGAAGGTTGGAGTATGATGGTGGTGCGCTGTCAAAGGGCGGTGGTGAATTGCCGCGACGATACATAGTGGAGGATATTTTGAGACAATGTGTTGTTTAGATGACGATCGTAATATGTGGGAAATGTTGAAACGCGAGCTATGCGCTTGCGTAGCTCCCTAAGCTCGAAGTCGTCGGATGTGCGGCGCGGCGAGTCGCGGGTATGCTCAGTCAATTGTAGTCGTGAGTCGTGGGAATCATAACAAAAGCTGTTAAAAGTCGAAGCAAGGCATGAAATCAACGGGAATATGGTGGCTGATTGTGGTGCCTTGAGGTCGAGTATTCTTAGCTCTAGTGAGCCGCGCGCAACGTAGATGGGTGGTGGCTGGCGCTTTGTGTACTCGACGCGGGTAAGCTTGGCTGTTCATGGGGCAACCTCCGCACTTCCCCGGATTATACCCGCTGTCAGCGTCTACTCGTACATTAGCCAGGCACACATCTCATGAACCCCTCACTTGATTTTAAGTTCTAAATAGGAACCTGCATCACCAAGGAGTCAATTATCAGTCCTATAAAAGGCCGTCAAGTCCACACTGTTTCGTTCTCTATCGACCTTCATAGCCGGTGACAGTTCCCGATCAAAAGAATCTTTAACGCCATGTCCATCCTGCCATGAAGGTCTAAAATCGTTATTCATGCGAATGGATTCCATGTTGTGGCAAAGAGCCCCTCTATTATGGTGTAAACGATGAACCTGTTAGCAAGACTTCGCAAGGAAACAAATCAAGGTCGACTGTATCCTCGTGCAGTTGTCCCTCCAATTGCCATCTCTCTAAGGCCGAAGAAAGAACGGGCGATACGATTCTTTCGCAGTAAACCGCGACATTTCTGAAGTACAAGTTCATACATGCAGCGACCTTGAGCCTTAAATGAAACATTTAGGGCGCAACAGTTTAACTAGTTGTGCTATGGGACTGTATACTTCACCATCTTTCGTCATGTCGTCCTCCCCACAACATCCCGTGGCCGCATACGGAGACACGGCACGAAATGAAGTGTCGCTCCCTGTTGTCCATACGGCTTCATACTGTACCTTTGCAATGCCTTATCGTCGACACCAAGCTTAGTAGTTCCTAAACGCCATGCTATAATCAATAAACCGCATACCAGCTCTACTCTGACGACGCATTCTATTCCACTTCTCTCATCAGCCCAGCACCTTCATCTTTTTCTTCTTCTTCCCCTCCCCACTCTTCTTCTGCTGAAAGTCTCTCCAATTGCCAATCCTCTCGTCCCTAGTCTTCTCCCAGTCCTGCTCATGCTGCCTCTTCCGTTTCCTCGTCTCCAGCTCCTCTTCCTCTTTCTTTTGCTCCCTTCCCTCCTCCTGCATCTGTGCCTTCACCTGCCTCCTCCTCCTATGCTCATTATCTATCAAGACCATCTTTGTCTTCTCCCTCCAATCTTTTGCAAACTCTGCTGTTTTGACCTCGTCGCTGTCAACGGTGAGCTTCTTCTCGCGCATCAACAGCATGCGGGCATCTGCTATTGCTTCATCGAGTCTTTCTCTGTGCTTCTCGTCCACCAACTCGGTTTGAGCCTTCTTCAAACGATCGAAAGCATCTGGTGCTTGGGGATTCTTCGTCTTATCCGGATGGATAAGTAGCGATTTCGTTCTGTATGTCTTCTTGATGTCGGAATCTGGCACACCAGGCTGGAGATCGAGGACAGCGTACGCATCGAGGCGAAATGCTCGCAGAATACGATCAATTTCTGCATCCTGGTGCTGTTAGTATAGTTTGGAGAGCAAATTGGGACGAAGACTTACTTTCAAAAATTCCTTCTGCTCTGCCTCGAGCGCCTCAAATGCATCTTCATCATCCTCAGGTTTTGCGACAGGTTCCTTCTTGCTTACTGGCTCTTTGTTCTCCTTTGCCCATCCTTGCTCTGTCATGATTGCCACAATAAAGCAAATACCTCTTCGCACTTTTCGACGTTACAAGAAACAAAACGCGTATGCTTCAAAAAGGGCGTGAGCAGTTGTAGTGTCGAGTATCAAGTGGTCAGGCTGAGGGGCACCTTGCGGTAACTCGCAAGGCTGCTGGAGCGGATCACTGCCAATATCTAGCGTTAAACCCCTGCCAGCTTCGTGAACCACTTTACACGCTCGACGCGTCTCCCAGGACAGAGTAAAACATAAACTCAGCACCACGTGTTATACCTCGACAAACTTCACAATGTGTATGTATTTCGCTCTATTAATGATGGTGAACGGGTAGTAATGATATGACAGCTACTGCTTACGGATATGGCGGTGCTTACGCTGCAACCCCTTCTGGTGCTCAAGGCGGAGCAGAGGGCGGCGGCTTCATGGCTGGATCTCAGCAGGGCTCTCAAGGATCTCCAAGTGGTGGCAAGGTAACCACTCCTAGCCATATTCACTTCATCATATCAGCACTGACATACACAGTTCGGAAACGACACCCTCCGCCCGGTAACAATCAAACAACTTATCAACGCCAAGCAACCAAACCCCGACGGCGAATTCCTCATCGACGGCAGCGAAGTCTCCCAATGCACCTTCATCGGGCAAATCCGCAGCATCGTCAAGCAAGCCACGAATACGACATACAAGATCGACGACGGCACGGGTGTCATCGAAGTGAAGCAATGGGTTGATGCCGAGGCGCCACAAACCGAATCCCCGTTGGCAGAGGACGCTTATTGCCGTGTCTTTGGCAAGCTGAAGAGCTTTAATAACAAGAGGCATTTTGGCTCCCATGCCCTCAGGCTGGTGGAGGATATGAATGAGGTCCCGATGCATATGTTGGAGGCGACGTATGTACATTTATATTTCACCCGGGGGCCGCCAGAGTCGTTGCAGGGTGGTGGTACCGGGGCGAAGACGGAAGACAGCTTATTCGTCCAGCAAGACAACTACCCGGCTCCGCCACAGAAGAACCTGCCAAACATGACGCCGCTGGCAAGAAAAGTGCTGAACTTTCTTAACAATGCGCCGAACAATAACGAGGGTACGAATGTCCAGGATATTGCGGCGAGTATGGGTATGCAAGCCAACGAGGTCTTTAAGGCTGGAGATGAGTTGCTGGGGATGGGTATTATCTACACTACTCTGGATGACGAGACCTGGGCTGTTCTTGAACAGTAGATAGGTTGACAAGGCTTGCATTATTTGAGGCGTTAGGACGGTGGAGGGAGCGTGACTTTGCTAAGATGTTGTCACTTATGATCAGATAGACACCGAGGCCGCTAACGCAGGCTGTAATAAGCACGTAGTTTACGAAGAATCTACACGCACCGTACTGAGCCAAAATCATCACGAGTATCAAATGACCGAACAATAAACGTCATGAAACTAATTCCAAAACCAAGGATCAGAGCCATCACCAAATCACTAGCCAGCCCTAAGATCCGATTCTATCTTGTCCTCCTTCTCGCCACCTCCTCTCAATCTCCTCCACTCAACTACAACGCGCTCACACCCGCATTCGGCACAACCTCGATCTCTCTACTCTTTTCTTCCTTGACGCTAGCCACGCGATTCCCGTTAAAGGTCGGCATCCCCAGCCCCCTAAGCACACCCTTGTGTTCACGCACCATGATACTAAGACTCACCGGTTTCTCGGCCCTCTGCAAGTACACCTCTTTGATGTAGTCGAAGCCGCTTTTCTCATAGAAGGGCACGTTGCGGGCGGCGGAGGACTCGAGGTAGGTTGGGATGCCTAGTTGATCGGCCTGGATTGTTAGCATGGGTAAGATGACTGGATACATCGAGGATGTACCATTGCTGTGCCGTGCTCAAGGAGTGCTCTTCCGTAGCCCTGTTGACGTTAGTAAGTGAGTATGTGGGGTGGGGGGGTTTGAGGTAGGGGTACTTTTCTCTCAGAACCTGGTTTGGTGCCAAGGTAGACAAGGTATAAGCTGTTGGAGTCCGCATGCTTGCCCAGCGTGTGCAGCTTGGTATCATGCAGCAGGGGAAGGAACTCTTTGTAGAGTCTGACCTGATACTGGTTAGCCTAGCAGCTTAAGGTTAAATATCACAATGGTGTACTCTTACTTTTCCCTCCCTAGGCAGCTTGTACAGCAGTCGCCACATACCGGAGCGGATAATCGTCCACCAGTCGTCTATGTTCTTTCCGGGCGGCATCCTATCACATCATACATTAACATCCCTACCCGATACCAACCTCCAACTAACCAGATTTACTTACCAGAGGGCTACAGCATCAAAATCCCCAACCGTCGTGACGACGCCCTTGAGGCAATGTGCGGCCGTCATATACTTCAGGATGTCGTAGTGGAGCTTATAGAGCTCTCCATTCAGCGCTGCATCGTCGCCATTCAAGCCTACAAGGTAACGACAGATGTCGTCCGTTTGAAAAGCCTGAGCTAAGCAATCCGTAGCCTGAAGGTATCCTTCGATACCAACCCGTCTCACTCCCTCCAAGCTTTTGGTGGAGGAAGGGGTGCTTGGTGGGGTGGTTGAGGATGAGCTACTACTACTACTGGAGGCCATATTCACGCAGTAAGATTGTCGATACTACTTGGACTGGTTAAACTGCCTGATGATAGATTGATTCGTAACTCTGACTCCCGAGTATTGTCTCCGGTATGTTGTTTAGAAAGCTGCGCTCTCGATACGGACTGGTATCGAGAAGAGAGGCGCAGACAGCTTAGGCTTTGCCGTATGTCAACCGACATCAATCTTATGGGTGGTGGTGTGAAGCTAGAAATAAGTGAATTGACGATGCTCGTCAAAGGGCTGTGGGAGTATAATGTATGAATTTGTGCTTGAAGAGGAAGGGTGGTTAAGTATATCAGGGTGTTATGAGATGCAGCGTGTAGAATTTATAGCGTATACGGTATATGATGCCAAGAAGATTGCAGTGGAAGAGATATGACACTATTCGGAAGCGGGCGCCCAGTCCTCTATTGTACTCTCTCCCTCTGGTGATATCATGTGACCCTCTCTCGGCATCGGCGGTTATGTAAGAAAGAGGTCACACTCGCAACGCTCTACTGCATAATCAAGGGTTCACGGCGAGTCCCTTCGAGTAGCCTAAGCCTATTTTTTTGACATCGAGTGCCGTTGCGTTAAGCCAAGAGTCAACACAAAGGTGTGTAATACCGTGATAGTGATAGCTTTATCCGAATCGGGTGACAAAAGGATGCCGCGGGATCGGCATTCGCTGTAGAACGTTCCACATGAACAAGGAGAGCCAATGGAGTACGACCCTATTCCAGGGTTCGCGCCAAAGCTCTTAGGTGATACCTGCACAAAAATGTAAACAGAATATTGTGTAACTAATGAAAGACATCCGCGATGAAGAGGGAAATGCCATGGGGCACAGATCTTAGGGTAGGCATTAGATCTTGCAAGGGTAATTCGTGCTGTGTTAACCGCGAAACACCAGACCTTGAATTTCTTACTGGAGCCAAGCGAGAACAACATATACGATAGGTCATCCGCCAACTTCCAGACTGAGCTTTGCTCGCCGTCGAATCAGCACAGGGAGCCTCATCTGCGAAGTGGCGAAACTCGGGCAGTACAGCCGCCTCCGTCAGCAATAACACAAAAACGCACTCATGATGTTGTGCTGGCAAGGCTATTGAGCGGAGGAAGCACAAATGATCGCACCACGAGATCAAGATAAAGATTTGGCGGCAACGAGGGCGGTCATCGGCTAATCATCCGGCCGCAACGCTGAAGGAAAGAATACGTAAGAGTGATACGACAAAGGTCTACTAGCTTTCAGCAAAGAAGACTTAAGTAACGAATAGACAAATACGAGTAAACTAACTAATTTGAGCTTACTCAAGTAACGGGTCGAGCTGGCACCCAATGTAGACTGGACTCCCCACTTCGCTCCCTCGCTAAATCCAAAAACTCCTAAGTACCCATTGTTTTGTCTGTCTTGGCATTCTTGTCTTTTGCAAGTAAGACCAGAGTAGAAGATAAAGTATTCGACTTGAGCTGAGTACAGTATTACTTTTACCGGACGCTGAAGTTTGCATGTCTCGGCATAACGTAACGCTGCTTGTCGAGTGAGATTGATCCCGGACAAACGCAAAGGAAAGCTTCAAAATATCCATAAGAGTCGCAGCGAGCTGTGACATGCACCAACCATCAGCAGAGCAAATCCCATTGCCTAAGTCATCTGAAAAAATAAGGTGCAATGGATTAAATATAGATATAAATTGCTCTACGCACTCAGCTGGGTATAAGCTCTTTGCTGTTAATCATGGCTCGTGTCTCGTGCTCTCTTTCATGCTCTCCCTCATAGTCCCACATCGCTCACTAAACTCTCAAAGCAACCGTGAAATTTCTTCGTTCACATTCTACGAATCTCCTGCTCGTTCTCATACTTCTCAAGTCCAGAATCGAGGTGCGACCACCACTCGAAAAGCATCGTGTTGCAGATCAGCTTAAACCATGGCGTGAAAACGAGTTTGTTGTCGTTGAACATGGCTTTGAGCTCATCGGCAGTAACGTAAGCAATGTCGCGGACTTCATTAGGGCTTGGCTCAAGATCAACGTCGGCTTTGATGAAGAGGATGTAGTCAACTGTTTATCTGTTAGTAGTGCTCTTTAGCTATAGCTTCTCGGGTTTACTCACTCTCGTGCTCTGCCCACTTTCCATCACCGCACGGTGCCTTGTAGTGGATGCGGGTCAGAAAGCGGAAGTCCTCGAATGGCACTTGCTCCGGCTTAATACCGAGCTCATGCTCCAGTTTGCGGCGGGCAGCGTTCTTCACACCCGACACGGCCTCGGCCAGCTCAGCGCCACCCTCTCCTGGGACACCCAATGGATGGGAACAGCAGGTGTTGGTCCACATATCTGGGAAAGTTATCTTCTCGGTAGCACGCTGCTGGAGAAGAAGTCTGTTCTTGGAGTCGAAGAGGAAGACAGAGAATGCGCGGTGGAGGAGACCTTTGTCGATGTTGGTCATCAGATGGCCTTCACCAGTTAGCTGGTGTATGGGGCAAGCTGGCAGAGCTACCTACAGATCTTCTTGCTGAAGTTGCCGATCGGCTTGTCGTTCTCGTCGAGCACGATGCACACCTCGTCCATGAGGCGAATCTGCTCCTCATCGTGCCCGTCCATGGCAGCGCTAGAGGTATCGATGTCTGGGAAGAGACGGAGAATGCTCTCCGCAGTAATTGGCTCGACGGTCATGGTGCTGGTGGTGGTAGTCTCAGTAGCCATATTGGAATTGTGTGGTGGTTAGGAGGAAAGTAGAAAAGAGAGAGAGAGCTCGGCACAAAGATATCAATGTCAAAGATTTGAGCAGGGGAAACTATCGCGACCTGGGGGCTGCCAAAAAGGAGATAGAGGGGAGCCGACAATCTTAGTGGCGGGATGGACCCCTGTAGTGACCACCCCGCCAACAAGGCTACGCCCGAGCACAAAATTCTTGAGCTTGCACTCTTATCAGACGCTCCGCGCAAATAAACCAATTCAACAACACCACAACTTAGAGTATATACTGCTCTGTCATTGGCCATGGGCAAATCCGCCAAGAAAAACATCGCGAAGGATCGCGCAACGCCAATTGCAAAGCCAGTGAAGCCGCCAGCAGATCCAGAACTCGCAGCTCTGCGCGAAAAGAAGATTCTCCCAGTTATCAACGACTTGACCAGCTCAGAGACCTCAAAGCGTTCCGCTGCAGCAAATGCCATTGCAAACCTCATTGAAGACACTAAGACCCGCAAACTCTTTCTACGTGAGCAGGTTGTCCGTATCCTCCTCGAACAAACTATCACCGATTCATCTTTAGAGTCCAAGAGCGCAGGATGGGGTATCCTCCGCAACTTAGCACTGGAGGAAGAAGCCGACTTCTCCGTCCACCTTTACAGACAAGACATCCTCACACCAGTCACCGCTATTATTTCCATGATCATTGAGACCATTGAGTCAAAAGAGACGCCAATCGCCAAGCTCCCAAAGGCACAACAATCCCTGCTCTGGACCCTCAGCACATCCGTGGTCGGCTTAGTCCAGTCCCTCGCCGAAGCCCAAGAGGACATACTCGAAGCTATTTCCCGCATGCCGACCATCCTCACCTTCCTCTTCGGTCTCTTGAACGTCCCAGATCTCCCAGCGGAGCTTTTCTCAGAGATTCTTTCTTGTCTTGCCACTCTGACTGAGGACAACACTGTGCTTGTTCAGCAAATAGTTGAGCGCGAAGCATGGTTGAAGGGGTTGATGCAGCTGCGTGAGCAGGGAGCTTCGAGGGCTGTTGCGGCTTGCGCCGTTCTTCACAACGTTTTTACGGCTGTGGAGTGGTTCGATCATAACACGCCTATGCCTGGCGCTTCAGATGCTATGCTTATTCCGACCCTGGTGCACTGCATGAGCGAGGCTGCTGAGAAGAAAACTTCCTCTGATAACCTTGATCCAGACCAGATACTCAAGATGGCACTTGAGATTACGGCTTCTATCGCGACAAGCTTGCAAGAGGCCCTTGAGCATGCCTCCAAGCCAGAGAACGAGAAGGAGTTTGAAGGCTTTGCAGACAAGGATGAGGAAGGAGACGACGTTATGGGCGATGATGCCGAGGATGATGCTTCAGAGGGCGAGGATGGCGATGAGAACGAGGAGAAAGGCTCTGACGACGACGATATGACCCTCGAGGAGATGCAAGCGGACATGGACCGCGTGATCGGAGATGGCTCAGATTCTGAGGACGAGGGAAATGATGTCTCGCTAACGCTTGACGCTATTGTGCGCGTTGCAACTCCTTTCATTTTGAATCTCACAAAATCTAAAAATGCAAGCGTAGCAGCATGCGCTGTTTCCGCACTGAATAATATCGCATGGTCGATTTCTTCCATCGACTTTTCAACAGCATCCACCCGTCTAACTAAGAGTTGGATCCCTCTTGCACAAAAGATTTGGGATGAAGCAGTTACTCCAGTTCTGGCTTCAAACACTGCGGACATCGAGCTCGCATCCTCTGTCACCAGCTTAGCATGGGCCATTGCGCGCAGTGCCCAAGGCAAGATCAACATCGCCAGCGACGAAGCCAAGAAATTCATGGCTTTGTATCAAGCCTCCAAGAACCTGCCAGTAGAGCCAGAGACAGACGCATTCCAAGGCCTCGGCGTGAAGTGTATAGGCGTTTTGGGTCGCTTGGCCCAGAACCAGGATAACCTTGCTCAGAACCGTGAGATCGGTATCTTCCTCCTCACAGTCTTGGCAGCTCTGCCAGAGACGAAGGTTGCCGATGCGGTCCAGGCGTTGGATGAGATCTTCGATATCTATGCCGATAAGTCCTACCCATGCGACGAGATATTCTGGAAGGACGGCTTCTATAAGCACTTGGAGGAGCTTAAGGTTAAGGTCAACAAAGCCTCAAAGACCATTGACAAGAGGAAGGACACAGAGCTGAGGAACAGAGCGGACGAGGCACACCTCAACCTGATCAGATTCTTGAGCTACAAAAAGAAGGAGCAGAGACAGCGTTGAGGATGGGGAGCAGAAAAGTTGACCCGCAAGTCGCAAGAATATTACTTCCACGTACTATATCTAACGCGAATACCCAGTTTATAAGCATCTCTTGTCACTCCATCTAATTAACCGGGTGCATCATACCCACCACATGGAATATCTGCCTGGTTTTCCTCTACATTCCTAACCCGAAAGTTACCTGGTTGAAGATGCCTGAACCGCTTAACGAAACATCTTTCGCGGTACGAGAGTCCATGTCTCGGTTCTTCTATTCCATGCTCTCCCCACGATATTAGCGCACCCGAGAGAAGAAAGCATCATATCTCCTCCCAACCGGTACTGCTGCAAAGGAGTTTCTGGACATGTCTCCTCGATAAAATCATGATGGCTTGTTCTCGATAAAGTGCTGTGACTTGGTAGAGAATCTTTGGCTTCAGCGTATTGGTTGTTGATTTGTGGTTATTTGAGTATAAATGTTTTGTTTTGTTTTGTTTTTTTAAACTTTAAAAATGAAAATGGTAGTAGGGAGGGGGGCTAATTATAGACGTTATCTGAAACACTCGGTGCTTTTTAAGTGCTTTGTATGCACAGGATTCTGGATTTTGTCAAACAGATTAAAAACATTGGCAAGCGAGGGGGTAACGGCCCCGGAGACCTTTGAATGGTTTGAATCATGACCGTTGAAATGACCTTACGGGGGAATATGATTTCGGGATGCTTGGGTTGTAAGCAAAGGTGGAGGTCGATCTACGGATAGATGTTTAAGCGAGCTTGAATTCGCCAGTACCTAAATGCACAGGTGTTTAAGCTTTGGGTTTTTCGCAGTCGGTTTATCAGTCGTGCTGCTTTGAACTTCTGGATCAATGCTATCTCACTGTCGCGCTCAACCCTGGGTTTTCACAAAGGAGTACGAGACTAAGTAGTGACTTGGCCAGATGAGTGGAGTTGTGATTAGTGATGTCTTGGGCAGTACTCGAGGAGGTCTCCGAGTAGCAAAACGTAGTGAAAATAGCCAGCAAAGCTGCTAAAACAGATGATAGAAGTCAATGATTGCCGCATTTGATCAGTTTGTGGCTTGGTGAATCTTGGCTCTACTCGAGTAGTACTTGAGTAGAGTAGCGAGTGGTTAGAAGATCACGAATGGAATACTACGCGACTAATACCCAAGTAGTTGGACATTAACACGCTACTCGCTTGAACCAAGGGGTTGATGGACTTTTGTAGACACTAAGCGAGTTATCTTTAGAATTACTTCTTATCATTCTATACCAAAACTAGCTTGCTGCACTATGCCGATATCTCGCAGGAAAATCCATAGCCACGCTCATCGTACATTGGTATCTTTATCCAAGCCCAACGCCGTATCCACCAAATACAGAGGGATATATCCTCGTCGCAAAACAAACCAGGTGGTATGCAAACCGACCAAACCGACCAATATTCGACGACAAGTAAATGTGGCAAATAATCTCCAAATAAACAATAAACATTACCATTCCCTCTGGGAATTCCTCCTCGACGTAAACGGCTTCTCCAGCAATCCTTCAATGTCTAATCTGCCACTTCGATCATCCCTCGCCCCGCCCGTCAACGTCGGCATACTAACTCCAGGAGAGCCCTGATTAAGTATTGGTGGCAACATGACCTTCTCATCCGGCGTAATCTGCGGTCTTGCTTGTTGTACCTGCTGCATCTCGGGCAGCACATCAGCCTTTAAAGTCACGTCGTTCCTCGACGTTTGATTCAGATACGGCACTGACTGATACTCATTCCTCAGCAACACCGACGCCGATGACGAGGGTCTAGAGTAGGAAGCAACGTCGTTATGAATAGTGGAGCTCATCGAAGGGCTGGACTGAGATATAGATGAAGTAGAGGACATCATTGGCCGATACATCACTCCCTGGTCCTGCTGATCATCATAGCTACCCATCTGCATAGCCGGGGACTGCATACTAGAGCCCTGCATCGTCTGGGGGTAGTTGTACGATACCTGATGCTGTGACAGATGCGTATTCCCGTAACCCTTATACCCAAATTGCTGCTCCCTTGGACCGGGAAAGGTGGAGAAACTGTACTGTCCCAACGACGGTTGCTGCGGCCGCGGGCCAAGCTTGAGGGCGATAAAGGAAGTGGATTCTTTCTTGCCCAGACCTATCCGTACTTCGTACTGTCGTTGCTCACCGGTCGAGCTCTGGAAAGCGAAGAATTCCGTACGATCCATCGTTATTCGGCCGGTATCTTCCGAACTAAATTCTACGGACTGTATTACGCGGTCATCCTCCGACTTTCCATACACAATTGGTGGCAAGTATTGTGGCTGTTGTTCTCGTTTTTGTCGCTGCCCTAATAATGCTCTCTGAAGGTTGTCTATTTTGCCCCTTTCACTCGGCGTGACCAACTCCTGCAATTTCCGGCTCAGAACCAATGGCATGCCTATACTGTCACCAAACGCCTTCGTGGCTTTGACGACAGCAAGATCCATATTCAGATATGCCCAAGGTGCTGCTTGACTAGTATTCAGCGTTAGGCTTTGTGGTTGTCGTGCAGATACTGATGGCGGAGGATAAATATTCGCATCTGCAATACTTGCATGATCGAGGAAACGAGGTGGGGCTGTTGATGATCCACCTTGGGACTTCAAAATGCGATGGCATCGCATCAGTGGGTCCATAGGAAGTATTGGAGGTTGGTTTGAGTATAATGCTGGTGGCCGCCGCATCAACTCGGGACCTTGGCTGTATTGGCTTGGTTCGAATCGTGCTGAGTCTCTGTCGTCTCGGAGGCGGGGGCGACCGCGCTTTTTATGTTGCATGTCGATGCAGGAGGCTTCTTTGCCGGAGTTTATGCAGCGAGAGCATGGGCGGCCGGCTATGTGGAAAGTTAGCAATTATCCCCAGGCGTGTCGAAAAATACGCTTTCGAAATTGACTTCCAGAAACGAGGGGCTGTTTATCTCACGAGTACATGGCTTGATGGTATGAAAGATTGCAGGTGCGCAGGTGCGCTTGCAGATTGAAGGTGATACGCTTGCCAATTCCATGTCTAATCAGCAAAACCTCTCCCACAAGACAAATTCTCAGTAGCCTCAAACAAGTAAGAGAGCAGAGGCGAACGATTAGCAGGGCCATTTGCATGATGGCTCCACAGATGAGACAAATTGAACATTTTTGTCTTACCGTCACAGCGCAAATGAGCTCTCTTGCACGGCACGCACGCGGACGCCACATGGCCCTTCGTCTTCCGTTGGGTTTTTCGTGCTGGAACTGGTTCCGATGGTGTAGGAACTGGCGGCCTACTAGTCACAAAGGGATTCGGCAGTTGCGAGGGTTGAGAATTTCCAATCTGATAGCTCGGTAAAGGCAGCTGCGGCGACCCATGATGCATCTGACTCTGTGGCTGAGCAGGATACTGCTGATCGACCTGTCCTGACCCTATCTGATACAGTCCATACTGCAGGTTCGTGTTGTGGGAGTAATTCTCGCCATTGGCCATTCTCAATCCATCTCTGTTCTCCTGCATCGAGCTCCCATGCTGAGAGTTTCCATGACGAGAGTGTCCATGCTGAATCGCCTGAACACGGCCATGCAGCTGCAATGGTCCACCAAATTCGCCATACCCTCGGTCGTCGAACTCATTTTTGTGCCGTGCGGGTTGAGACGGGGAGCCAGACATGGGCGGTGACGGGTACGCCTTGTTTCGAGAGTCCGACACCCCTCGCCAACTCGTGTCTAGGGAGAACCGGGTCAGGTTGAGTGTTAGTCGACTTTCGCCGGTAGTAGTAGGTGATAACGTAAGCTGTTGGCGCTCTTGAGTGCTCATGGACGGAGGAGATGGGCGTGATGCTGCGGTAGCGATACTTGTGGTATTGATCTTGCTAACAAGCTGCTAAGCAGTCCGTTTCTAACACGATCCTTCTGATGGTTTGAACAGCAGGAGCTCTGAAGAATGATCGGGCTTGTGTAGTCGCCGCTAGCCAGAACTTTTCTGTTCTCGCTTAGTGTGGATGATAGCGTCCGTTGAAACGACGAGTGTTCAATTAATTGGAGGTTCAGACAGGAGAATAATGGGACCTGAACGAGTAGAGCGATATGGTGTGTCGTGATGTTAGAGTGCAGTGTTCCAGCTCAGTCTCCCTCCAACCATGAGACCTTACGTACGCGGCGCCGGTATCTATATGATGGACAGATACGCGACCTATGCGGGGGAGGACTATATGGTACAGTTGGAGGACAGCGGAAGACCAAGCATGGCACGGTTGTCATACAGCAGATCAACGGCCAGGTCTGGCAGAGATTACCAGAGCTTCTTCTGAGCGATCAAATCGAGGAAGGCGCGGAGAGCTGCAGGACGCTTCGGAGAAGATGGGGCGATTCGAGGAGGTGGTGGAGACTGGGGTATGTTGTGGGCTGAACGGTTCCAATGCGAGCAGCACGAGTCGAGACTGGCATCATGAGAGCTAGTGCTGGGATCGCGTGCATAAAATACGGCCTTGAGCGTGCACTTGTGGGACCGAGACACAAACGATATAAATGAGTGCAGAAAGGAAAGGGTAGATATGAGAAAGAAGACGAACGCGAGTGGCCAAAAGAGCGTTATGGAGATGGAAAAACGACAAGGGAGGGGTCAGGAACAGAAGCTCGCACAGCGCACGAAATGGGTAACCGGCAAGAAAAGAAGGATGGATTGGCTCGTATGGACTGGTTCGCGCGCTTGAGGACTACTGTATGGGGGAGGTCTGCGACGGGTTCCTGACGGGGGACGAGGCTTCGGGAAAGCTTCCATGCTGGGACCAACTTGGCCTCGTAGGGGTGTCGTGTGGAAGCTAGCCGTTGGCTGCATCGACTTCACGCCTTTAGGGTGCTCTCTCGTTCCGAAGCTATCGGACGAAAGACAGTATCCGCCGTGATCGCTGCCAGCTTACCTTACTCTCAGGAACAAGACAGCAGCTTGCAGTAGGCTCAAGCGACTACATGTTCCATGGATAGAGGACGCAAGTCGCGGCATTAGGCAAGCTGCTTTAGCGGAGAACGGCCACTTGGTCGCGCAGGAGCTCGGGTTCTCAGTATGCACAAGGTCGATGGACTCTTTGTGTTCTCGCAAAAGGGGCCGTCGCGGTGATTTCATGATTGGAGGAATCGGGCACGAACAGGTGGATTGATGGTGGGATTGACGTCTCAGGGAGTGGGTACTTTGCGGTGATGTGCCAGGATCATTAAGCGACTTTAGATGCCCTCCCATCGGTTCCGACACAGATCATCCCCATGAACAGGCAAGTGAGGGCGAGTTTGGCAGACAACACCAAAGTTACGCGCGGGGTGGTTGTTGGGTTATTTTGTGACGGCCGGGCATTCTCATAGACGTTGGTGCCGCTATACTCAAACCGGTTAGTCAGCAACGCTCAGGGGATCTCGGTCCAAGCAGGGCAGCGCGAGGCGACGCGCAGCACTTGCAGCAAGTGCAGCTGCCCGTCCTGCAGCTTACCCTAAACCGCCTACTGCTGATTTCCTATTCCTGAAATCCAATTTCATTTTCCTCCTCTCCCCCAGGTGCGGGCAACGAAAGGAGCACTGCACGCTTCTCTGACCTCAATCTCCCCAACCTAGCGAGTGTTGCTGCCGGACAAGCTATCGTTATGGCAGTCATTCAACGCCTCCCTGTCTCCTATCCTGATATATGTCTCCGGAAACGCCGAAGCCTGGTCCATCACAAGTGCCCGAACGCTATTCACAGTAAAAACTACCCCTGTTCTCCAAGCACATTAGACCCTGAATCGGCAGCAATAACGAGGTGTGCAAGGATTCCAGCCATCGCGTTTACGTCCAAATGTCACCCTATTGACGACACTACGAGTAGGCTCGCGCCTGGCTTCCGCGCTCTTTGCCTTCATACTCGGTTGCATGGCATCACTTCTGCCCTCATCGTGGCCTTGGCTTGTCTGCCACGTTTTCCAGGTTGGTCGCTTCGGGCTTGGTAACTCTACTTCATGCTAGTGCCTGAAATATGATACTCGAATAATTGATTAAAGAACCAGTTGATCGTCTGCACACTTCACTCACCTTAAGTGATCACACAATCCGTTCCTAGGAGAATATCGAACTCGGCGGCGCTATCTAACGAGCGTCGACAGTTGCGGAGAGCTTTGCCGGTGTGGGTTCACGCGCCGCAGCGCGCAATGTCTTGGTTATTGGCTTTGCCAATCTGCTACTCCACGGATTTTTTCCGACTTACGAGCAGCCTAATTTGAAAGTGGGCCTGGCCATAGACGACATCGTTTTTCGGCATTTTGCCTGGTCGTCTTGAACGTTTTGCCTGGTCGTCTTGAACGTCGTCCTTTTTCTTCTTCAGTAAGAGCATGCTAGATCGAAGCAAGATGGGCACTAAACAATAGCCTGCACAAGTAAAAAGAAACGGGTTTTCTCGCCAAAGAGGTCCGGTGTGATCCGCCATCGTCGAAGGGCACACAAACCAATTTCGATCAGGATTAACTCCGTCTCTCGGGGAATATGGAGATGGAGTACCGTGGGACAAATTTATTGTTCGTTCGACCTTTTCCAGTTTGAAGAGGCTGGGTAAGCGCTACACGCCGGACAACGACACGAAGAGGTGCAGCACATGCTTCTTTGCTCTAAAAGTATAGGCAGATGTGGCACCTGCGACGTTATGGTGTCGAAAGCAAGGCAACGGGTGAGATGATACCAGGTTCATTTCATACGGTTATTCCTATGTATTTTCATGTTTGTTTAGCCAATGCGCACTGTCCTTGACACTGTGGCTGTTCTCCCACCACAACATTGCTGAGCGAGACATGCTGAATGACATTGTCTCGCCCCCTCCGAAATCTTAAAGTGGCAGTCGTAGCCGCCTAAGCTGGGAAGAAAGTGTAACGTGGAACCTCATCTTGATCGTGAATAACTTATAATATCCATCATTTGCGAGATGGGCGTGTAGACGTCGTTAGCCATCAAGATCGCGTTCGCACGCGGTTTTCTACTTCTCTCAACAACCAAGGATGGTAGAACGTCGAAATCCCCCGTTCGCCATGAACACGCACTCAAGAGTAAACTCATTACTTCTACACCTCTCGCATACCTAGACTGTTTGGAAAGAGACCGAGATATGCTTCAACTCGGTCATGAACTCTTGGCACAGTAGAAGTCAGGCAACCCCCAACCTCTGGGTCGCTCAGAGACTGCCAGTTAATTGAGCCGGAAACCATCCTAATGGCCTTCGTACGACATACACGAGTCGTTTATAGCACCGGCTACGACGCCATCTGAATCTAGAGCTATCGAAGATCAGCCACTTGGACCATGAGAACTCATGCGTGCGCCAATGTGCTACTCGATGCAAAATCGTCGTTTGACATGGGGTTGAGTAGACCGCACAGTTCTTGTTTAACTCTTCGCAAGCAAACACGAGGAGGTCTGCCTCATGTTCCATCACTTGATGTGGCATTTCGACTTGAGCCGGTTGACATCTTGTCCATCACTCTTAGCTAGGTTCCTTCGACATAACAGTTCCTTGTCAAGAGAAATGATGATCGCACGCATTAGTGTACTCCACCAATGTCGCTGTGGGTATCCGTATGTCAACCAGGTACCAGAGTCACATGTCTTGGTGAATCATCCGGACGAAAGCTGCTGTGATGAAGAGTTTGTGGAGCCTTTAATCTTCCAAGGCCATGTCGCTGTGCTCAGCCGCGATGATGAGGTGAGAAGAGAACCAGCCGGTGTCTTAGGGCTTGTCTTCGGAATTCGGCAACATAAGGTGTTGATGTACAGGGCGTGTTAAGTTTCAGGAGAACAGTAATGTGGAGAGTACGCATGATAGGAGGAGCAACAAATGCATGTACTCACCCTCATATTCCTCCGATATTTCCCCAGGTATGCATGCAGGTACACGCAGGTACGAGCAAGTGGTGCAGATATGTTGTGAAACCCTGTGGCAGATAACGGACCTGCTCGAACCAAGAGTTACACTAATCTCCAGCCTGCAGACGCGAGAGACTGAGAGCGAGGACGCTTGGCGGAGGCAACATAATCTCGTGGCTCGATGTCTCAATCACCAGCACGCACAACCGTGTTGCCTCTCATGCACGCCACACGTTTTCGCTCGACGAAATCCCCTCTCCGGCGCGGTGACATTGCCATGGTGGTATACTCTCTAAGAGCTGAGCACGAGAACGTGACAGCAAGTGGCAGGAGTAATCACAATACATGCACACTTCGATTCTCTAGGCAGTCGTCTGGCAGAGTCAAAGGTGGTGACATGTACCGTGGTCGTGGTTGCACAATGGATGTGGAACGAAAGATGGTCCTGGCGGTCCGATAGGCGATGTTTCTCTCTTTTTGTCTTCAGATCTCCTCATTTCCTATTCGCCGTTCCTATCCGCCGCAATTAAACGAAAACTCGTAATATTACGAGCTAGGTAACCGACCATACTTGGTTTCTTCGAGAAAGGTTTTGGTTGCTGTTATATCCGGTTTGTTGATGGTAATGGCGAACTGGCGGGGGTGCGGACGGTGGGTGCAGGTATGCGGAGGCGTTGTTGGTGCGAGCGTTGAAGGCATGATGGAAGCGGCGGCGGACTTAAAGTTGCAACTGTCGTTAGTTCTCTCTCTGTTTTATGGTCAGCGTCGACTTGCGGTTCACAGCAGTGGCGGTGAAAGAATAGTTTTAGGACGATTCGATGGTTGAAATCATGTGGTTCCAGAAGGAGAATATGCGAGCGGTGAAAAATGGAGAAGCCAGGCTCTGAAGCTCTCTTGGACTGAAGTTGCCCACATCACCCTCACTACGAAATATAGTCAGAGATCAGTAGGTCGAACTTATCTAACCTGTGATGAGACGGAAAGAAATGAAAGAAATGAAGAAAAGCGAGTAACAGAAGACGCGACGAGAATGCTGCTTTTGTGCCTTGAGTGGGGACGGAGGAGGGCAAGGCCGCGGTAACGCTGGAATGGCAGCATAACGAAACCCCAGAAATGGCAAAAACGTCGTTCATGGCGCCAAAGACGAACCGCACGAGATTCACAAACATTTGCGGGGCGACTTAGAACATATGTTATTAAGTCATTATATACGTCAGCTATGCCACTATAGAGAAAAGATCTAGGTAGAAGCGAAAGACAGTGAAGATGAGAATGACTGACACTGCTTGGCACTGAGTGCCAATACAAGCAGTGAAGTGTAAATACAATATTCATCATGCCAGCCCGCCAAATGATACATCCAAATTAATATTCCAATCTTTTCATTCCGTAGGTCTTTGCTTAGAGCCTAGAGTCGAGATCAAAGTGTGACTCTCCATGGGTCTCGGGCCAGATGTATCTGATAGTCTCCCAAACATGCCTATTGTTGTCAGCAACCATTCATACAAATTATTGATCTCAGGAAGAACTCACTTAACATGTATAATCTCCAATCCATCTCTGACCTCCTTTGGTAATTCAGCAACATCCCCACGGTTGCCATCCGGTAGCAGTACCGTCTTCACGCCCGCCCTCATAGCACCAATCAACTTCTCCTTGATTCCACCAACCCTGTGTACCCTACCACGCAAACTCAACTCACCAGTCATTGCCACAGTAGGCGGCACCGCTTTGCCACTAAACAACGAAACGAGGGCAATAGCATGCGCCATACCAGCCGACGGGCCATCCTTAGGCACTGCGCCCCCAGGGCAATGAACATGGACGCTACGGTTTGCCATGATATTTGTTTCTGGGCTCGACGTCAAGTGAAGAGTAAAAGCATGGCTCTTGACCCATGTAAGTGCGACCTCGACAGACTCCTTCAGCACATCTCCAAGTTTGCCGGTTAGTTGCAGAGAACCCGACGCAGGACCCGGGGCGGTGGCAACCTCGATGAATAGGATAGAGCCGCCGACACCAGAGGAGTAGGCAACTAAGCCTGTGACAATACCAGGCTGTGATGTCCGCTCAGTGAGCTCCTGGTCGTATTTTTCTTGACCGAGGATAGCTTCTACGTCCTCCACTGAGACGACTGAGTTGTACTTTTCCAGCATCTTGGTGTCCAGGGCGTCGGAGTATGAAACTGCCTTTGCACGACAAACACTGCCGATTTCTCTTTCGAGATTTCGAACTCCCGCTTCACGGGTATAAGACTCAATGATCTTTGTCACAACCTCGTGCGAAAATTGAATATGCTCTGTGCCCAGGCCGTTCCTGCGTGCACAGCGAGGAATTAAGTGATCGCTTGCAATTCGTTCCTTCTCCAGAGTGGTATAGCCAGGGAGTGTCAGAACCTCCATGCGGTCAAGCAAGGCAGGAGGGATTGTTGAAAGATCATTGGCAGTTGCGATGAAGAGCACCTTGCTCAGGTCAACCGGTATGCCGACATAATGATCTGTAAAAGTATGATTCTGCTCAGGATCCAGGACTTCCAACATCGCTGCCGATGGGTCACCATGGAAGTTCGATGTGCCAATCTTGTCGATTTCGTCCAGTAGACAGACTGGGTTGGCCACGCCGACCTTCTTCAAACCATTCACGATCAAGCCGGGCATTGCTGCGACATATGTCCTTCTATGACCACGGATCTCAGCTTCGTCACGAACACCACCAAGAGATATTCTGTGGAACTGACGACCCATAGAAATTGCCAAGGACTTCGCAATAGATGTCTTACCAACACCTGGTGGTCCGACAAGGAGCAGGATGGGAGACTTATCAACCATCCTCTTTGACTTCAAAATTGCAAGCTTTGCCTCGTCAACTGCTGGCTTGACAGCTTGCTTGGGATTCTCGGCCTTTTCTTCAAGCGCAGCGTCAGGCGCAGCTTCCATGTCTTCAGCCGTCGCTGACTCATCCTCAAGCTTCTTGATTTGCGCATCCACATCATCATTTATCTGCTGCTTAAGCTTAAGCACAGCCAAATATTCAATGAGGCGTTTCTTGACTTTCTCGAGACCGTAATGATCATCATCAAGCTGCTTCTGTGCTCGTTTCAGCGTCTCGCCATCCAATCTGTCCTCTGTCATCTTTGACCAAGGTATCTCGCTCAAATTCTCGAGATATGTCCTGATTACGTTGTATTCAGCCTGAGCTGGGTTCATCTTCTTCAAGCGCTTAAGCTCACGCTCTGCCACCTTTGCAGCTTCTGGAGTCAGCTTGGCGTCCTCCAGCTTCTGAGCTAGCTCGTCCGCCTCGTTTGGCTCCTGGTCGTCTTGTCCTGACATTCCGCCCTGGCCTGGCATGCCCATGCCGAAACCTTTTGGCATCTCACGGCCCAAAGATCTAGCCTTCGCCCTGTTGAGCAAATCGATTTCATTATTTATAGGTAGAGTCGTGGTCGTCATAGACGTAATCTTGATATTGCTCTTGATGTTTGAGACCTGTTTGTTAAGCAGTTCAATTGCCTTCTCCAATCGTGTGCGTATATCAGATGCTGCGAGAATTTGTAACTTCTCCTCCAGTGATGATTCGACAAGGTTAGAGGCGAAGTCCGCTAATGAGCCGGCCTCAGATATGTCTTTCTTCGCAATATACATTTCGATCCGCCTGGCTAACATGGGTGATAGCGTCGTCGTGCCAGGTCTCCGTGGCAGAAGTGCGGTGAGTCGTAATAAAGTAAGAAGCTCTCTTGAGAGGGATTTGAGTGTGGAGAAGAGAGCTTGGAGCTCGGCGTCGAGGGGTGAAGGAGCTTTGACCGGTTAGCACATTGAGCATGCAAACTTCACTGCGATTACGATACATACCTTCATCCATCTCATAAGCCACTTCTCCCTCGAAATACGGCCTTTCCTGGCTAACCTTCAATATCCTCACCCTACTCAACCCCTCCACGATCAGACTAAACTCGCCCGTCCCCCTTCCCTCCACACCCGAAATCTTCGCCGCAGTTCCCCAGCTAAACAGATCCCCCTTCTTTGCGTCCGCCGGTTCCGGGATGGTGTATTCCTTTTCACCCTTCTTGCCCTCAATCATCTTCTGTCCATTCTTGCTGAGCAAAGGCGAGTTAAAAGGCACGCAGATGACGTGCACATTATCGTAGCGTTGGGACTGTGATCTTCCCGCCGACTTGCTGTAGACTTGAGAAAGGAGTGCCGGGATATCTGGACGAGAGGCAGCGAATGGGATGCGAAGGCCGTTGCCTGGGAGTAGGACTGTATCGGCTGCGAGAGGGATAATGGGAAGCTTTGTTGCACGTTTTGGCGCCATGGTGGGCGTTTACTATCACTGTATAGCTTGCTTGGTGATTACTTAGATAACTTTGATCGTGATTGTGTACAAAAGAATTAGAGTCTGGAGCTTTGTTCTAGGAGCTTCGATGTCGACAGCTCGGGTCGCAATGAGCTGTGGCCAATGTGTTGGAGGCGAACTGCCAAAGACCTCGGCACATGCATGCGCCGCGACTAGCACGTATCCAGGCGGGTGACAGATCATAGACTGACAGCATCATTTGGGTTACAGAAGTATGGGGAAGCACTTGATGTTGTGTAACTAAAATATGATTAATCGACGACAAGGGCTTCGGTATTTGATTGCTGAACAAACAAGCATACAAACTTCTAAAAGACTGTCAACTAGTTTGCACATTATACTTCACGGACTTGCTGAGTTAGGATTTCCGCATTCCTCAGTCTCTGAGGCTCGGTTGTCTCGTGTCTTGTGACGCCATTCACACGTGCTAATATTAAACTACAAAGTTATGCTAATTTGCTAGACCTCTTTGCTTACTGATTTGTAGTACTAACTCTCTAGCTCAATCCAGAGTGACTTTTTCAGATCGGTATTTAAAAGTTTAAATTGAGATTTCATCTTCATCAAAACTCAGTTCGCAGGCAAGCAAAGGATGAAAACTTTCACAGTACTCAACTTTCAGACCACCTTAAATAGTAGAATTAAAGGATTACCGGTTTACTTATTTAACTAGCCTTTTTCGCTTGGCATTTGCTGGCTTCAGAAAGTACTAATTCAGTAATTCTTTCGCAAAACCTAGAATATTAGGAAACATCAATAAATTTCCCTAGATAAAACAATAAAATAAACGGATAGATAAATAAATCCAAATCATTACCTTCCCTGTTGTCTACCAGCACTTCTCTTCACTTGTTAATTATCGTATACCCACCATCTACTAGCAGGCTGTGTACAAAAGGGCGCCCATGGGTGCTTAAAATTTCGCTGCCACTCAACATGCTGATGCTACTCTTAGTCGTAATTCTTTAGGATAATGCTATGATCCGAAATAACGGCCACAATACAACAAGCTCAGATAACTTAGACGGTGGTGTTGCGCTTGGTGCAAAGCATTCGTGCAGTGTACTTCGTAAACTGACGGAGTCTCAAAATGCTGGACTGGCCGTGCTGACCGATAGGAGGCTAGATTGAGTTCTAGCGCTGCCATCAAAGCGAACGAGCCAGCGTAGATACTAGATGCTGAGCGATTGAGAGGGTTTCTCCCCACCATCAGCCGAAACACCAAGAAGGTATTCGTAGAAGTCGAAGTAAACTCGACCTCATAGTTAAAATGGCGACTGGATGGCCGAGTGAGGTTGTTGATGTTAATATGATTAGAAACATGCAGTAGTTTGAGAAGAGGCCGCATGGAATCTGGGAGGGGGCCTGAAGGTGATTGGGAAGTCTGCCACGCCAGTATTTATAAAGAGGTAGCGGATTGTTCGCACTTTGAGAGATGAATTTACTTCGTCTCAAGGGACAACAATTTCAGCTCGTTGTGTGGTTTGACCGACGATCGTGGCTGGAGGTGTCCTTCGAAAAAGATGGCGTTTACTCAATGATTCGCTTTTAATACATTTATATTTCATTTGTCTATCCATCACATCGTTACAAATTTACTCGTTGATTTTGGCGAGGAGCTGTTTAACCAGTTAGTCAGGGCGTCACAGATACAGCAATGGTTGCTCTTTCTTACCTCGTAATCACGGAACAAGCTGTACTCAGTGTCTCCAACCTTAACTGGGGATCCTCCGTACTGCGAATCGGTTAGCAATTATCCTCAAGATATCGTCTCATCTGTAGCTCTCGCTCTTCCCCACTCTCTCCATTGCTTTTATGATTGACTTACAGATGGAATCAAAACCTTGTCACCAGCCTGAACCATTGGCTTGACGGTCTTGCCATCCTTGTCTAAACCACCTGGACCAACAGCGATAACGCGGGCCTCGTTCAACTCCTTGACGGAGGACTCTGGGAGGAAGATACCGCCGGCGGTCTTGGCCTCGGCCTTGATGCGCTGGACGAGGACGCGGTCAAGGAGAGGGGCGAGGGACTTGATGGACTTGAGGGCGGTGGACTGGAAGTTTTTTAGTCGATGTTCTACATGATAGCTGCAGCTAGGACTGATTGAAATCCGAGTTGCGACTCGAAAGTAAACAATCCCAGACTCGAGGGAGCTTCAGAGCTCTCGTAACTCGTCATCGAGCCTCGCATTTTGCGCCGCACATATGCACTGAATCTAACTCACCATGTTTGCGATATTAAAGCACTAGACTTGCGATTGAATAGAAAATGGGTATAAAATGCGTGAATAGAGTTGAAGAGAGGTGGTAGAGCACGTCGATTTCTCAGATCTTCCAAATGTTTCTGGTCCGACCCGACGATGCTTCCGGGCGCCGGGCAGGTTGAGCCGAATATATCTCTCACGTGATGCCCGTCCGCCTGCTACCAAACCCGTTTCTGGGACAAATTACAACGTCCTTGCTTTTTAAATCCTCAAGTAGGGCGTCGATGGCAGCCAAAACATGCTCCTTTTCGCACTTGACATAAATCTGTTCCAACTTCACCCTTCACGGTGCGAGAATAATCACAACTTTCTTGAACCTCTCTTGACCAATTTGCCCAAACAACCGGCAGACTTTCAGTAGATCACAAAAGGTTGGCAAGTGCCGACTTGATACCAGATCAAGAAGTGGACTCCTATTGTCGAAAAGGGAAGCAGTGAGGAGGAAGGCGCGGTAACCGTTTACTTTACAGCGCCGAAAACGGCAGGGAGATATAGTGCTAACAAAGATGTCGATCACCTCTGCGGAGTGAGGGCCATAAGCGAGCTGAAATATGTAGATTTGTAGCTCTGTCGGAAGGTTTGGGAAACGAAGGAAGGTCTGTGGGTCACTGTAAGGATTGCATTGATACAGCGAGGTTTTATTGCTCCTGTTAATTTTGATGGTTGGATTAAGTGGAGGTCCAAGCGAGCAATTCCATCCAGTCAGGTCACATCAGTTGTCCTGCCGAACATCGTGAATAGGAAATACAGATGGGTATTATTCATGAATTCATTGATTCCTGGTAGGGTTATTCCCCTAACGCCTAGCTTTCCCTAACGCTCTACCTCGCTTGTCATCTAAACGCTTGTTTTATAGTTTTATTGACCTCGGCCGTCCTAGTAACCTCGACGGGCGTCCTCTTCCTCTAATCCTTTTCAAGACATTTCTACTCAAATACTACTTACTCCATCTCAATAGTTCCTGGTGGCTTGCTGGTAATGTCGTAAACAACACGGCAGACACCATCAACCTCGTTACAAATTCTGGTCATGACACGTTCAAGGAAATCCCAATCGAATCTATAAGCAGTGCAAGTCATGAAATCAGTAGTCTCAACGGCTCTGAGAGCAATGACCTGCTGGTGGACTCTGTTGTCACCCATGACACCGACGGCCTTGACTGGCAGGAGAGCGGCGTAAGCCTGGGAGATCTTGTCGTAGATTCCGGCAGCCTTGATCTCGGAGATAAAAATGTGGTCGGCCTTGCGGGCGATGGCGACCTGCTCTCTGGTGACCTCACCGAGGACGCGAATGGCAATTCCCGGACCTGGGAATGGGTGGCGCATGACAAGGTCGTGTGGGATACCGAGCTGTCTTCCAAGCTCGCGAACCTCGTCCTTGAACAACTCTCTCAATGGCTCAATGAGCTTGAGACCCTGGCCGTTCATCATGCGCTCTGGGAGACCACCAACGTTGTGGTGAGTCTTAATGGTGGCGGATGGACCCTTGAAGGAGATGGACTCGATAACATCTGGGTAAAGAGTTCCCTGGAGGAAGAACTCAATCTTTCCAGCCTTTGGAGAGTTGGCAGCAGCCTCCTCAATCTTGAGGGCCTCAGCCTCGAAAACCTCAATGAAGGTGTTTCCGATGAACTTCCTCTTGGCCTCTGGATCATCGTGGATGCCTTTCAAGCCAGCGAAGAAACGGTCTCCAGCATCGACGACAGTCAAGTTGATACCGAGGTGTCCCTCGAGAGTCTGCTTGACCTGGGCGCACTCGTTCAAACGCATGACACCGTTGTCGACGAGAACGGCGTGGAAGCGGTCGCCAATGGCAGCCTTCATGAGAGCAGCAGCGACGGTAGAGTCGACACCACCGGAGACAGCTCCCAAGACCTGTCCCTTCTCTCCGACCAAGGCGCGGATTCTGGCAATCTCCTGGTCGACGAACTTGGACATAGTCCAGTTCTGCTGGGCACCGCAAATGCCGACGGCGAAGTTCTTGAGGAGGTCCTTTCCGCGTGGGGTGTGGGTGACCTCTGGGTGGAACTGGATGCCGTAGATTGGCTTAGACTCGTGTGCAATAGCAGCGAATGGGGAGTTGGCGGTCGTGCCGATGGTGTGGAAGTTTGGTGGAAGAGCACCGAGCTTGTCGCCGTGAGACATCCAAACCTTAACATCGTCCTCAAGTCCAGCGAACAGCTTGTCGACACGGCCCTCCTCGCGCTTGGCGCTCAACATAGCGGATCCGTACTCTCTGTGCTCGCCGGCAACGACGTTCTTTCCGTTGTGCCATGCGATCTCCTGAAGACCGTAACATATACCAAGAATTGGGACACCGAGGTCGAACATGGCTGGGTCGACGTGTGGAGAGCCCTCCTCGTAGACGGAGTATGGGCCTCCGGAAAGAATGATACCCTTTGGAGTAAATGGCAAATCGGCGAGCCTGGCCGTGCATGGCAACATTTCAGAGTAGACATTGAGCTCGCGGAGACGACGAGTAATAAGATGGGTATATTGCGAACTGAATCGTCAGCATTAAGTCGTATGCTGAGTCACGATGAGAGTTCTCACCCAAAATCCAAGGTAAGGATGGTATCGAAAGTCTTATGTGGCTCCTCCGCGGCTGGGGTTTGAGTGGAAGACATGTTGATGGTTGTTGAAGCACACGATGCTGAACCACAAGTCAATGTATTCGTTGTCGAGATACTCAAGGAACGAAATGCCCAGCAACTCGGGACGGACAACAGAGGGTCCTGCCGCTTGACGCATAATTTTTCAGGTCCAACTTATCGCGATAAGCTGATTAGAGTCTAGTGCTGGCAGAAATTCATCAGGCTGCAGGCGGTGTAGCGCACTTTGGGAAGGCTATTCAGTCGAGTCTAGGTATTGGAAACATCCCTCAAGACAATACTATAACTACAATTAGTCAAAATGGTCAAGAAGAGAACCAGAGATGCCGAGGATCTGCCAGATGCGCCACGCGCTGGCAAGAGTCGCGACGATGACAGCGAGGATAGTGATGAGGTAGATCTCCCACAGCCCAAGCTGTTTCTGCCCCGCGCTAACCATAACTCTAGGACATGAACGAAATCATCAACGTCGACTTTGAGTGGTTCAACATGAAGGAGATTGACTTCCATGGACTGAAGAGCCTGTGCCGCCAGCTTCTTGATGTAGATTCGCAAATGTTCGATCTGTCTGCGCTTGCCGATCTCATCTTGTCGCAACCAACAATCGGCTCGACTGTGAAGGTTGATGGAGAGGAGACCGACGCATATGCCTTCGTAACTGTCCTCAACATGCGCGAGCACCGTGAGAAGCCGGTCATGAAGGCGCTCATTGAGTACCTCATCACGAAAGGTCAGGCCAATCCAGGCTTGGCTCAGCTTGCCCAGGTTCTCAGTTGGCCCACCAACCAGGTCGGACTCGTCCTCTCCGAGCGCTTGATCAATGCTCCATCAGAGCTTGTTCCACCAATGTACACCATGCTTGTCGATGAGATCGAGGCTGCTGTTGAGGATAAGGAGCCATATGAGTTTACTCACTACCTCATTCTGTCCAAGACCTACCTTGAGGTTCAGTCCCAGGTCGATGCGGAGGATGCACCAAGACAAAAGAAGAAGAAGCAGATCGGTGCCGAGACATTCTATTTCCACCCAGAAGATGAGGCCTTTCACCGCCATGCTATCGCTTTCGGCGGATGGGAGTACACCCACGATGGAGGTGATGCCGCTGCTGATGCTAAGCGTGCCTTCCAGGAGCTTGGTATCAGACCGCAAGGACATGCCACTCTGATTGAGGCGAGCAAGTTTAAAGATGCCGTTCAGGCCGTGAGCGATTACATTGGGTCCCAGCAATAGACAACTATGCAAATCATTAAACATTATCATCTATCGTCTAGCGTTTAAGCATCAGTCTCGTCCTCGCCATCTAATCTCTGGATCAAGTATTCGACCTCAACAACCTTCGTCAGCGGAATAACAAACTTCTCGTACATAGTGACAACCGCATCCACATTAATCTTGCCCTGACCGGCCTGGCCTTCTGGTCCCAAGCTTGGGTCGGTTCCGTATGTCTTCGCCTTCAACGCCAAGCGCTCCAAAACCTTGAGCTCAACAGCGCGATTGGTAATGGCCTCATCAATGTCCTTTCTGTCCTTGGCCTTGATCAAAGCTGTGAACTTCTCCCTCTCAGTTCTGAACTTGGATTCTGCGACAAACTTGCCAAAGTGGATTCTGCGAGACAGGGCTTGCAAGCAAGCAATGTCGCACATAGCCGAAGATCCATAGTTCTCCTGTGTCTCACCACGGTCGCCTCTGCCCAAGTCTACACATGCCTTTGGCAGGAAGTGCTCGAGGTAGCTCTCTTTGATCTTGTCATTGATGTTAACATCGTTCTTGTGGAGGATCTTCGGGTAGTTGAGTGGCTGGAGAATCGGCTTTTGAATGGCGTCTAGGAAGTATGGGTACTCGTCTGGAGACTCGTAACGGCGGATAAGCGATTGGAGCTTCTCTTGCTCGTGGAGAGTCCAGTCGAGGAAGCTCAGATCGCTGTCTGGAATCTTCACTGCGCCAGCAGTGTAAATGGACTGGTTGAGAGGGAACTGGACGCGCTCAATGAGATGGAAGGTGATGGTATCCTCAAGGCGGCTGCTTCATGTTAGTGGCGATTCATTGAGTGAAGTTGGGATGGAGGCGAGACTTGCATAAGCTGGAAACGAATGTTCGCAAGATCAAGAGCTTGCGAAACGTCTGAGAGGTCGATAGCGGCGTCCATGATTGAAGTTGTGCGCACAAGTGCTGTGAAGACAGACAGATACGAAGTATATACAGACGAATGAAATATGGACGAGAGAGCGAATATATAGAGTGAGAGATGTTTAATACAAACCAGAAGCTGTCAGGTTGAATTGCCAGTTGACGATGAGGGGAGGATTGCCGATTGCGCACCCCACACTTCACTTGCGATGCGCCGGAGAAACTTGGCGGTCTCGGCGGACAAGCAACCTTGCCAGTTCTGCCGAGAGTTCCACGGCGCAACATCGAAGGCCCGGAAACCAAGGTACGCTGCCAGCTAGGCACAAGAATCGCGACAACTAAACATAACAACTTGATCTTACATAATTCCCGACTGTTAAATTAAAAGCCGCTTCTTTTCGACAAGCACTAACTCTTTGGTCGCATTCTTGGGACAGATTCAATGGCTGGCCTCGGCCACCGCAGGGGATTGTCCTCCTCGTCCAGCGGGGAGGGATATACTATTCCTGGCGACGATGACGGGGGACCGATTGTCTCAGTATGTCTATTTTGAACGAACTCATCACGACTTTACTGATGTAAGGTAGACACGAGGACTAGAGGCCTTTGGTCGCAAGGTTACGACTACTGCGACTCATCTTTTGGGACCAATCGCCGACCCTTCCAGCAGCAGCCATTATCAAAGTGCCATGGCCGACTTGCACAAACAGTTGCGTCGACCGAATTTACAACGTAGCGTCTTTTCCTTTGCCAAAACCAGCCCAACAGACCTGGTCCGCTCACGACTGTCGACCACCGAGATCCAGAACCGTGCTCTGACCTACATCCCCGACGAGCTGCTTGCCAATATACCAGACGACGACAATAGTTATTCACTGTTCCAAGGCTTTGCGGCCACAGTGCCAGATATGGTGGACAAGAAGCATAAGAGAAAAGTGTCAAGAGCGAGAAAGTTGATAGACGACAATGCTTCCGAGGACTCTTCCAGCCCATCATCACCCAGCCTACACAAGTTGAAGAAGGAGAAGGATGCTCTGGATCACAAATTCGAGATGCTTGGCATCAGAAAGAACATGGCGAGCAGTGAGATTCGTGAAATTGACAACAAAATTGCCAACCTGAGCAAAATGCGTCAAATAGTGTTGGATCGGTTAGCAGGCTTAGAGACCGAGGAGTCGGTGTTGGAGCACGAGATCGTGGATCTCGAGAATAGGCTGGAGGATGCCCAGGAAGCACACGAGCTTGCGGCACAGCAGGGACAGGCCACACCAACAAAATCTACAGGAGCAGACGGACGTGAGAGTCCTGATGAGGTTAGCATGGATGCGGGTTTCATGTCCGAGTCCATCTACGAGAAACTGCCATCTGCAAGCTCAACACCTATCAAGTCGAGACCACGCAAAACAATTCGCAGAAAATCGATGCCAATCTTGCACGAGCATTTCGAGCCTGGGTCCAAGATCAAGGAGCTTCAGGCACACAATGACATGATTACTGCTCTCGACTTCGATGTGCCATTTGGCACCATGGTGACAGCCGCCTTGGACGATACCGTGAGAGTGTGGGACTTGAATGCTGGCCGCTGCATGGGCTTCCTTGAGGGCCACACAGCTTCCGTGCGCACTCTGCAAGTCGAAGATAACATCTGCGCAACCGGTTCGATGGACGCTACCGTGCGTCTTTGGGATCTGAGCCGTGCTCGTTATGAGCCACCTGTTAGCAACCTCATCAACAAAGACGACGAGGACGAGGAGGATGAGGAAGCAAACTTTTTCGACACACCTAAAAGGGAGCCTGAAGTGCCAGTAGGAAGCATGGCGGACTGTCCACTGTTTACTCTGGAGGCTCATGTGGACGAGGTCACAGCGCTGTATTTTAAGGGTGACACCTTGATTTCCGGCTCTGCAGACAAGACTCTGAGGCAGTGGGACTTGGAGAAGGGACGCTGCGTGCAGACTCTGGATGTGATGTGGGCAGCAGCTCAGGCTTCTGCCACGATGGGCTCTTCTGAAGGTGCTTGGAGGCAGACTGGCAGACTTCCAGATGCCGCTGCTGACTTCGTGGGCGCCCTCCAGGTGTTTGATGCCGCGCTTGCCTGCGGGACTGCGGATGGCATGGTGCGGCTGTGGGATCTGAGAAGTGGACAGGTGCACAGGAGTTTAGTAGGCCATACTGGGCCAGTTACCTGCTTGCAGTTTGATGACGTGCATCTCGTCACCGGCAGTCTGGATAGGAGTATTAGGGTAGGCATTTATTCCTTATGCTTTCAGAGCTGATTGCTAACAGCCGCCAGATATGGGATCTCCGCACAGGCTCTATATTCGACGCCTATGCCTATGATAGCCCAGTTACAAGCATGATGTTTGACAGCCGCCGCATTGTCGCCGCAGCAGGTGAGACTGTGGCAAAGGTGTATGATAAGGTCGATGGCCGCCACTGGGACTGCGGTGCTGGTGCGGCGCTCGGTGAAAGAGGACTGGCTGAGATGCAGGCCAACGGAACGGCACCAGCTATTGTGGACAGGGTCCGTAACAAGGATGGATATCTGACCGAGGGCAGAAGAGATGGTATTGTTGGTGTTTGGACATGCTGAGGAATGAAACTGCCTTTGAGCGATACCGAGGCGTTGGGATGTATGATACATGAGGAAGCAATTCGCGAGCATAGCTTTGGAGGATTACGGTAGTATAGCCTATGAAATCACGTATGGAAGCCATGTTGACTTATGCAGAGGCAGTAGATCAGCACCAGAAATTGAGACTCGTTTGCAAGTGGCGGGCAATCTGTTCGTAGCATGACATGCTTGTTGAGTTTTTAACTGGCTAATTGATCAGCTTTTATTGGGAATCTTCTACCATCGCCATACATAATTCAAGGTTCAAGGGCGCCCCTGCTGTTAAGCTTGAGTCAGCTTCTCGCCGCCGGCCATAAAAGTAAGTCTTATCAGATTGACTTTCTGTGTTACTATGCGTTACGGCAGGCAATCATGCTACAAAGAGCGAACACTTAGTGCCAAAATTATCACATAACAATGTGATGCATAGAGGCAATGACTTCTTGACAACGATCATATTCCTAACCTCAAAAAACAATCGCTCTGCTCAAAATAATGGTACAAATCGGCGCGTCCACCAAAGAAGTACGTGTGCAATTTGACCCTTCGCGAAGGAAGGTACAGACTATAACATACATCCTTCCCGAGTAATAGCCCGCTAGGCGGGTTCACCAGTGCGCCTCAGCTTAAGAAATAAACGTCCATCAGAAGCTCACAGAAACATCACCCTATCATCCCCTTATCCATGGGACACAACACCCTTCTCCTACTCCATATAATGCTTGCACGATGTTCAAAAACGGATGTGGTTGAAACGCTCGAGATGACGATGAGAAGGAGTCTCACGCCTCTTCTCTTTAACTATATGCTCGGGGCCACAGAAGCCGAAAGACTTGTTGCAGCCTCTGGTCTCGAGGCAGTGCTCAGCGGAAACACCACAATATCCTGATTTATATCAGCATCTATATCCTTTCATTAAGAGGTAGAGAACTTACCATAGCGACTGCAGCAAACACCACCACCCGGGTGATTAAAGCAATGCTTATTGGTTGGCGCACCACACTTGTTCGCATCTAGATCATAAAAAACATCTTGGACCACGACAACTGGCTTGGTGCCCTTGGATACCGGTGGAGCCTTGATAAGTGTGGTTGCAGTTGCCGTTGGATTTGCGACGCCAAGGTAAGAAGTCCTGGTAGCCGTGATGGTGCCGGCGGTTGGGTGGACGTGGCCTAGAGCGTTCATGGAGGTCGATGCAGTGCAGGTCAAAGCAGTGACGGTCTTGGTATGTGGTTCATTATGTCTGGCCCAGAGTTGGCGAGCTTGGATCTCCTGAAGCTTGGCGATGTCCACCTCGATCACCATTGTCTGGTTGTGGCTCCTGATTCCTGTTGCCGATGGGTTTGGCGGAACGCCACGAAGAGAAGGTAGAGTGTGACTGCCAGCGCCGGCTAGGAAGGGCTTTGGGGCAACTCCGAGGGTGTGGGTAGCGTTGACGAAGGCGTAAGTGTGCCCTGGACGCTTGAAAAATGGAACAAGGGTTGTTTGCATGTTGGAGGTGCAGGCTGGTGTGACGGTGACAGTGACATCATCAACGACGGCAACCTGGCTGTCTTTCGCGGCCAAAAGCTCCTTCTCCCGTCTCTTGACTTTGTAAGAGCCATGGCAAAGACCGAAAGCGCTTTGGCAACCATCTCCACAGAAGCCGTCGTCGAAACCACAGTAACCAAAGCGGCTGCAACAGCCCTGGATTAAGCCGCCTGCATACTCGCACTTGTAGCCAGCAATGACGCCACATGTTCCATCCAGAGTTGGCACAATTGGTCTGTTGTAGACTGAAATGCCGCTGTAAGTATTGGCTGCGTCGGCATTCAGAACCGGGAACAGTATGTTCTCAACTGGCGGGACTGGCACTGGAATCACTTGTGGTGCGACCTCCTCCGGAGCATGGACTGGCAGATTGACAGGGTCAGGCTGCGGATCTGCCGGTGCGTCGACAAACTTGAAGTCCTGGCGCTTTTGGTTCGTTGGACAAGCGCGCGCAGGAGACGCAGATACAGAGTATAAAGTATCTGCTAGACTCTTAAGCTTTGCCATATCAACATCCGGATGACGCACAGTAGCACCAAAGTCTGGTCGAGGGCCCCAAAGGCGTGGTTTGAGACCAGGAGCTGCGATCTTGGTCGGGGCAGTACGGGTGACAGTGATTCTGTAGGTGATTAAGGTAGTGCGCGTGACTGTCTTCGGCACTTTAGCGTCCTCAGTATACGCCGCCTTCATAGCGGTACTGAAGTAATTTGGTGGAGGACACCAGCCGCGCGGTTCGAAGACAGGAGTAGCCGCCTTAAGAGCGGTGGTACGGGTGATGGCAACTCTTTGAGTGACGAGTAAAATACGAGTGACGATCTTCTTGGCACAGGTGGATGGACTGGGGGAGACAGAAGTGACAGTAACTGAGGTTGGCTTGGCCGCTTGCTGTTTTGCCTTCTGAGCAGTACCAGGAACGACAGCTTTGGCTGCAGGCTGATCGATGGCGATGCTGAGGTCAAAGACTTGTTTATTTGGAGTGAGAATCTTTCCCTTGTTCGGTGGGCCAATAAAGTCGTCCATCTCGCAGCGCTTGTTGATTTCTCCGCATTTTGCCTCCCAAGCGGTGCATCCAGCATATCCAGTTGGAGCGGCAGTGTCGTAGCACTTATTGATCTGGGCCCAGCATGCCTTGCTTGCAGCCCAGCAACCAAGCTCAGTGTCGTATGACTTGAGCTCTGTGCCACACCAGTTACCGTTCTCAACAACACAGTTCATTGGCTTGAGGCCTTCAATTTGAGAGAGTCTGTTGACTCTTAGCATCTCTGGTGCTTTGGAACGGCGTGCGATGAACTTGGAAACCGGCGGGCCGTGCATAGGATATGGCTGCGGAATCTCGGCGTAGATATCGAAGTTCATGGCGGAGTCTGCTTTCTTGACGTAGCCTGGAATGTTGACAGTGGTTGCTGGAACACCGGTCTCTGGAGAGTCGAGGAAGATCTGGGCACAACCAGTGTAGAACTGTGGCTCACCCTTGGCGGCGGCATGAAGAGAAAGAAGCTCTGGGCGGACGAGGTAATAGCCACCAGAAAGTTCGGATGGAATATTGACAGAGAAGAGACCCTTGGCCTTGACGAACTTCTCGGTGCACCACTCATTGGTAGCCTTGTCGTAGCCGGAATCGGAGATCTTGAACCAGCCACCACCGTGACCTGGATCCTTGATGGCCGAATTCACCTTCTTCATGTAGACAGAGCATGGGCCTTTGTGACCTGGGTCAATAGAGCCAGCCTTTGGGTCGTTTCCGAAGAGGCGCCACTGGAAGGTGAGCTTGGAGCCCTGTGCAGCTGGGCAGACTCTGGCAACGCCCTGGGAGCCGCCGACATCTGGAAAATTTAGCATATGCGACGAAAGATGAGCATATAAGAACTTACTGCAAGCCATGTCATTGCTGGTCAAGTCCATGATTGGAGAAGTGCTGGTTGCGCCATCCATTGGCATGCGGACGCAGGTAGCATCTCCCTGGTTGACATCGTCGATGAACAAGGTGGTGAAGATCGAATGGGCAGTAACTGCGCTGAGTCCAACAGCAGCCAAGATAACGGTCGAGACACGCATCTTCGGGTATCGCAACTCTTGTTGCGGAAGAGTGAGTGTCGGAAATTTGGTCGTTAGGGTTGCTGGTTGTTAGTTCAGAGGTTTGTCGAGTGGTTGTAATTGGGAGCAAGCAAGATTAAATCTTGTGCGTAATTCCTCAAGAGTACTTCTACGAATTCCTTGCTGAATCAAGCGTGTTGATTGAAGTCTTGCGTTAGGTGTCGTCGTGTTGCTGGGTGTCAGTTGTCGTTTTTCTTGTTGTGTCCGGCGGTCGAGGTGTGTTTATGTTTACAGTCAGACCAATCTCCCGCCCACTAGCGTCATCACAGAACAAACTATCCAATTAAGAAATATTATTCGCCCTTCCTACACATGCTTATAATTCAATTCTTCAATTCTACAAGAAGATCGCAATTCAGCTCAATAAACTTCTAGAAATTACCCAGCCGATTTACCGTTCAGCATCTCTCAGGTCAAATTAAGCTTTCGCAGGCAGTCCTTACTTTCTGAAAAATTGTTTTTATCCATCAAAGGCACTGTATAACTGTGATTCTGTTGATAAGGACCTTCCGTGACAGAAACAGTGGCTACTGATACTTGTTCTGCTGACACTCTATAACTGTTAGGCCTCGATGTGTAACCACAACCTCTCACATATACTCCCGTGGATCCTTGCTTACCTTGCTGTCATTTAATACTTGAGTTTGTCCAAGCTCTCAATCTCTTACTTCAGATTCAGTCATAGAGAGTCAAACTTGGACCACAAACTCACTTTTTCAATCTCCTCTTCGACCTACTCCATCAGCAATATGCCTCCCCCCATGGAATATCTCGTCGGCATTGCCGAAGGGATGGGCAGGGGAGAGATGGGCCTCAATGACCTGCTCAAAGCTCTTGAGACAGACTTGTTCAATATGTAAGCTCAGTTTCGCCACAATCTTCTTGGATCAAACATGCTAATCAAAGAAGTGCCGTTGCTGTAGAAGTCGACTCCTCGACCTTCCTGGCCGTCACGACTACCCAAATCAAGAAGCTTATGGCCGAGACCAAGGCCTGGGGTTCCGACGCCGCTGAGACCAACGAAGTCCGTGAGCACGCCACAGTCACCGGTGTCCTTCTCGCAGGTACTATCTCTGAGATGGGTGAAGGCGTTAACCGGAAGCAACATCTCATTGGAAACCTTCGCTTGAGGTTCATCGGCAAGGTGGTCCAGCTTCTGATGAAGAGGCTTGAATTTCAGCAGAAGTTTGACAGTTTTAGAGGGGATTTGGGGATGGTAGTGGATCAAGGATTTGTGGCCAGAAAGGATATTGGCTTTGTCTCCGCCGAATTTACGAGGAACATTCGAAAGGCGATGGCTGGGCTTCAGAAGGAGTGGGAGGGACTTTAGTTTAAGCTCGAGTGTCTCATGGTTCAAGAGGTAGCTATCCGCTGCTCTAGAATCTAAGAGGGATTAGGCACGGCTGGAGGATAGTTGTCACTGGCCGCTGCATCTTTCCACTTTCTGTCCTGAAACCTGGGTTGGGTGGGGCGAGATGAGGGCCTTCTGAAGAGGCACGCCGACTCGTGGTCCAGCAACAAACTGGCTGTTTCTGTATCTCAACCCGCTTGGGAGATGGGGCATCTATACAAGTTAACTTTTAACTTGGGTCGGCATTGAAAACACTAGCTAGATGGCGACACTGCCAATTACGGTGTAGTTTCAATAGGGAATCTCGACTCCACCAGCGACGACGGTACCATTGTGTTCATGGTTCTTAGCCTGATGTAATGTTGTAGTGTCTCTTTATTCCATCATCTGTTTACTTGAGAACAACTTAATGTGTCTGACGAAATGAGGTTGTCGTGGTTGGCGCTTGAGCCACAACGGCCCTAAAGCCAGATGCTTACCTCAGCCGCTCTGTGTTACCAAGATCAGGTCTTCCATCCTTTCTCCTCTCCTCAACATTTCAACTGGGCACCTTTACATCCATCTTGTGTGCCAATGTCTTCTATGGTCTCTCTCTACAATGCTGTTCATTCAAATATCCTAGATCTTCTTTCTCTCATACATTTGACTACCTCGTCCTTTTACCGCAATCCTTCATAGGCTTCAAAAACTCAAGAAGCCGCACCTATGTCTCTCTCATTAGATCCAGTTGCCCAGGATCATCTTCCAGTGGACGAGTTGCTTATAGCGGCACAATTTCAGTACCGGCTGTCTAGGATTCCTACGCTTAACCGTTTTCTCGGACGTAGGACTTTGAACCGTGCGCTCGACGAACCAGTTAAAGTGGAAAAGGAGAGCGCCCGCTCTGGAGAAAACTCGTCTGGGGCAAACAGAACCTACCATACTAAGGCTACAGATCCGCCTGATGCGACAATAGATCGAGCCCTGAAGGACCAGGGGAACCATCCTCGGCCATCGGTGTTTTATGTGGCCCATGAGGCCAATTCGTATTACTACCAGCCAGACTGTTCCCCAAATACTAACCAGAAACTTCATAAAGACCGGTTTCAATGTCCTGAATCTAGAGTCATCTTCGAAGGGGGTACTGAGGCCCTTTTATCGACATTAGAAGCTTTGCCCAGGCAGGAGGACTACGAAGACGAGGAGCTAACCCTAGACCCAGCCATTCGGGGATCTGCCACGCATGGTAGAGCTATTCAGGGCAGGAATAAGTCCAAACTTCAAGAGACTCTTGAGAGACTCAGCCAGCAGAGTGCGACAGTTGGCAAGGGCACTAGGCCTGCAATTGATAATGACCCTCCTCTGACCCTGTTACACTACGGTGTCCAAGCACGGTAATATCTTCAATAAGTGGACTCAGCCAGCACTGACTGTGACAAGTTCCCTAGCCTCCCAAGCATTGCCTAGGATTAACAAAAACCATGTCACTCATGAAGTCACCAACCTGAAAATTCCAAAGTCGCCGCCACAGCAACCCTTCCAGCCCATTGCAAGACGTCCTCTGCCTTCACTAGTTGTTGCGAAGAATTCCCACGCTACGAAAGGAAACAATTTGTCCACTCAACTGTCTAAGAGGAGATTAAAGCGTCCATCACCTCGGCAGACTCTTGTTGCACGTAAGGGGCAGCAGCCTCAAACATCCCAAATGCCACTACCAACACCTTCGGCAAGCAAGAGGGTAGTTCGAGTTAAAGATGATGAGAGCCAAAGGAATTCCAAACGCCGACGTGCAACTCGTCGCTTACCAGTCGACGAACTTGAGCTTAGTGCTGTCAAGTTTTTTGCCATTCCAGAAGATTCACAATGTTAGCTGTCCTTATACTTGATCTTTGTTGCACTCACAAAACGGTCTCTCTAATATTTAATAGCTGAACCGGAGGATCTCGGCAATAATCCCGTCGAAGAAAGAACAATTATCCATGTGAGACCTAGTTCAAGAACCGCAACTTCGCACAAACAGCGAGAAAACTTGCTTTCGGCCACCAGAATCAGTGACAGAACCGCTACAAAGAAGGCGGGTAAGGTCTCAGTTGAAGCCCTCTCTGGTTTTAAGGTGCTTCTGGCAGTCGTAGAAGTAGGTCCTAAATTAAGTCCAAAAATGGCCGTTAGTGATGGATTTGAGCTCGCTGAGCTCCAACCCAGCGTGCGAACCAAGGTAAAAGCTTCACGTCGTAAGCGAAAAGAAGGAGGTCGTATGCCAAAGGCGGCATCTATGAGGTACTTTGCACAGCTTGAGATAGCGGAAGATGGTGTGCCAAAATACCACAGCAACATGGCCGACTTCCGCCAGAATCATGCGCCAAGAGGAAGCGCAGTACCCAAGCATGAGAGTAATGGCCACGAGGATTTGATCGACATTGACGCACTCCCTTCAGTGGCAATGTCAGTGCCATCAGACAGCTTTGTAGCGAAAGAAGGGCCTGAAGCCATGTCAATGAAGACGCAACCAATGATATTAGGAGGTCACGATGAGGTGCCTCTAGTTCGTCAGCGAGCTGTTCCTGAGTTACCGATTTCTACGCAAGCGTATAAGCCGCTAACTCAGGAACTCCTCATGGACGAAGCCGAGGCACCGGAAGATGCCATGGAGCTAGATCCTGATCCTAATGCCCTTCTAGCCCGAACCGAGACTAGACCTGCTTCTCAGCATGCACCTGCAGGAAATGGCATGAAGGATGTCCAAGGTGTCAATTCCCCAGTAACAGTCATAAAGCAGGTCTCCGAGTCTTCGTCTAGAACAATCTGCCATCCGGACGCTGAGATAGATGATGAATCGGTTGGCAAAATAATACAGAGCGCGCATGTACAGCACAATGCCGGTGGTATGGAAGTCGAGGTGGGAGTCGAAGAGGCACAACAACAAGGGGATGACCCTGAGCCTCCCGAATCGGTTGTCAAAGTGAAGCGACAAGTCACCTTTAGCGAGGAAGTAGAAGTCACCACCATGAGTCCTGATTATGCGTCGACGACTGAGTCTGAAGACGAGGTGGAGACTGAATCGGACCATGAGAGTGAGTCGGAGTCCGAGGAAATGTCTGATGGCTCGGAAGAAGGTGAAAATGTGGAGGCTGAGAGCGAGGATGAAGAAATGGAGCTGCCTGAGGACGAGGTTGTGACAGAAGATGGAAAAGCGGAAGAGGAAGAGATTAAACTTCCTGAGAACAGAGTAGCCACGGAAGCGGAAGCAGATGAAAGTGAGACAGATCACAACACTGATCGGCATTCGAAATCATCCAGTCCCGAGCTTGTTTCCAGCAGGTATTCGAGGGCGGAAGTACCAGAGAGCCCCCAACCTGGTGAATTGGAGGAAGCGCAAGATGATTCCGACGACTATACCGAGTTTGAGCTTCAAAATGACGAGGTGCAGCCAAATAGGAACGATGCAATGATACTCGACGACACTGAGGATGATGGGCTACAAAACCAAGCGACGCAACTAGTCGGAATAGGTGACGTGCATGGTACTGCGGATATGGAGGATGATATTCTGATCAACTCTCCTCAAACACCAGCCAGACGGTCAGCAGATGCAGACTCCCCCATGTCTTGGAGTCCTATGCGTCAACTGGTTGCTCGTGCCAATCTTGACTCTGATTTGGCTAGTAGAGACTGTCATGATGATGAGGGACGCAGGAGTGTCAGCGCTGCTCATGTGGACTTAGCTTTGGGTGTTTTCAACAAGGGCCTCTCCAAGAATGAAGACAACGATGAACTGTTGGCAAGAATTACTAGTTCTCTAAGACCTGTGCCAAATTCAGCTGAGCATGAGTTTGCAAGCCATATTAGCCCGGTCTTCTTCGGAAGAGCGCGCGTTGTCCATTCTCCTACTAGGTCCGGAGTTCCGAATGAAGTTCCCATTCAACCATGTTCTGGCGTCTTGGCCAAGAGATCGAAAACGAATGTAGCGAGAGACAGCATGAGATGTGCTATCGCGGGCCAGACTGTGTCTCCTAAGCCAAGCGCCACGCCTTCGAACACATCACTGGTGAAGGGTGTGGATTTTCAAAAGCTCAACACGCGCAGAGAAGGTCTGCCGACACCACATCAGCCACTGAAAGGCAGTGGAGCCAAGACAGGCATAGCAGTACCAGACGTCCCATCCTACATCACCCAAGCCTCGCAACAGCTCTCCTCTCCATCATTTGGTGCCGACTTGGCCACAATGATGAGACATGCAAAGACCCTACCTACAGGCATATACGTGAGCGATAGCGGTGACGAGGACGACTATTTCCCGAATGTGTCACGCGAAGTAAGCAGTGACGACTTATTCCGATCTTCGTCTTCACAGAGGTTGCATATTGATGAAAATAATAGGAAGAGTATGGGTTTGAAAGAGTTGGCGAGGAGAAGTGGTTTTTCTACGGGAACTAGTGTGGATAGGAGGAGGGGGAGGAGCTTGCCGTTTAAGAGCCCGTTTAAGAGTTCGTAAGGTGCATGAAGGGAATATGGGGATATTTTGGTGTTGGAAGACGGATACATGGCTGTATTTGCTGGAAGCTTGTGGCTGATGATTATGAGGCAAGAGTTGTGACGACAAAGCACAATATAACATGCCATGAGAAGATGGTATTGCGAAGTAAGATGAAATAGCTGCTCAATTACGTCGGGCAGTGGTGCGGGCTGGAAAAGCGGATCTTCATAATAGTCCTGTTGTCCTGCGGCTTTCTCATAATAAATACTCCTGAAGCATACATGCTTGTACTTCTACGTGGACCCAATACAAACTGCGTTAACTCTCGTCAAATAATACAAAATACCAAAAATTTAAACCGAGGAGCGCAAAAAATAGGAGGGGCCGACTCCTCCGGAACGAATCTGGCTGGACTCAAGCTTGGGGGGGAGGGACAGCGCCAGAAACGCCTAACTGAAGTGCCCGTGTCAATCTTGAACTCGGAGCCCCGAAACGTTTGGGTTGGGTAGCTCCTTGTTTAATCAGCTGCACCATAAGTCATCTTTTTCGATATGCGATAAAACATTGCAAGCCATGTGGTATAAATAATTCCGCAGAGTTGAACACGTGAATGGAAACCCTACCCGATGGAACTTTGACTGTGTGATTCAATTGACGGAGCTGGGGGTTTGTGTTGAGGCCCTATCAGTTTCACTGGTGCTGGGTTTCTGCTTCGTTTGGTTGCGGGTTGCCTGTCGCAACGAGGGGCTTTGATATTGCCAAGCCGTAGCCGCTGCCAATGTGTCTCTGGGGCGTCCGACCCACCACTAAAATCACACTGTAAGCCAACCCACTACATCATGCAAGGCTGACAATGCACTAAGTAAAGATTGAAGTGGATCGGATCTTGTCAAGGTAAACATCGATAAGTTGGTATCATAGGCAAATAAATACTGCATACTTAGCCATGGTTCGCCTTAAGAATCGCTATCTGTTGGTAAACATCCTCTACCCGGAGGCGACTACTCTTCCCTCACCTGGAGTTCCTGATCTTGTTGCATTCAACCAGCCGACGACTGATGAGCTTAAGCCACAGCTCTTGCTAAAAGCATTACGAGATGCGATACTAGAGTTATTTGGAGACTATGGCTCTGGGGCTGTAGCAGGAAGTCTGATGAGTATGTACACTCAGTGATGTAATGTGCGCATGATCTTTTCTAACATCTCCAGTAAAATACCTATCACCAGCAACCTCGACATTCATAATTAGAGTTAGCCGAGACCACTATCGTATCGCATGGGCAGCATTATCCTTCATGGGTAAGGTTCCACTACCCAACAAGAACGGAAAGAACTGCATATTCCGCGTCGTCCGTGTCAGCGGCACGATTCGCAAGGCCGAGGAGGAAGCTATTCGCAGGGCACGGGAGATGATACTGCGTGCGAAACGCTCAATGGGCGACAAGAGTGGAGAGGCGCTCGAAGCTATACTCGGCAAGTCAAACACCAAGCCAGTCATCATCGACACCGAAGTCCTCGTGGTGGATGCGAGTGACGAAGAAGACGAGGACGACGAGGATTGAGTGGTTGCCTCGGTTATTGGGAATCATTACTTTCTTCTAACTACTCTGACTCCGCTGCCACCAGACGGCAACATGATGCTGGCGGTCTCGTCCTCGTCCAAATCATCCATCATAGTATCCTGCTTCTGGGCCTCCTCAAACTTCGCCTTCTCGGCCGCGGCTTGAGCTTCCCTCTCCTTAACGTCGTGCTCGTCATACTCACCCTTCGCATCTATCCAGCGCTCTTGGACGTCCTTTATATCCATGGTTGAGAGGCCCTCGCGCATGGCTACCTGCCAGACTGTGTCGTTTGCGCCTTCCGCACCACCAAATGCGTAGCCACCGGCGCGGTCAATCATCTGGAGGAGATGCATCATGCTACGCTTGTCCTCTACTGCGAGGGTCTCGTATCCTACAAGTCCGAAGGACTCAACGAGTTCCACGACTGCGTTGTTGAGGCCTGCGAACTTCGCGGAGAAGGCGGAGTTCTCCTCTTTCAGATGTGGAAGCAGGTAGCTGAGGTCTTGTACTTCGGTATAAAAGTCAAGGTTGAAAGGCAGTTCTCCGTAGGACGCCAGCTTATCGATCTTGGTGAGGACGTTCAGATGTGGGAGGTCCATCTGCAGCATAGCGCGCAGACTCAGGAGAAGATTAGAGATGTATAATGAAGGTAGCGTAAGACAATACGAGTCCGTAAGGTTCAGCACCACCATCCTGTATCCCATCTTCTGTATCTTAAAAAAAATGTTGCGCAGCGAACTGTGATGTGTGAATAGTTCGACCTGGCCTGGGCAGTCGAAGATAACGTAGTCCTTGCCCAGAGTCTTGAGGCCTTCTTCTAACCAGTCGAGGTTGTGTTCTAACTCCTCCATTGCGTATAATATTCCGCCATTTGGTCCAAGTTCATCGTCACGCATAATGTCCTCGAGCCGTATTATGTCGCGGACGTCGAGGGCGGCTTCGTAATTTGTAGATTCATTCGCTGGGTCGAGGTTAACAATAGAGCATTTTCGACCGATGGCTGACATGAATTGCTGCACTATTACAGTAAAGTTAGCTTTCGTAGGTTGGGAAGTGAAGCAGAGTCACTTACTGCCATCACAGTATGTGGACTTGCCCGCACCAGCTGTTCCGACGACGAGCTGCGCGAAAGGCATTGCGGCAGTATTTATATTCTCTTAAGTCGTGTAAAGTTTATACGCTTCTCATATGAAAGGAAAGATTCGATTAGAAAGAGTTCAAAGGCGTTCGACTCGTAATCCAGTGCTTGTGTGGTGTTGTTGCTTTCTTGAACTGTCAGCCTTGCCATCTGGACATCAACCCTGACGAGGCAGAAGCTAATCGAAGCTTATCGCAACCGCAACGCGACCTTATCAAGACATACACCGTCGCAGTTGAGCAGCAATATATTCTACGACTATAGCTACCAACTACTTCAAGATGGCTCCAAGTAAGATTTCGCTTTTCAGACATAAGTATACCATCACTAACCTTCTTCTTAGCTAACCAATTCGAGCTTTCTTCGCCGCCGCAAGATGTGATTTCTGCTGTCCGCTTTGCGCCAGGGGCTCCAAACCGCCTGCTCGTATCGTCCTGGGACAAGAATCTGTACCTGTACGAAGTTGACAATGGAGCTGGGCATCAATTGCAAAAGTACGAGCATAGAGCGCCAGTTTTGGATGTTTGTTTTGGCGAAAACGACGATGTTGCATTCACAGCCGGCTTGGACTGGCAAGTAAAGAAGTATGTTCCCTCGAGCGCATATCAGATTGACACAAGAGCATGCTAACATATCGTGGGGTTGACCTGAAGACGCGTGAACAAACTACGTTGAAGGCACATGAAGCACCAGTCAACCGCGTCGCATACAGCAAAGAGCACAAGCTTCTCGTCTCCTCATCATGGGACAACACTTTACACTTCCACTTCCTCGCAAACCCAGCCTCAACACCAAAGATCATACAATTACCAGCGAAGCCATTTTCGATAGCACTCTCACCAACACGTCTCGTTGTCGCTATGGCATCACGCCTGGTCAACATCTACGACTTACAATCCACATCCCTCATCGCATCGCAAGTAGAAGACGGTCACTCAGCAGTCGAGCCATGGCAGAAGAGGGAGAGCTCGCTGAAGTTCATGACAAGAGCGGTGGCATGCATGCCAAACGACGCAGGATACGCCACATCATCTATCGAGGGTCGGGTGGCAGTTGAGTGGTTCGACCCAAGCGAGTCGTCGCAAGCGAGAAAGTACGCTTTTAAGTGCCATCGTCAGCCAGACCCATCAGGAGATGGGACAGATATCGTCTACCCGGTTAACACTCTCACTTTCCACCCGATTTTCGGTACTTTTGCTAGTGGTGGTGGAGACGGAGTTGTTGCGTTCTGGGATGCGGTTGCGAAGAGGAGGATTAGACAGTATCAGAAGTACCCAATCAGCGTGGCTTCGTTGTCATTTAGCAGCGATGGCAAATATTTGGCCGTTGGCTTGTCGCCTGGAATGGAAGATGGCAAGGACTTTAACCCAGATGCGGAGGGCCAGATTAAGGTCTTCATCAGAGAGCTTTCCGAGACCGAGGCAAAAGGAAAGGATAAAAAGTAAAGGGAGTAATCTAGGGCGTCGTGGTAGATCTGTCATTTAGCAAGGCGTACGGGATAATGAGAATTTTGCAGTATACATGACAACTCGTAGTGGCCATCATGCGCGATGCGAGGACTGCGGGCATATATCTCCCACCCCGCATATGCTCGGCCGTTGGGCGGCCGACCCCGCATACTCCTGAATGCCGCTGCAACCTTGTCTGTCACGACTCCACATCACGTCCTGTCAACCATCAAGCGCAATGTCGAAACCGTCACTCACTTATGTCGTCGTAATTGTCTCTACAACCGTTGCAGCAGGCACTACTGAAGACAAAACCTCTGATATACTGCAAGATGCCTTTGCCCAGGAAGAGCTGTGCAATTGGAGAATAGTCGGTGAAGCTGTGGTTGGCGATGTTTTTAACGACATTCAAAACGCTGTCACGAGTTACAAGAATGACTATAGTCCGAATCTCATAATTCTGAGTGGTGGAACTGGGTTTGCTACCACGGATTTGACGCCAGAGGTAGGTTGTTCTTGCCATGGATGTGACAGCTGTAGCTAAAACATTTAGGCTGTTTCAGGTCTTCTCGAAAAGCAGGCACCCGGACTGGTGTACGGGATGCTGTCTGCATCGGCAGCTATAACGCCATGTAAGTAAACCGTTAAAATTCTAGAGTATATTTAACACCAACCAGTTGCCCTGATGTCACGCCCCGTTGCAGGTGTCTACGGCAAATCCATAGTCGTCACCCTCCCCGGCTCCCCGAAAGGAGCAAAAGAGAACTTGCAAGCAATCTTAAAGCTCCTTCCGCACGCATGTCTGCAAGCCACAGGGACAGACTCCCGAGCCCTGCACATAGGCGGAGTCGAGAAGCTCGAATCTGAAGCTGGCGTCGGTTCCTCGTCTTCTCATGTTGGAGGCCCTCACAGCCACGGTGGACATGATCACTCGCATAGGCACTCTCATTCCCATTCACACCACCATGGTCATGCTGGACCTGTTAGACACACCTTCGACGATCTCGTCTCACCAGAAGCTAACGATCCTCTGCTTGGGCCAGCAAGACGCCATCGTTCCTCGCCTTACGCCATGCTTGAAGTCGACGATGCACTTGCATTGATCAAGAAGGAAACTCCAGCTCTCCAAATCATCACAGTCCCCGTCGACGTCTCGCTCGTCGGAGCCGTGCTCGCTGAAGATGTGACTGCCGCCGAAGCTGTTCCAGCATACAGAGCCAGCATTGTCGATGGATACGCGGTCGTCGTCCCAATAGATGGATCCAGCTCAGCAGGCAGATTTCCGGTTGTATCAGTCTCTCACGCGTCTCCTTCTGGTGAGCAAGCGAACTTGTTCGCGGGCCAGCTCTCACGTATCACTACGGGCGCTCCCTTGCCGCCAGGAGCAAACTCTGTAGTTATGGTTGAAGACACGACACTCGTTGTATCGTCCAAAGATGGTAAGGAGGAGCTCATCGTCGAGATCAGAGCCGAGGATGTTAAGCCTGGTGAGAATATCCGCGAGATTGGCAGTGATATCGAGGTTGGGTCCACGATATTGAAGAAGGGTGATCAGATCTCAGCTACCGGCGGCGAGCTGGGTCTTTTGGTTTCGGTCGGTACGTCCGAGGTTAAGGTGTGTCATCGTCCAATTGTTGGTGTCTTGTCGACGGGCGACGAGGTCGTGCAGCATGATAGGCCGGGAGACCTCAAGCTGGGCGAGGTAAGGGACTGTAATCGTCCTGCGATTATGGCAGCTATCAAGGGATGGGGTTACCAAGTCGTTGATATGGGCATCGCTGGTGATACATCCGACTCCCTTGAAGAGACTCTTCGTGCCGCATTGAGGCAAGTCGACTTCATTATCACCACAGGCGGTGTTTCGATGGGCGAACTTGACCTCCTGAAGCCGACTATTGAGCGCCAGCTGGGTGGCACGATCCACTTCGGCCGCGTCTCGATGAAACCTGGCAAACCAACAACTTTTGCTACTGTCCCAGTAAAAGACAATGACGGAAAGGATGTCAAGAAGGTCATCTTCTCGCTCCCAGGTAATCCCGCCAGCGCCATAGTAACACTCAACCTCTTCGTGTTGCCAAGCTTGCACATCGCTTCTGGCGTCACGCCAGCTGGCCTCCCAAGAGTGCCAGTGCGTTTGAGCCATCCGATCAGGCTGGATAGACAGAGGAATGAGTACCACAGAGTGGCGGTCAGCATTGGAAAGGATGGCAGTTTGTGGGCAAGCAGCACAGGTGAGCAGCGAAGCTCTCGAGTGGGCAGTTTGAAGAGTGCCAATGCTCTCCTCTGCTTGCCTACTGGCCCAAGCGATGTTCTTGGGAAGGGAGAAAAAGTGGATGCGTTGCTTGTGGGTGCTGTCAGGATGGAATAGATAAAGAAGTATTAGAGTGCAATGGTAATGTTTAATGCTGCTGTATCGGCTAATAATTGCAATCGTTAAAACTTGAACCAGCGGATCCCTGCTGTAAACTCCATGGAGATGGAGCTTAAAATACGATGAGTCTGCGACTCCTGATAGCGTCGCCGACGATGCCTGTTAACGATGATATATGATAGCACTTGGCAGCGTTAACCGGTTTCGAATCGATCATCTCTTGATAGTCTGTATGCTCTTGATTGATGATTTCGAAATGGCGATACTCTTTGTGATGGTACTTGGGAGCGGTTAGCTAGTTTTCGATCTGTTAGACCTTGACACCATTTTTTGTTTGTTGTTGCCATCATGGTTTCCCGTCGACGGCAACTTCGCGAATGGAAAAGTGATGTCACAGAGCAAAGGTTTCATAGCTTTCACAACGGTCAATACCTGAGACTGAATAAAATTCATGCCTTAGTATTGCTTACTTCTTCATCGTAGCTCTACTCGACTTCTAGCTTTATCGTTTCATGCAAGATGCAATAAATACCCTTTCAGCATGCACGCCAGACGCCTCATCAAATCCCTGCCAGAACGCCACTCATCATGCATCCCTTCTCTCCATCCTCGTCCCTTGATCAAGTATACCGAGTTACTCGCGGTCCGCAAGCAGTGCATGTAGACCGTGCCTCTGTCCCGAATCCACCACCACAGCTCTCTCAAACTTCCACGCTACAGGTTCTATCACTCTTGCGCCTCCTCCGCAAGCAGCGCCTGAGCCTCCGCCGGCAGTCTACCCTCACTCAGATCCTTCTCCAGGCGAATAATGTCCTGCAGACTCTTTGCCTCCCTAATCAGCTTCTCAACAACCTTCTTCTCCTTATCACTAAGCTTGACTCTGTAGCCCTTGCCTCCTGCCGTGCCATTGATAGGTGCAGAGGTATCGAATGTTCTTGACTTCAGTCCCTGGACCTTGTTGGCTGCCTCCGATGGCTCCTCAAGAGTACCGAAGAGGGCGGTGGCTGCCTTGCGCTCTGCGAGCTTGACTTTTTGGTAGTCGAGAAAGCGAAGGGAGGGGCAGCGGTAGAGGAGGTAAAGGCGGCAGTTCTGGATTCGTTAGCATATCCATCCACTCACGCGTATTATTACGCCCGCCTCTTCAAGATGACGAGAGGAGAAGGGAGATACGGTACCTCCTTTCTTGCAACCGGGTTCTCAATCACGCTCAGGTGGGTAAGCTTGTGGAAACCATCCAGAGAATTCAAATCCGCCAACTCGGCAATGTTATTATGCGTCAAGATGAGGGTGGTAAGGTTTGGGATCGATTGGTGGAGCGTAGGCTGGATATGTGTGATTCTGTTCCTTGCACACAACAATGTCTGGAGACGTGGGGAGAGTGGAAAGTTGGAGAGCGTCGTAATGTCGTTATCGGTGAAGTCGATCGCATCTTGTGGCTGTACAACAATTAGTCTTCTGGCCAAATAACCCGCCGTCACTATGGTCCTGAAATTCCTATGGGAAGGTGGAATAGGAGTCAGCGCAAAGGAAGAGGGAGTACTCACACCAGCAACACCCAAGTTCTCAATACTCGGAATCTTATGTCCTACATCGTTCGCAATCGGTATCAACTCTAGCTCGCCTCAAAGTGTAGTAAACAGTTCTTTTCAATAAAAATATGCGTACCTCTAAGGTCGAGCTCGCGCTCTTTGAGAGGATTGAGGTAGGAGAGGGAACCTTGGATCAGTTCGGTTGTGAGGCGCATTGTGGCGATTGTATGTATTTATGACGTAGTATTGCTTGTGTGCTGTCTCTGATGATGGAACCGATGTTGAACTATGCGTCGACTTTATAGTTACTCGACGTTATTGACAGAAATTGGGTGTCTGATAGGTCGTGGTGGTGGTTGTCTTGGGACTGTTTTCGCGGTCGACGAGGCTGACATCCAAATATTGGGCGCGCCATAAGCTCGAAATTGTGCACTATGACGCTAAGCCAAATCGAGTCCTTAGGTCCATGCACAATTGTTTTCACAGCTCAAATGACATCATTCTCTCACGTTTCGAGTAGTATGAGGGACTGAATACTCTCAGAAGCCATATACACGCTCGCAGGTAACAATATTACTGTCGAGTTATTTCTAGTTTCGCTTGATATAGACAGCTCTCCCTTGCTCACTTTGACACGTTTGCTGTGGCATCACATCGTAACTGGACTCCAAAGCCATATAATTCGCAGAACAATCATTAATACGTATCTACTCTGCGCCTTACTAGTGTATCTTCCACCGCTCGCTCTAGCCTGTTCAAAGCATCCAAGCTTCCAGCTTTATCTATAGGCAGCATTGAAACGTGCATCGTCGTCAATCAAATTTACATCAACAAGACACCATGGTATGCTCCCACCGACGCCAGTACCCAACATAAATGAATCGCTCCCCCCTTCTATGATATGCGCGCGAATCCAGAATATGCAGAAAACAAATCATTATTTTACTTCGCTGGCGGCTGGGATGACGGTGGCTCAAGCGTGTGGGTGTGGTTTGGCCCTGGGACGACAACTCCGCTATCGATGTCCTGTCTACAAATGATGGTTCCGTTGACCCAAGGGTCTTCCAGAATTTCAGCCATGGTAGCTCTCTTCTTAGGATCAATCTCCAGCATTCTGCCCATAATGTGGCGAGTCTCGCGTGGCAGCAGGCGCAGCAAGCGCCATGGGCCTTTGATGACTTCTGGTTTCTTCACGACTGGCTCAATGCCGCCATTGATTATTGGCTTTTTGTCCGGATGAACTGTTGACGCTTGTGAGTGTTGGCTTGCGGCACTACTTTTTGGAGGTTGTTCGCCAGATTCGGCGGCGATGGCAGCGGCTACAGCAGCTTGATGGGCAAGCTCTGTTTCCGACGTCGCCTTGGGGGTGGCGTCGACCGATCGACGGATGTCCGTACCTGAGGATGGGGGAGAAGCAAAAAGCTTGTAGGAGTTGTCTGTCATGCGTGGCATTTTCCATGGGAAGCGGCGTAGGGACATGCAGCAGAAAATGATTGCTAATGACCAGATATCGGCTGGTTGCGGGTCGTACTTCCTCTCGTCATAAACTTCTGGCGCAAGATATGGATCCGAACCGACAATTCCTGAGGTTATGGATTAGCTTTTGGGTCGGCTGAGATATTTATTCACCACTCACCACTAGACAAAACGAGTTCAGTTTCGAATGGGTATCTGAACATGCTTGCACTTCCAAAATCGATAATCTTCATGATTCCATGCTCGTTTACCACGACATTGTCGAGCTTTAAATCACGATGAGCCAAACCCATGCTGTGTAAATATGTGACTCCGCTCAAGATCTGCAAGAAGGAACAAGCAACCTCTTCCCGCGACATCTTTCCGGTCATGACAATAGCAAACAGGTCGTAAGGCGCATATTCCATGACTTCGTACCACTTCCCCTTTTCTTGAATAATATCGAGTGTCTCAATCACGTTTCCGTGATGCAAAGTTGAACCAATACAGAACTCGGCCGTGACCTTCTTCGCGTATTCCCTTTCGGTCTCATACGAATGGCGTGTACGGAACTCCTTCACTGCAAAAGTAGTGCCATCAGAGCTTCGCTTCATAAGACGAACGGATCCTCCCGCACCAGCTCCCAGAACCTTGCCAAGTTTTCCATATCTAGAAGTCAGTCCGTGGTCGTCACCGAAAGGCAACTGCGTCGAAGGCTTGTGGTGTGGCGGAGTTTTCGTTCCGGACTTGCCACTCATCGGACTAGGCGATATAACTCTCTTGGCCTTCTGGTTCAAACCTCCAATTTTAAGGAATCTTTTCAGTTCGGCCATTGACCCACGACTCGGTAATGTGCTGCTACCACTCTTATCGTCTCTCAGATGCGAATGGCTCGGGTCCTTATCCTTTCTTCCCCAGGACTTCTTTTCTCCACGCAGATCTGTTGAACTACGGACGGAACGTGGTAGTAAGGTGCTCGAGCTTGATGGAGAAGTTCTGGCACGATTGTTCAGGCCACTGAAAATAAATCTCGGCTCGATGGCGTCCAAGTTCCGAGATTGTGGCGGGCGTTTATTCGATGCATATGGATCATTAGCTTCTCCAGCAGGCGTAAAAGGTCTAGTATATGTTGAACGGTGCGGGCTGGGTTCGCGCGACACCGGTACAGATGAATCTTCCTTCTCGCTCGTATCGTCACTTTGGCCTGAGGTGGAAGGACCAATAGCAAATGCACTTTTCCTGTAAGAGGGAGCTGCGGAGCTGTCGGCTTGCTCGCTGCCAGATTGTGCACCAAATGCATTGCCGGGCGATCCAGGACGGGATCCATGCTGGGAGAAATTCATTGGTGGTGTGATCTGTGGCGCCTCGACCGATGGGTCCTCCTCCGCATCCACCTTTTGCAATGGTGCTCCTCTGCCCTGGGTCACTGAGCTACTTGCAGCCGGAGTCAGCGGTGCGTTACCCTGGAAAGTTCCGATACGTGGAGATGGAGCCTGGCTGTCATTGTTCGATGTATGCGTGTTGTGACGACTGGTTTGACGAGAGCTGTCGTTGGTAGGCACCTATAGACAGCAATGTTAGCATGCAGTAAGAACACGAAGAGGTTCTCAAGGCCGGGGTGGATGCAATGACAATAAACATAGCACAAAGTGTAACGATAGTCCGCGGCACCCCATGTTCGAGAAGCTCGACATAAGCAATTGACTTGCCGTGAACCTCGAATCTGAGCGCGACGGAGGACCATGTACAGAACTCGCAGAGGAATTTGAGTGGGTTCCACTGACCCTCGAAGCAGGCAAAGATATGGTATCGAAGTGAAACTGGCTCATGCGCCTATTCTGGAGGTGGGTATCGCCGAGTGCTTCCGAAAGCTGGTTCAATTGCGCTTGAGTGCTATGGGAGAACTGTCTCTGAGCCGGCGCATTCGAGTTTGAGGCGGTCATCTCGCCTGTCGTCTCTGGTTCCATTTCAGTGTCCTTCGAGGCGAAATGGACCGCTGGTGCGTCACCGCCGTTGTTCGGGTGGAAGCTCATGGTGAATAGGTGAGTTGCGATATAGGTGGTGGAATCTAAGCGAGCAAGTTAATAATTGATTCTTAAATGCAGCACGAAGTTATGAGCGAATTGGCTGCGATGTCGTTCTCTGGTGAATCAGAGATACCGCCAACCGGTTGGTGAGGTGCTTACGTCTGTATCTGTCTCAGTCTCGCTAGGAATCATCGATAAGCCTAGTCGAGGTACCCCAAGGGTTCGGGATTATAGTGTAATTAGAAGAATGCGACAAGTAGATATCAAGTCGATGGATAAGTGCACTCCAAGAATACCCGGAAGTTGAAGATGCTGCTCGAGTGTGTGCGGATAGAGAGAGGGACTTGGAGTTCGATCTTAGAGTAGTGGGGGAAGGTTGGCAGTTTGGATGAGGCCCGATTATCTGCTCGGCCTTAGTGGGGCGAGGAGATAAATCGGGACTGGGCTCTCGCGCAGAATTTACAGTTGGGCGTACGAAAATGCCGTCGGTAGCGGGAGAGCGGAGAGGGGAGCTTCGGAGTGACAGGTCCAGTGACAGCCAGAAGCCAGAAGGGCCATTATCTCGCTGTTTCTTTGTCACAGTTTCACAAAAGGATAAAATGCGTGCTGCTAGGGATCAGGGATGACCTCATTGATGTTCACTGACTGAGAACTGCACATAGCTGAAATTCATACTAATGGGCCGACGCTTCCGCGCCACCTGTTGTGCTCCTGTGTCCAATCTCACATGATCTTGTGTCCTGTGGATGAAAGCACGAATGGTGGGGTTGAAGTCGCGACCGGCGACAGAAAACGCGGGATTGAAGATTATCTCCCAGACCATCTCCGTTTCTGGAAAGGGACACTTTTTGGCAGACGGCATCACGAATTATAAGGTTCCCGAGGTCTCGGCCCTGGGGTTACGACTGTACCATTGAAGACGACATTCTAGAAGGAATTGGCGCGACTACCGCAGGCTACAACAATGCCGTAGAAGGGCTCGACGACACCGAAAGAGTACAAGCACTATCTACAAGGAGTCGCCTGTGTTGGCGCCATATTTTGATGTTTATTGTACTCACCGAAATCCAAATTCTCACATGCCAAAGCTATGGTGGACAACCACTCTCTAATTGGTCATGTTACCAATAGCAATAGTTCTTCCAAGCTTAAGAGAGACTATAGCCAAGACTCGCAACAAAATATCCCTTGGCTTAGCGAATCATTCTCTTGTCGTCCAATCCCTTCGGTTATTCCATGAACGTTTCCTTTTCGAGTCATCATTCTCTTGGCTTGTAGCTAGCCGCATTTATTCTCCTAACAGCTTTTCTTGTTCGAGTCGTAAGGTCGCTTGGCACCAAAGTTGATAAGACATGCTGGCTACTGTAGTAAACTATGTTAAGACATGAGCTGAAGACAGCAATACGATAAAGTCACAAAAAGGTACTTCAAGTTTGATAGAGTCAACTTGTCTGTTGAGGATTGAAGATTGAGGATTGAGGTTCACCGTCGAGAAGAAGGCAACCGCGCTGAAAATGTTGCCCGCAAACAGCGAGTGACTCGCTAGCAATTTAATAATTATCAAAGTTTATACCGGGCGTGCCTGCAAAGTAGAGGTCATATACCCCGCATTCTGATTGAGCGGACTGTCCCAAAGTACTTCGTAGGCATCGGACCTTTCGAGTGCGCTTACACTTTACCCTGCATGTTTTAACTGGTTACGGCAACATACCAGATAGGCGAGTTGCAATATGTAAGACATCTCTAACTCGCGAGAAGCACGGTGAACCACAGTGTGGCACGCCAGCCGCACGGTATTGTGCTCTTGGTTAGCTCTCTACCCGCCGTGAAACCCGAGGTCACAACTATTTCAAACATCCTCGGTTGGAAATATCAGAAATTCACTCCTTAAATATTGTAGCTCATACTTGGCCAACCTTGTCACACTGCATGCATCGCGCCAGACCCAGACCACAGTTACCCAGTATCTCATACTAAGTGTCGACTTTCTTGATATTTATACATATCTTCGTCTCCCGTACTACACAGTCTTGCCAGTCGTTTCCCTGGCCCTTTTGCATATAAACGCCGTCGCAATGGTAATCCCTCTATCAAAACATAGTCCAACATTCCCTCTCTTCGTCTTTCATCCTCTAAGCCACAACCTCGACACCAATCGACCTGGCCTGTGCAATAACAGTCTTGCATAGTCCTTCAAGGGTCAAACCGCTCAGTCTCAATTCGCTTTGCTTGATCTTCGCAATCTCGTAAACGTGCTTCAAGGTGACGGTTCCGACGGTCTCCTTTCCTGGGTTTTCAACACCCTTAAGCTTTCCCTTGCGGATTGGCGCATTGGCAGCGTTGAGCAACATGTAGGCAGTGTTTGGAGTGCGGATCTCGAAGTGGAAAGAGCGATCTGGGCGGACGGTGACGCGGGCTGGGATCGGGACCCCGGTGATCATATGTGCGGTTCTGGCGTTAAATTCCTGTGATATTTTTAGCCTCAGTCCACGCAGTCCAGTTCATCTTTTGGTCTTCTTGATCCTCATCTGAAGCTATCAATACTGCTATTGTCGCCGTCGCAAACTCACCTTACAGAAGTCCATTGACTTAACACCCTTAGAACCAAGAGCTGGACCGACTGGCGGCGAAGGCGACGCCTGTCCGGCTCCAACAATCAACTTGACGATCACGTCGGCGGCCTGCTTTGATTTCGACATTGTGGCGGGTTATATGGGCTGAACAGAGGTGAGGCTGGACTTCGAGCTGCGAGTATTTTGATATTCTTGGGCCAACAAAGCCTCGCGCCGCCGGCGCAGCAAAGACTCCGCTCCGCCCCGGAGAGACTATGCCAATTTGGGACGGTGTCAGGGTCCAGGTCGATAATGATGATTCGACCTGGCTTAGTTCATCGCAGTCACTCTTCAGTAATTATTTCTGGCTGTTGACTCTTTTCGTATCAGTCTGGAGCTTAGGAGAGAGAACTGAGATGTATGCATTGGCAATGGCTATAGTTTTCATAGATGATCAGACTGCCCCTCTTACCCAGCCGAAGAGGTCCATAAATGGGTCGAATCATCATGCAGGCAGCTCCACGACTTACTCCAAGTCTTGTCGAGATGTATCGGCCGATACCATCTGCATACTCGTAGCTTTATACTGCTCAGAAAGACATACAATCACAAGCATTTGATTGACACATGCCCAAACTTGTCCAATTTGCTATCACGTGTAGTCTGTGACCTGTCAGCCCGAAATTCTGACGTAGCGGGGTGCCTGCTACAGAGAGGCGGTGGGGAACTATAACACCAGAAAGGAGTGATATTCGAAGTCTCGATCTTGCTTTCTCCGTATCACAACAAACCACCATAATTCCTCGTAAACAACCTCACTCACATAATTCAACATGTTCAACTGGGCTAAACAGCAGTATGTCTATGCGCGCACGGCTTAATCTACAGGATAACTTTTACTGACCGCTGTGACCCTCACTTAGGCTGGCCAACGTCGCCGGCACCCAGGAACCTATATATGGTCCATCCGCCATCCGCTCTATCGCGGAGCAGGCCAAGACAACCCCATACACTGAGCTCACTCGCGATGCCTTGAAATGGCACGCCATGAACTCTACCTGCGTCGAGACCTTCTCCTTCTACCTCATGTCCGACACTGGTCACATCGCGCTTGCGCAAGTTATCTACAGTAACGTCGTGTATGTTACCGCTCGAGACCTGTGGCCAAGCGCAATAACTGACAGATACACAGTGGAGTTCGCACTACCTGCCAATTCAACACCAAGATCTTCTACCCAGGCCAGTCGAAGCCAAACCTCTGGTGCTCCGATCAGCTCGAGAACACCGACTTCAGCGATGACAAGACCTCCTTCTACGCCGACAACTGCGCAGTCGAGCTCTCCGCCGACGGAAACTCCTACAGCATAAAGTCTATGACCAACCCGCAGGCCATAGTCAACCTGACCGTCAAGCGCACCGCACCAGGTTTCGTCGTCGGCAAGGACGGCAAGACTCACTACGGCACCGATCTTGAGAACCCATGGGGTCTCATGCGCCATGCTTTTTGGACCAAGGCCAGCTGCGAGGGAAACATCATGACTAAGGAGGGACCGGTCGACTTCAAGGGCAAGGCCATGTTCGTCCATGCGCTCCAGGGCATGAAGCCACATCACGCAGCAGCAAAGTGGAATTTTGTCGATTTCCAGGGAGAGAACTTCAGCGCTGTCATGATGGAGTACACTACCCCACCAAGTTACGGAAACACGGTTGTCAGCGTTGGAGGTATCATCAAGGGTGATGAGATCTTATTCGCCGGTGCCACCAACTCGGTAACTCACTTGAGTGCCACACAAGATGCAGAGAACGAGTGGCCAGAGCCGGCTGCTGTCAAGTATGAGTGGAATGGCAAGACCAAGGACGGACAGGATGTCACTGCTGTCATTGAGGGCCCATTGGAGAAACGCCTAGATAAAGTTGATGTCATGGCTGAGGTGCCAAAGTTTGTGAAGCAGTTTGTTGCAGGTGCTGTCGGCACGAAGCCGTACATTTACCAGGTATGTCATTCAGACGGGGTTTACAAGAGCAGGAGCTAACAAGAGTGTGCAGTTTGGTCCATCTGTCACCCCATTGACCCTGAAGCTCAACATTGGAGGAGAGGAGATCACCGAGCAAGGAAAGCTCTTTTCCGAGGCTACCTTCATCTCTGAGTAAGAGGTTATATCCACCCCGAGATCTTGGGTTTATGGAACAGTTTACGATATCATGAAATAGCAGAAGGAAAAGTAAATAAGGCAGCGCAACATTTTAGTTGGCCAAGGAAGCACGCGGGCATTAATTGACTTCACGTGCATGTTCATCAACTAGATAAAGTAGAATGACAACTACATTAATAGAGCCATAACTGGCTTGCTACATTTTTAAAGGCTCGTGTTTTGACAGCGGATGTGGAGGTATTGCCAAGCAACTGTGGCTGGATGACTACTGAAGTCCGTATAAGCTCAGATGTTATTGCAAAGGGCATGTTGAGTTCCTAATATTAACGGACTAATAGCCTGCCTCAGTTGTGATAAAAACGTGATCTCTTACACCTTTGCGCAAACGGAGAGCTTTTTCCGGATCCGTGCTGCCGTCTGGCAAGTTCACCGCATGAATGGCGTAGGAGCCCTGCCAAGGTCGGAATTATTTATCGCCGAACAACCGGGCAGATTGAATATATGCCCCTCCAGCAACAACAAGAATAGCTCTTGGTTTTCTACGACGACTTCACGGCACTTAACGCACCCCGTTACAGCAAAAAACGAAGATCATTTTAGCCATGGCTAACGTTACTATTGTTCTGGGATCCCAGGTATATTTTGGACCTCAAAACAACCCCAATTGATGAAGGATTGCGCTAACACGGAGTGACTCAAGTGGGGAGATGGTGAGTCTAGATTCTTCCTGCGACAACGAAATTGGTGCTAACAACGTGGTTCAGAGGGTAAGGGAAAGCTGGTATGTATATAGACGCCAGAAAACAAGAGCTATAACTGATATATGAAAGGTGGATATCTTATCCAGCAAGGCGCAACTTATCGCCCGCGCACAGTATGTTCAAAAAACCCTCACATCGATTCGCATTGCCATTGCTAACCACTTAACACCAGGGGTGGAAACAATGCTGGACACGTATACATACACCACACGACCAATTTATAATTTGTTTTAATCGTCTTTAGACCATTGTCGCCGAGGGCAAGACCCTCCATTACCACATGATCCCATCCGGTCTTGGACTCATCAACCCAACCTGCGTCAACCTCATCGGCTCCGGATGCGTTGTCCACATCCCAGGCTTCCTTAAGGAGCTCAAGGAGCTTCAGGAGCACGGCGTCAAGTCCGAGAACAGACTTTTTATTTCCGACCGCGCCCACGTTGTCTTGGATCTCCATCAGCGTGTTGATGGACTTGAGGAGCGCGAGCTTAGCGGAGGAAAGATTGGCACCACCGGAAAGGGTACGATGAGCTCGAAATAGAGCAGAAATGCTGCCGGATTTTTGCAAGCCAACCGCTAACATTCTACAGGTATTGGACCAACTTACTCCACCAAGATGACTCGCTCCGGTGTCCGAATCGCCGAGATTTTCGACGCTGAGAAGTTCGAATCCAAGGTCCGCCGCATTGCAGACGGCTTCAAGAAGCGCTATGGCGACACTTTGGAGTATGATGTCGAGGCTGAGATTGCGGCATTCAAGGAGTACCGTGAGATCATGGCACCATTTGTCATTGACCAGGTCCCATTCCTTGAGTCTGCCAAGTCGAACGGCTCTGAGATCCTCGTCGAGGGTGCCAACGCTATCATGTTAGATATCGACCACGGAACCTACCCATACGTTACCTCCTCCAACACCGGTACCGGAGGAATCCTTACCGGTTTGACCCTCGGATGGAAAAGTATCCGTGAGGTCATCGGTGTTGTCAAAGCGTACACTACTCGTGTCGGCGGTGGACCTTTCCCAACCGAGCAGCTAAACGCCAACGGCGAGAAGCTCCAGAATGTTGGACGTGAGTGGGGTGTCACAACCGGCCGCAAGCGCCGCTGCGGATGGTTCGACGCCGTTGTCGTCGCCTACTCCCACCAGGTCAACGACTACACCTCCCTCAATCTTACCAAGCTCGATGTTCTCGATGACTTTGATGAGCTCAAGGTCGCTGTTGCCTACAAGTACAACGGCGAGAAGCTCGCTTCCTTTCCAGCTGATCTCGAGATCCTTGAGAAGGTTGAGGTTGTCTACGAGACTCTTCCAGGATGGAAGTCCTCGACTTCTGGTGTCACCAAGTGGGAGGATCTCCCAGTCAACGCACAGAAGTACATTAAGTTCATTGAAAACTTCCTCGGCCACGGTTTGAAGATCAAGTACATCGGTACTGGCCCAGATCGCAGCCACATGGTTGTTCGCGACTAAATCGTCGGGGGATAGCTTCACTTCTGCTGATCGATTGCCTGAGATGGAGTCGGTTTGTACGAGTGTGCGTGGTCTCGAGTGAGGTTGGAAAGTGCATACGAATGAACACTACAAGAACGTACACTCGCATTTACGGTATCGTATAAGCATGGGTTAGGCTTGGAGATATGACTGATAGACAGATTTTTTTCTGGGAACCCAATTGATATCCATAGAGAAAATACACAAATGATATTCCGAGGAATTTTCTACTTTTAGTACTTTTGCTGTGCTTTTTTTGTTGTGAGTTGTGCTTGTTCATTAGTGTCTGGCTCTGAGCGGTACTTGCCGTAGGTTTGCAAGGCACTGTATATGGCTGACCAAGGATTTTATAACCAGAATGATATAATTTTTATACAGCCCCCAGCGCCCGTGTATATTCTGCGAACACCTCACGCACCTCAGGCCGTGGTTTCAAAAACATTGGGATCCAATTATTACGCCATTATCCACCATACGAACAAGTATAGGCTGCCTTGCAATATTCCCAATAATCAGGATGTGTTGAACGGGAGACTGCTTCCGCAGTCAAATGACAGTCCCGTGTCCTCAGACAAGTCAAATGGGGGACAAGCGCCTCTTGAGAGCAGCGACCGCACGTTGCCGCTTTCAAACGGCATCCCTGGCGATGTGCATCCATAAAAGAGAGAAAGACAACAAGATTAGATCGACAAGCAATTAAGGCTTTTGGTACTCTCGCTCTACCTACTCCGTTGCCTACCGCGCGCCCAAGTAGTTATTTACACAACGTAAAGCAACAGGATGCCATCCAGAATGGGCCCAGTCAACGATCGCAAGTACACGTGGCGGCTCTGTTGAAGAGACGATAATGTTGCCCTGATGTATGTCCCCATGAATTAACTTAATAATTCCTGTATCTGGCAAGAACGTTCTATAAGGATCCTGAATATTTTCCGAATTGGGAAACTGAAGCCAAGGCAATCGAGAAAACCAATCATTGAACTGCGTAGCAGTAGAGAAAGGACCGCCTGGAGGTTGGCTTTCAAATACAATGTCTAAGAAACATTGGCAATTGGTAACCCTGAAGAATATTTAATCGTTATCCGTAAATTACTTAACGTGCTTCATCACCGAGCTGCGCACTTTTCTTAAGTGATACCCTCTTTTAGAATTTGTAGGCCACAACAATGGCTATAATGAGATGAAACTAATTTGAGCTATATACATCTGACATCTCATCTTTCTGACAAGCTCTTGAATTGTGATCAGGTTTTTTGCAGTTTTCCACAGAGCCGTTGGCTAAGCTAACCTCGGCATTGTGTAATGCTTGGTGGTTAGGAAGTAGAGTGTGGCTTTCTTAAAGGGTAATTTTACTAAGGCAACACACTGTCCTAGGAAGCAGAGACAAGGGTTATTGACTTGGACTATTCCACAGCACAACGCTCAAGTGTAATAGAGCATGGCAGGTCTGAGACTGGTGTTGAGTCTGAAAACTCGAGAGAAACAAATGTATTCCATGAATACTAAAAGGTGTTCAAAGTGAATATGTAAATGTGGACAGTGAATGAATAATGTAAATAGTGTGTTGGCTACTTGTCTTTTTCTAATAAAAAGACAGCCTTATATATACCTAAAAAGTGCAGGTCTAGGTTTAGTCATAGATTATAAATAAAGCATTACAGATCAAGGAATGTGGTGGATTAGAAATGCAAAATGACAAATCTAAATTGACAAATCAACCAGAGTTAAGTTTAAAATTTTCTACTTAATTCTATGTATTACTAGTGCTGCTTGGCGAGATGAAAATACACTAAAGTCTTGTAGAAGACTGTAGAAATTTCTAGAACATTCTTTGAAATGTCTAGCCAATGAGAAGTGAAAAGCAATTGTGCATCTAAGCTTTAATATGATTGAATATAACTGAATGCAACAAATGTCAGTATGACACGTTGTTTACCATTAAGTTTGCAACTTTTTTGCTTTAGATTAAAGCAAAAGAGAAAAAAAGATGTTTATGTCTATAAGAATATGAATGTTATGCGACAAAGCACAGGGCTGGCAGCTCAACTTAGAAGGCTGCAAGCAATCACATAGGCAGCGCAGCCCTAGCAAAAACCCTGCAATTTACACCATATAAGTAGCAGTCCTTCTGCAGTAAGCAGAGTGACAAAAATTAGTTTAGGAGGTAATGAAAGACTTACTACTACACTGTCTCTTGCTTGGCATGTTAACTGTTTTGTTGTGATTGTCAGTACAACCCTTACAATGATGCCCTTAAATATCCTATATGCAGCGGCCAGTGCTTTGTCTTGCAGAGTCTCAGCCTGTATAATTTGTAGCATGTGTTGTAGTTAGGATCCACATGTAGTCTATACGCAAAAAGTAACAAAAGCTGCTGGATATGAATGCAGAATCACATGAGTCATTAACAACAGTGTAAACTAAGGCAGCTTGATAATGTGAAAAAAACCAGGAACCTCAGCACATGCAGATAGTGTGAAGCTAGTATGAGTAATGAGTGACAACGTAAATCATAGACAGTGTAATGTCACATGACTGAAAGTGGCTATATTGTGGCAAAGTGTGCAAGACACAGTTTTAAGAGATATAAACGACGGCAGCTTATGACAGAAGTAACTAAGTAAACCAAATCTTGGAATGGTAATTCAAAGTGTTAAACTGTCTGATAACAAGCGTCTAGTAAAGCTGCAATAGTAGCATTGAGGGTGTGTTAAAAACTGATTTTGGAATTGTTGAAGCAAGATTTATGAAATGTAATCAAACGATCGGACGAACAGAACTAAAAGATTTGTCTCGATGTGGATCGCTTCAAATATCCTTAGTTTGAATACGAAGCATCCGGCACATCATCAACCTCCTTAAACCTTTCACAACTCATGAATCCTTCCTGAGCCTCTTCGATTGCTTCATTCGGATGAACCTTCATGAGATATTTCGTAACGGCACGAGCCGTCGCACGTGGTCACGTGCTTCTATCAGTCCACGTGCTGTCACAGTTTGTATGGATTTCCACGCTCGACGATTAACAGCTTGTCAAAAATAAACCTTAACTGTCAGGGCATCAAAAAATGTATATCAAAAAACATACAACAGTGGGTATTCGCTGGTGGTCACCCACCCAACTACTAATCCACCGATCTCAAGCAACCACCACTTGCTTTTTACTTTGGTTGGTGACATCCTGGCCTCGTAGGAGCATGGCGGATTGACTCCATTCAATAAGGCACCAAGTATCGCGCGCAAGTTGGTTTGCCTTTGCGAATCACACTAGCGCTCTATCTGTCACGCTACCCAGACATAAAAGCGCGAGCTTGCCAGACGACGTACTGGCAAATGTTAAACATCGACTGCACAGCTTTACCCATTGTTGAAGGCACTATTCCGAATTATACCAGCTATTTGAAACACGGGTGGGAAAGGACTCATGTCGCCTTCAGACCGTCCAGAACGGATGCTTATGCGCAAAGCATGCAAGGACGACGACACGACGCTGCTAGACGAAGCTATCTCAAAGACCAATAAGGAAGATCTCAAGGACTTTTACAAGATCACCTGCGTCACTGCAGTTCGAAATAGCGCGATAGCGGTCCTAAACCATCTCATCGGACGTGGTGTGAACGTTACACCCCAGCGGGCGTCAGAGCTGAAGGGTGCATCGAAAGAAACCCTCGAGCTTCTTCTCGAGCAGGGCTGGGATATTAATAGGCGAGGAAACGCGTCATATGATAAAGAACCATTTATGTGGGCGGTGGCTCATGACTACGATTTAGTTAAGTGGTGCTTGGAGCATGGTGCGAGTGTCCATCCAAGTGGCCAAGAGCCATTTCGCGACGGCGTTACTACGAAATCTAGGCGCGAATGCCCACAGATTCTTGAGAGAGTCGCGGCTTGGGGGAGTATTGCGACGTTGGAGCTGTTGCGCTCCAAAGGGGCACCCGCAGGCTGGCGTTCGCTGCACCTTGCTGTTGAGACTGCCACGTTCGGTTATTCCGACAAACAAAAAGACTTCATATTCTATAGTGAACGCATGGCTATGGTGCGTCACCTCCTCGACGTGGTTGGACTTGACATGAATGCCCCTGATCAACCGCCGGGTAGCGATGTTGTGTCTAGGCACAGTGGGACGCCAATTTGTTACATCCCTGGCTCTACGATGCTGGTAAGAGACACGCGGGAGCTCACCTGGCTGCTACTAGACCGAGGCGCAGATCCAACTCCCGCGCTGGAGATTGCAAAAGCCGAGTACCCTAAATTTGTGGAAGACGTTGAGGCATGGAAGGGAAAGCAGGCTCGTTACAGCAAATGCAGCGTACAATAGGTGCCGCACAGTAGGCGAAACTTACAGTTTTGGGACTCGATATATTAGGTTTCTTGTCTGAAAAATCCACTCGCTACGTAGATGTCTCATAGAAATGTAAGTTGAAATGCTACATGGTGTTCAAACCAAATCAGTTCACATTCCTAGGTCAGACCACTCTACCAGATTGCATAGTTGTCCACTCCCCTATCCATTTGTCCGCAATCCGGTAGTATTCCCATATCAGCACCTCGAATTGAAGGTGGACCGCAGCCTTCAATGAATGGATGGTCGTGGCCGCGATGGCCTTCGAGAGGGATCTCCACCTTCGATCTCCAGGATGTGAGTACAGGGTCCCAAGAAGCTGGCTCGCAAACCAGAAATCGCCCTTCTCTCGGAGATCAGCCTAGACTGAGGCAGACGTCGGTGCTCAGTGCCTGTAACTCGCAATGTTGCAAAAGGTGCCGCGCGTCAGACAACGCAAGGGCCGGCCACGTCACTGCGAGGCATTTTTGCGATTGGCTAGGTCGTCGCGCAAGGCACTCTCGAGGCAGATTGTGCATGCCACAGTCGCAAGAGAATCAGATGTGCGCGGCGACGAGGAAGGGCGCAAGAGAGGCAGGTCGAGCAAAACACAGCTCAGCTCGTTCTCGCATCTGGACCGATCTGACGACCAGAGGTCGATGCTCAAAGGGTTCGTTGCCATCGCAAAGAGCTCGCTGGCACGAAAGGCGCAGTCATCGAAGGGCCGAAATTGATGCTGTGGTTCTGCGAGGCGTTCATGTGCCACTGCGGGTTTTCAGCTGCGGCGAGGCCGAGCCGGGGGATCCGTTGGGCGGGGCCATGCAGTTGGGAGGGGGCGGAGGGGCCAAGCGTCGCACGATGAGCGCAGCAGGTGCGAGAAAGTTGGGAGGGAGGAGCGACGGTGGAGAGGGACAGAGACGGGGGGGAGGGAGTGGCCCTTTTATAGAACTCGAAAGCGGCGGCAGGCCCGTGCACGCGCGTTGCCCGATCGGGAGGGCGCCAAACCCCGCCGGGCATACCTCGCGACTGAGATTATACATGTTGTGACAATTTGAGTTTAAGAGCTGTTAAAATGAAACAAAATGTTAATATAACAGCTTAAAAAGAACTGAGTAGGATCTGGGAAGGACAATAAAAGGCCTTGAAGTGACATATATAAAAATGTTTGCCAAGAGATCTACATCCTCAAACTGAATTTTACATTTTAATGCAAACCCTTTGCTGTCAAAGTCACACTACATACTATATTCTCACAATTGGTGTCTAATTTAATCTTAAAACTCCACTTTGACAAACAATTATAGTAAAACATCTATATAAGGGTAGAGCCCACCATGTTGTGGTGGTACTAGTTCATTTCCCTCCTCAGCTGTGTTGGTGCTTGAGCCTGATTAATGGATAAAGAGTTGACAGCTTCTTTGAAGGTTCAACCTTGCCAAGGAAAGCCAAAACCCTTATCAGTTCTTATCTGAAACACAAGTCCTAAACCCCGTTTTAACAAGCTAACACGTGACTTCGAGGCACCAGTGCCCTGCGCTAGCGGCTCCGCAAACAAGAGCCGTAGCTCTGTCGCGTAGCTTTGTTCCATTCCTCCTCCCACCCAATCGTTATTCGTCACTCACTGTTACTCATACTATAACGACTTTACGAATCATCCATACATTAGAAAGACGGAAGTGTCTTGTTCTCAACCTAATCTTCCAACGTTCTCACGCAAAACCCACCCTACTCAACTCAAGATGCCAGGCAAGGGCAAGATTGGATCTGACCATGCCCACGGCGGACGCACCAGCGTCGGCGGAAAGGGCGTCGCTAAGCGCACTGATGGTACTACTCGTGGCCAGGCCATGAGACGCCACCGGTAAGTGAGACCATTGCGATTGATGTTCTCGATCTTCCATAAAGCTTTACATGCTAATATCATCTACAGCAAGATCCCAAAGGATACTATCCGTGGTATCACTAAGGGTGACATCCGGTAAGCATTTTTTTCGGTTTAAGTCTTCAGTCCTGTATCTATTTACTCGTACATTGTCGTTTGATTGCACTCGAGTCCGAGCAAACCGTTGACAGTCTGCTTCTGCAAGAGCATGATCAAGTGGTCATGCCGGTCCGTCCCTACTTTACCATTTATTGCCCTTTCCGTCGTTAGTTTTGCTGTTCGTCGGTCTCCTGCTGCCGGACATTGGCATCAAAGCTGTGTATCGGCTCGTCCAACATAATATATGTCACTTGCCTCTTGGCGATACTCTTCATAGGAGGCACGAAGGGAGTTCCCGATACACGATCTTTAGTGGAGCACATGCGGCTACGAGACCGTGACGCAGGTGCATCAATGTGACAGCATGCAAATGTTCAGATGTTTTGTGGATTGGCGCTTACGAGCTGCTTTGCCCGACGTTTTTCCTGGGTTTCTGCAATAACATTGTATACTTGAGCTTCTACTGACGCCAACCTAGCCGTCTTGCCCGCCGCGGTGGTGTCAAGCGTATGTCTGCCGCGATTTACGACGACATTCGCGGTGCCTTGAAGGCCCATCTCGCTGAGATAAGTTGTCGAATCCTGACTCTTATATCCACATACTAATTTCATGTTCAGATCCTCCACGACTGTGTGATCTTCTGCGAGAACTCTCTAACTGCCAGGAAGACTATCACCGTCGACGACGTACGTCCACACTCGCTCACATTATACATATGCATTCCCAACTGACACCACCAGGTGATTTTTGCCCTCAAGCGCATGGGTCGCCCGATCTACGGATTTGGCGTCGGCTACACCCTTTCCCGCCCAACTCCAGCAAAGCGCAAGGGCCCAATCGTCCTCTTGGGCGATGACAACTAAATCTTCAGCCTCCGTCTTGTTTCTCGTCACACTTGCTCTCCTCTGATTATGAGCGTCTTTGGGATTTTATCAACTTGCTGGCGTTGGAGACAAGGTTGCTCGGTTCGGAAATATCTGTTCCCTACTTGGTATATACCATTAGGATGTGCTTATGTATTTCGCGGCGTTATAGAGCGTCTTATTTAAGAGTTTCCATCTGACGATGCGATCTTCGGCAGGGTACAAGGTCATATTACCTTCAATGTAATACCTGTTTCCAATTGCTTACCACGTTCCTCGGGGAGAGTGGTCACATACGAGGGGATGGGCCTCGTCAATGATTCACATGTGCCTGAGAGAATGAGAGATGGAGGTTTTGTACGAGCCGCAAATTCCTTTCACTATTATGCCAGGTCGGCTACCGATATATGCTCTTGTATTCATTGGCAAATTCTGTATATCTGACTTCATGTTATGCTATATCCTATTCAGCTCCACACCATCCTCTGGAGCATCCTCAGTCCCATCCAATATGACCTGACTCCTCGTTCTCGCACTGGGTCTCTGTGCCTCACCACTAAGTCGTATACGACCACGGCTAACACTCTCGACCTTTCCACTCACCCACGACGCTCCTCTCTGGAGCAAGTCCCACAGCTTATCCTCCCTCATCTCGTCCATTCCCCTTATCTCATCCCTCGGGTTCTCCTGTGCCTCAACCTTGAACTGGTACTTCAGGCAGTCCTTGACCGTTACCAGACCAACAAGTCGTCCCCTGTATTCTATCAAGATAACGCGTGGACCTATCTTGCGGAACATATCCATGACAGTCTCCAGTGGTAGACGTGGATGCACACTAACTGGCGTCGGGTCGATGAACCGACTGAAGTCGACCGATGAACTTGGCCTTGGATCTAGGTAGTTGAAACCCGCGTTTGCACCAGCACTCGGTGGAGTAAAGTAACACCTCACTGTATCCGTCTGCAGCTCGTGCTTCACTCTGTCGACTGCATACCTCAACTCGGTCCTCCCAACGTATCCCACGAGGGTCTTCTTCTGCTTATCCTCGATGATCGGAAAGCCTTGGAACTTGTCCATACCAAGTAACTCCTCAAGTTCAGCCATAGTCACACCGCTCGCCACAATAGCCACAGGTTCAGATGTCATGACTTGCGATACTGGAACGCCGAAGTTATGCTCTTCCTTTGCGTCCAAGAATGGGAAGCCATTGAACCAGATCATACGGTCAGCAATACCACCCTTACCAAAGAGTTCACCAACCGCTTTGGTAACACCAACCACGATCATAGTTGGTAGGATGTACGTCAATGCACCAGTAAGCTCAAACATAATGACCACGACTGTGACAGTAATATGCATAATGCCACTCAGCGCCGCTGCTGCGCCAAGGAATGCGTATGTGCCTGGAGTGATACACGGCAGATCCGGTTCGCATACAGAGAAGAAGGCTGACGTCGGGAACGCTTCGTGTAGTGCCTCGACAAGGATGCCTACCGTGCGACCGAATGCCGCACCAATGGCCATGGATGGCACGAAGATACCGGCTGGAACCTTACAACCATATGAGATAATAACGAGAAATGTGCGTGCGACTGTTGTGATCAGGAGGTTGAAGACCATGCTCCAGCGATGTTCTTTCTCACATAGACCGTGATAGTCCTCTCCTCCTTCACACTCTTTGAAAAGGATCTGCATACTCTCTGTCATCTCGATGCTGAGGAATATGCTGGGGAAGCATATTATCGCCGTGCCGAACGCCAGCAATGTTGCTTCGAGAACGGCATAGTTCTTGAGATACTTCTTACGGAACCCTTGCACACGCAAGTTCCATTTGATGACAAAGGCGCCATAGAGTCCCCCAAATATTCCAATGATAATGTAGAATAATACCTCGAAGAAATGCCATGAGCGGTCGTATTTGACCTGGAACATGACGAGTTGGCCAGTGCGAAAGGGGTTCATAGCGGCTAGGACTGCAGTGGCTACAAGGGCGCAAAAGTAACTCCTCCACATTGTCTTTAATGGGAAGTGTGATGACATCTCCTCGAGCGAGAAGAGTACACCACCAATGGGACTGCCAAAGGCGACGCCCACACCTGCTGCCGCGCAGGCACTAAGGATTTCTCTTGTCTTAGATGCATTTCGGCGGTACTTCTCGAAGAGCCGAGATATGACGTTTCCTGTGCAGACTGCGTAATGCACACTTGGTCCTTCCTTTCCTACTGATAAACCAGATGCAATGGCTAACGGCAAAGCAACCGATTTTATGAGTAATGTCCACGACCCGAGGAATCCTTTCATCACAAATCCGGCAATGATACACTTAATCTCTGATATGCCGGAACCTGCAGCATATGGCGCAAAAGATTTGACAAGTGTCGCTGCCGTAAATGCGAATAGCGTCGCAATCATGATGTATATTATGTAGTTGAGTGGGCTCAGCGGTGTCCATCTCACCCACGCCTCACATCCACTCTCCTCTCCCCAACAGCAGAAGGACTCATTCAGATAGAAAGCTGTCGTGCAGTGTCCGAGTTTTATGTCTGATAGCCACTCTGTGATGATGTTGAGGAGCGCCGCGTTCATGCCGATCGCAGCACCTATCAAGGTAACAACTATCCAGCCTTGACCCGCATCGTATGCTTGCCAGAGCTTATAGCGGAAACCAGCTTTGCCACCACGGCTGAAGAAGCGGGCATTTTCTCGTCGTCGTTGTTCGCGTCGTTGCTGTTCTCGTGAGGCGTCCTGCACCCAGTCTGCGGATGATTAGTGCTGCTACTTTGTCATCGCATAGCTAACTAGTTGGCAGATCGGAGCAGGTAAGTTACCTATAGTCGTAAAGTCCTATGCATCATTAGCTAATTACCGAGCTTCCACAGATTTCGCGGCTCACTTCGTATCTCTTAATTTTTTCTATTTCTTCATCGATTTGGTTTTGAGCTCTCGCTGGCGCGAGCTCAGCCTCGCCTTGTTCTAAGAACGACAGAGCTGTGGACAAGCGTCGCAAATGGCCTGGCCTGTCTCTGATATGTGAGCCCGTCGTCGCCGATAAATTAGCAGCTGACGCAGTCATGACTGTATGCACTCTTATGTAGGCGGTATTTCCATATGGTTTTGCGACATGTGTGGTGTCGAAGGTGTCCGCCTTCAATAACCTTGGAGTACCAATGTCATTGGGGACAATGCGGCCGCTAGCGGCTCAATTGAAGTGGTTTCCAGCGCGTCAACCACCTAAGGCGCGTCAAACTATTAATCTTCCAACCTCCCATACTTATTATATTTGAACGATTCAAAGGTTCATTAAGCTACCAAAACGATCATAGTTGATGTTTTCGCACCGGAGTATCGTAGACAACAATCAACAGTCAGCAACAGATTTTTCCACAGCACGAAGACGTTGTCAACTATCGAAGCCAAAAGCGACAATCCGATTCAAACTATTGGTGGCTTAGATCTGTAAGACATTGTGTGCCAAAGGCAAGTGCACAGTGAGTTTGTCCGCAAGTCACGTGGTCTGAACCTCCTCCTCGAACACTACTTATGCATTCCCTAGTCAGCAACTCCTGAAACAACAAGTACCTGACATTCCCTCAACAAGATGCCACCAAAGGAGACAACGGCCGCTGTGACTTCTTACGAAGCCCCTCGCCCAACCCGACTCCCACTCTCCCGCGTCAAGCGTCTTATCGGACTCGACAGCGACATTAATCAATGTTCCAATCCAGGTGCATTCCTCATCACCCACGCCACCGAGCTTTTCATTCAGCACCTCGCCACATCCGCGCACACAGTTGTCCGCTCTGAGCGCAAGCCGCGCAAGAACATCGCTTACAAAGATCTCGCTGCTGCCGTCGCCCGCAACGACCAATTGGAGTTTCTTTCTGATATTGTGCCAAAGACAGTTACGTTTAAGGAAGCGAGGGCGAGGAAGGGAAAGCCGTCGGCAGCGAATGGCGAGGAGAATGGAGGCAAGCATACGAAGCTGGGAAATGGCTTTGAGGTTGTGATTGAACAGAAGAGAAATGATGAAGCATTCGCGAGCAATGGTAACGGGCACAGCAATGGGAACGGAAGGCAGATCGAGGAGAGTGAAAATAGTGAGGATGCGGACCCGGAAGCCCAGCTGCAGAATGAGAATGAGAGCCGGAGAGAGAGGCTCAGTTTGACCAATGGTGATGGGATCCTGAATGGGAAGCCGGATAAAGATGGGGACGTCCAGATGCAATAAAGGGAAGGCAAGATATATTGCTAAGTGTTGGCGTTCAATAGTAGGTTACGGGCGTGTCGGATATTCTGCCAATTCACATCACTCAAATCTCATGTATTTCTGCATTAGTACAGAGGTTACACTTAGCGCGAGAACACGCACAAGGACGCTATCGTACCAGTGAATTATCATGCGGCCCGCGTTTTTTCGCAAGACAGAGAATGGTTGTATAGTGTAGCGGTTAGCACGTGGGTTTTTGAGAAGATTCTACTCAATGGGTAGAACACCTATCGAACTACCCGAGTCCTGGGTTCGAGCCCCAGTACGACCTGGAACATTCTTTTGATTTCCTGTCAAACATGGCTAACTTAACGAAGGAAGACTGCGACTGTTGTCATTGTTTAATGAGGCAAACGCCTCTTGATGCTTCGTCTGCCTCGGCTCCTATGCTGGTCAATGATAAACAATTGGCCACGACCACGAGTCCAAAGATACGGAACCTTCAAGTTGTCAATGGCCATAAGCTTCCACGACTTCGGCAAACTACCAGCCGCACTTCAGACCCTGATATGGGAGCATGCGGTTGGAATCTAGAAGCACGAAAATGCATTTCTTTGCTGCAACAGTGGTGGGTCAGAGTCGGAGGACGAGCTCTTCGGCGGTATGCTAGGGAGTGCCCAGCTTTCCTTACTATGGACCAGCAAAACTAGCAGGATGTTGTTCCTGAAAGGCATTTCTTAGGGGCCAATGGGGGAATAGACTTCTCTGGCATGTCGACGAAGCGCTTATCATGATAGACACTTCGCTGATCCATGACAGGCTGGAGAGGCAAGAGCAGGCCTACGAGTACATGGTAGCGACACTCTACCTTCAGCAGGGGAATGAGGCATTGGGTGTGCTGGTTAGGATGGAATGCCGCTGGTATGTCATGGTTCGGCCAACTCCTCGAAGATAGGCGTAGTCAGACTTAAGGCAGTTGCGCTCCATGTTGCGTGCAGCACTAGATACGCCATAATACAAACTACAGCTTCTCATGTTAGTCAAGGAGGACTCGTGGCCGCCTCATACTATTCTACATAACACAAGCAGAGCAAGCAAAGTGTCATCGTCTCGCACCACCATGGGTCAAAATGACCCCATGAGGTCAAATCTTCAGTTTCGGGACTTACCCACGTTCATTTCGTTTTCGCTCAGGTACTGTACATCAATCTATCCGAACGCCAGCCATTCAATGCCACAAAGGTATAGTATCAACACTGGGCCAAACACCTAGCCCATCATCATCTGTCGACCTCACGTCTTGAGGCCTGCCTTCTTCTCCTGCTTTTTCGCTCGCTTTGTCATAACATTAATTTGTCCCAGTCGTCCCCCCGTTTTGGCCGAGGTTTACTTGAAGTCTGGTGCCTTGCCGGAGACGAGAAGTCCAATGATGAGGCCAAAGAGACCCAAAACGGAACTGAAAATCTCGATGACCAGAATCTTAACGAACCTGCAAATTGGTTAGCCATTCTGCCACATAGCCGTTCTTCCGAGTCGCCATCATCCCATATCATAGTGTAAACTCACAAACTTGGATCCGCCGCATCAGCCAACGCTGCGCCAGATCCGTTGATGCCAACCGACACACCACACACCAAGTTACACATGCCGACTGTCAAGCCCGCCCAGAACAGCGCAAATCCGGTATAGTAATTCGCGCCCGAGTATATTGCATCGCCCTCGACCGGGTTCAGCTTCGCACTGAAGACAATGGACATGATGACACCGTAGATGGCGACGACTTCGCAGAAAATAATGGAGATTAAGTTCTTGGTGCGGATGCGCGGTGCCTTGACACCACCACCGAGAATCGATGAGCCGGTAATGAAGATTCCCCAGGCGGCGCCCACGACAGACAGACCGATACAGAGTCCGATTCCCAGGTCGGCCCAGGCATAGGGTGAGACGTCGAGAAGGAACTGTCCGAACTATTTATTGCGTTAGGATTTGTTACTCGTAGATCGGTTGGGTTGGGTATTGTTCACGTTGAATGCCTCGCCATCGCCAGTGAGGAGCAAGTCTATCCGCAACCATTAGCAATCTATTCAGCTCCACGGACAGGATAAGAGCGCATACAAAGCCCAATGACAGTTAAGGCGGCCGTGCTGCCGTACACGCCATACAGAAGACTCATCTTTGCATGCAACGGCTTGCAAATATGAGAAGTAGTTAGAAAAGCAAAGCTAGGTGTTTATAAAGCTCGAGATATGGATAGCTGCGAGCCGCACGTAACCAGCCAGCCAAGCTTGGACGTCGTGGTTGCGGACGTAGTTATTCCGCCCCGCTAAGACAAGGGTGGCGTATCCGGGGAAAGGTGGCTGATTAGGGCGAGGCTGCGTCTGGCGGCTACTGTACGTAGACGCCAGATCTGAGGCTCCAGCGTCATCTACAGCCCTGTGGGTTGTCACCACAACAAAGACATCTAAGCAGACGACGAATTTCGATTCTTGCCACGATCTGATATTCTCCTCTCTCGTAACCCGTCAATTCTTGATCTTTTCTTCAACATGGCTACCGCAGCAGCTCCTTACTACGAGCTTTACCGCCGTAGCAGGTATGTTTGCCTTCACTCAGGCCAGGGAGTGAGGTTGGGTAGAGGTTGATATGATGCAGTGTTGGCAGGACCCTGATGGATACTCTCGACGAGTTAATCGGCGAGCGCAGAATCGAGCCACAGCTTGCCATGAAGATCCTCTCTCACTTCGATCGTAGTATCGCCGAGGTCTTGCAGGACAAGGTGAAGTCGAGAATGTCATTCAAGGTATGATTGAGTGTTATGTTTTATCTTGAGTATATGAGAAGACGGTGTTGGTTTCGGCGCGAATGACGAAACTAATAAGAGTTCAGGGACACCTCGATACCTACCGCTTCTGCGACGAGGTTTGGACCTTCCTCATCAAAGACGTTACTTTCAAGATGGAGAACGCCACCGTCCACGCCGACAAGGTCAAGATCGTCTCTTGCGGCACCAAGAAGGAGTAAATTTGCATGCTTTTATAAGGCGTTAGGCGAGGTGGGACGGCGTTGCTAGGGACAACGTGCTGATTTCAATTGCATTAGAGCCGAATAATGGCTCCGAAATACCCCCAAATATGGCTAGATATCTAGATGACCACATAGAAAAGCTATGCTACATGAACACTATGAAAGCATTGTCTCACTGATAGCCTAAAATCGTGAGTTCTGGCACTGAAAGGCAAGATCAGCCAGAGCGTGGCTATCTCGTTTAATAAGCTTCATTATGGACATTGTGGTTTTAGCGTTGGTATAACAAACACCGACGCTCGCGCTTTGAAATGTACTACGCAACTTGCTATCGACAGTCGAAGGATGCATACAAAAAAAACATGATACGATATTAAAAGCAACTTTCCCAAATTACAAAGCCCTCAAGTAATCCTTTCTACGCCATACGCTTCTTCTTTCTCTTACAAAATCTCTGCAGCCTCGACCATGACCTGCTCGCCCTCTTCCAACAGCTCTGTAATCTTCCCCAAGTCCTCAATCATACTTCTTCCCAACCCAACCAATAACAATTTCTCCGCATTGGCCGGTAAGCCCAGGTAAGTGGGTGGTTCTCTCTCTGGTAACTTGTTCACCCATGCCATATACTCCTTTAATCCGGTTCCGCTTGGTACAGTAAGGCTACCATCGTCTCCATCTTCGCTGACAACATAGCCTGGAGTTGGCTCGACGAGTTTATGTCCGATTTCATAGGCAGCAGGCGTCATAATGCTCGACACGAGCTGGGCAAGCAGTGCGAAATCGGATTCGTTGTCGATCTTGCCTCCATAGGTCTCGGTGATGAGCGTACGCAGCATTTCCCATGGTAGATTGGCAGGCGCAACGTTGCTGCGTCCTGTAGATACGTACTCCACCCAGGTGTCAATTACATGAGCAGAACATTCGTACTATAATTATGTTAGCAACGGCACATGTAAGCCACAACAAATACTTACGTCACTATCATTGAACTCCCAGAAGCCCTTCCATCCAAGATTCGGTGCATACCGGAGACGCTCCTGCACGACGGCATGAAGAAAAGACAACAAAAGATAAAGGCGCGTTCTCTCAACGGGCGTCTTGATCGCTCTCGTGCTGACGGAGGACAAAGAGTCCTTCATGTTAGCCCTTACTCCGGCTGGCTGCTCGTACATAAGCACCCTAGATGCTCTGAGCAGGTTGACTGGAATCTTCGGACTGGACTCCATCGACAAAAACAGTCTGAAACTTGAATGTGGCTTAAGAGAATCCATACGTTTTTCAAGACTTTGAAGCCATGTCGGCGCCAAGTGTACGTTTTTGATGAGCACCCATGATCCAGTAGCTGCAGCATTGCTAATGGCCTTATCTGCAATGGACGCGCCCTCATTCGAACCCATGGCAATGTTGGCGCATGTTGAGCGGGTGGTCTGAACAAGGTTGTCGACCTTGTAAGAGGCATCAAATCCAGGGCTGGAGCAGAGAGCTATCGGACGGTTCGCAGAGACCTGCTCGACTGTCTGCTTGAGGTCCTCCGTCATGTCGAAGAGACGCTGTCCGAAGATAGTGGCAACGAAACGCTCAGCAGCGGGTACAAATCTATCAAGGCGGAACAGCTTGACGAGCAAAAGCGAGTAAAGCTCCTTGTCTTTGGCCTCGGTTGACTCGTCCCAGATGTGAGGGACGAAGTGCTCCGCATTCTCTTCAATAAAAAAACGCTCCCATGCTTCAGGTGAAACCCCTTCCAATCTGTCCCTGAACGCTGGAAGACGAGAAGCAGTGTTAAAGACCTCCTCTTTTCGGTCGGCCTCTGTGGACACATCTACACCATCAATGCTTTCGTCAAGGATAGTCTCGATGAGGGCTTTATCCATCTTGTATGGCGAAGCATGAGCGAGCAGCATGGCGAGGGTGATGCGGTCCTTCTGCAGCAAACCAAGGGATGTTCTTTGGTAAGTAGTAACAAACAAGTCCTCAATGATGATATCGCGTCTGACATTGTGGTTCGTCTCTGATGCCAGGCGTGGGTTGTTGTGTAAGACGGTCGTGAAGATGTCTTGAAAGTACCGAAGCGAGAACTGATAGAAGTGGTTGAGGTAGTGCAGATTCTCGAGCACGGCAAATACAGCACTGCAAGAACGAGCGATAACATTGTACTGCAAAGTGATCTCTTCGACCTCCGACATGACGCCCTCAGTGTTCTTGATCTTGTTCGAGATCTCGGCGGCCTCGTTCTTCAGAGTCTCAAGAGTCTCAATAACGTTATCATCGTCGAGAATGTTGCCACGAGAGTCGTTGAGGGCTTGCAAAAGACGCTTCTCGAGCTGTCTCAGGTGGATCTTAAACTCGCCTTGAAGCTTGATCAAGTTGGATCTCCTTTCATCCACATCAGGTCTCTCAGACTTCAACACGTTGTTTAACGACTGGGTCTGAAGAGAGCTTTGCGTTACAGTGAAGTTGACGAAGGTAGTACGCGAGCAGACATCTGGTGCGAATGTAGCCGAAGGATCTCTGGTGGAGAGATAAATCTTGAATGCAGGCGAGAAATCAATCTCTTGCTTGCCAAGCTGAATAAGAACACGGCCACCTGTTTTCTGGTACTCCTTGTTCAAGACATGGTTGAGAATTGGATCCAGATACTCAGCATCCTGGATCAGAATTGGGTTACCGAATCGAAGAGAACTTTCCAGCTGTTTAGTGAACGAATCGTCCAAGAAACTGGTAACGGTGAGACGGCGATCCTTGCACTCCTTTTGCAAAAACTCGGTGACACGCCCGGTTGGGTCGATAATGAGTGGGTACCTGTTGAAACGCTTCAAGATGATAGCGTTCTCGGTGCAAAGATCATCCACAGGAAGCGAGTTCTCTTGCCATCCCAATCTTTCGTCTGCCGACGAAAGGTACTCGGTAATTGGATTGAGCTGCTTGAACTCTATACCAGACATCTGAAGTTGGCCGAGCCAGTCATCCATCATGTTCTTGCGGAATTGCTGGTCATAAAGACCACTGTATGCTAAAAAGGCTGCGGCGACCAAAACATCGCCAACAAGGGTACCAATTTGTGTCTCAAACGACTTGCTGGCATCCTCCCATCTGATTCTCTCTGAGGACAAGGAATCTAGAAGACGGACACTGCGGTCGACCTTGAACTGGACTCTCGCCATTTCCGATTTGATAGCCTGTGTTTCGCTGATCAAAGCAGCATACTCAGTCTTGTACCTCGCAATACTTTCTTCCAAAGCAGTAATAGTATTCTCAATGGCTTGCGCCTCTGCCTTGGTCTCAAGTGCTTGCTCCTCAAGTAACCCGACCTCTTCACGGAGAGGGCCAACACGATCCAGAATTTCAGAGTAGTTGACCTGCGCCTCGACCCACTGGACAAGAGGTCCACAAGCCTTCGAAGCGTGAGACACCTTCTCGTAAGTGAAGTCCTCTTTCGACAAGAAGTCGTTTCTCATCTTTATTCTCAACTGCTTCGTCATCTGTGCCTCGTTGTCGTAGTTGACAATGCTGGCAATGAAATCATCACGACGAATGATACCCTGCACTGTCTTCCAGCTATCAACCTTGTGACCGAGCAAAGTACAAACGGAGTCGAGAGCAAGTTTGACACCCTTAGGCGGGTTAGCCATAGACCGGACTTCAGTCAAGTGCTGCTTCTTGATATTGCTAACACTCTTCTGTGCTTCAATGACAGCTGGCTCAGCGTTTGCAAGATCGGACAGAACAATGTTTCGACGCTCTGCAACCTGAACTTCCTGCTTCTCCAGAGCTTGCTGGATCTGCAACGATGCAGTTTTTCTCGTCTCCGCCAGCTGCTGGTCCGCAATCATGCGCTGAAGTTTTTCGTTGGCCTCTGCGTCCTTGATCTTGAGTTGCTCTGTCTTCTCTGCCAATGAGGCACGAAGGTCTCTGACCTTGTCCACAGTGTCACGCAACTTTTCAAGACCGACGTTCAAATGGCGCTGCTGGTCCTCGAGGTCCTCGCGCTTTTCATTGTAAAGTTTAACGTATTGAGCAACAAAATCTAAGAAGTGACGTGGAGTTAGGAAAGTAACTCGTCCTTGCTGCTTCATTAGCTTGGCGTTGAATCGCTGCAACGAGTAGTGAATGTACACCATCGAGTTAACGACTGTCTGACGATGATTTGCTGGCAGTGGCAAATCACGATAAGCCACTGGCAGGCTATCTGGAGCAATAAAGTTTGGACGATCGAGATCGACCGAGTGGGTAAGCTCTGTGCCGACCTGGAAGAGTGCCTGACCGGACCAATCACCAAACCAATTGAGTACACATCTGTTAAACAGGGCGGGAGAAGTAGCAGCCTTGCCACCGAGTCCATCCTCTGGCGGGTTCATTGTGAAAACGACGTGCAAGTTCTTGACGATCTGTTGAGTGAACCACTTGTACAACTCTTCTTGTGAGTCGAGCAGGAGACCCTGACGTTGAGCGCCTTCTTTGCAAGCAGTCATCAGCGATGCGAGCTCGTCACCCTCAAACAGACCTGGTACCTCGGCATTAGCAAGGAGGGTATTCATGCGCTCCAGGAAGCCTGAATCAAGAACGTTGGACTCATCCATGATGAAACATATCTTTTCGCCCTTACATCCACTGCGACGAAGTACATCACGAAGGTCATCATCGAAGTCCTCGGCAGAATACTTTCCATGAACCTTGATCTGGAAGACCTTGAGGCCGTTCATCCAGGCGACAAATCTGGACAGAGTAGTCTTGCCGGATCCACTGACACCAATCAGAATCAAGTGACCCTGGGGCTGACGGAAAACACGATCGATACGCAAAACGTGTTCGAGAACATCATTGAAGAGAATGAGTGGCACGTCAACCTCCTCCTCACAGAAGGTCTTGAGTCTAGCCTTGACGAACTCACGGAGCTGCTCTCTGTCAACTGGGACGTAGTTCTTGGATAGCCAGTTCGAGTACAGAATGGGTCCTCCAAGAGCTTTGACCTCGTCAATGGTTGGGAAAAACTCGAGTGCGATGCGGCGTACTGATTCATCGGTCCATTTTCTCTCCTCCTCGGAGACAAGGCGATCTTGGAAAAGACGCAGAGCTTCGTGAGCCCATATGCGGACCAGGCCTTCCACAGAAAGTGTATCCAGCGGTCTGATTGCCTCATAAATACCGCGCACCCATCTAGTTAACTCACGAGGGGAGTAGACATAATGCGGCTGTATTTTCGGGGTGAATCTCTTCTGAGACTCGAGGTAGAACTGGACCATGGCATTCGTGAGCGCCTCAGAGTAGCCTCGGAGCGACGGTACGATCTTGAGCACAGCATTCGTGAAAGTGCCATAGATCTGCTGCAGCGACAACTGGCCTGGATAATCAACCATGATCAGGGGAGCATGTCGCAAAAACCTCGCGCCCATCGGAGTACGGCCAGCATCAGTTGGAGGATTACAGGCACCAACAAACTGAATGCGATCGAGGGTAACCCAAGTCTTGTCTGAGGTACGCCAGAATCCGTTTTGTTCCACGAGCTGACGCAAGAACGAGATAGCGCGTTGGGTGCCATACTTGTCTGGGGCTGGCAGGTTGATTTCGTCGCAGAAGAGGACAAGCCATCTGCCGATCTGGGTGGGGGACAAAATGACGCCATTGAGAGTCTTCTTGTACTCGCAGTACTGCTCGAAAGTTTTAATGAGCAAATCTGGAGTGGTGGCGCTGGAGAAATTGAGGCCGACGACTTCCATGTTTGGCAGCTTCCTCAATGCGCTGAAGAGCGTCATTGTTTTACCAGAACCTGGAGGACCACACAATAGAAGTGGCTTGTGCTCAGCGAGCCAAGAGTAAAGCACATCTTCATGGCGGACAGTATCCAAAGTTGGGATGACTACGTCTGTCTGCGTGATAGAATGAGTGTTGACCTCGATAGTTGGGACCTGCGCTTGCCATGGAGTCCATTGAGCTCCAGGGAGAGTCACATCGTAATCGATCAAAGATGAGACTCCATCAAGCAGTGGTGATTCGAACGCAGAAAGAGACGAGATATAGTCACCAAAGATCTTGCGATCGCCCAATGGGCAATCACCAGTCAAAGACCAAACAAGCGCAAGAAGCAGCTTCTTGGAAACATACGACTCAACCTGGTCGGCATCCAGCGGGAAATCGACGTGCTGAGCATTGTACTCCACGATGTCTCTGACAGTCTTGTTGAGCAACGAGAACAAGGTGTTGAGAGCCCTCGCAGTCGTGAACTCCATTATATGGTTGAAGTTGCCAGCATGCTCAAGCGCCGTGAGCAGGAAACTATCGTTCTTGAAGAACCCCTGCAAAAGATTGGACACCTCATCCTGGGTGGAAAGGGCTTTAGCAGCACTCTGACCGGTTGCAACAGCATCCTCGTCAAGATCTTCGAGGGCAACCTTGCGAAGCTTACCGAGGTAGTTGTCCACCATCATGGTTGGTGTGACCGTGTCTTCGCTAAACCAAACCATACCGCAACGAGAGACAGTTGCGAGTGTGGCGTACTTCAGAGTCTCGACCTCAAACATGATACGGACGTTAGACGGAAGGTTCAAGCGCTCTCCGTTTGGCAAGGTAAGAAGCTTGTTGTCATCGAGCACAGAGTTCAAGTTCTCAACCCACTCTGGATCGACATCTCCATCGAAGACAATCCAGTGACGCTTGGACTCTTCTCCTCTCAGGTTGTCAACGATCTTTCTCAAGATGCTCGTGAACAGACCATCGGTCCACTCACGTGTTGTTGAGTCCAGGCTTCCGTACAACGACTCCTTGGACATGACTTTAGAATCAATTATGTGGCAAACACCTTCCACACCTTCAACCTGCTGCAAAGCTTGTAGGAGCACCTTCCAAGCACCAGATTTTCCAGAACCAGAATCACCCACCATCATCACACCGTGATGAATCATTTGAATCTGATAAAGCTGCAAGATCTTGGTCATCCAAGTGTCGTTGACAACCAAGTTTCTTTCTGCCGCGATGCTTCTGATGGATGCTTGCAGCTTTTCGAGACTGGCTGGAACATACTGTACACCAGGGAAGGATTCTTCCTCAATCTGCCTCATGATGGCAACATCTTCCTTGATAAGCTTAGGGGCTATGGTCTCTCGGATACTCTGGACAATGATCTGAGGCTCCACCTCTTCTTCCGGTCCCAAATCACCACCAGTCTCCGTAAGTCTACCACGTTTTAAGCCACCGGAGCTGACCAGAACACTCTTTAGTGCTCTAAGTCCAAAGTCATAATGGGCCTGCTTCGACAGCTTTGCGCCACAGCGATCAAAGAACGGCACAGTTTGCCTCGCGAGCTGCTTGGCCTGGTTGAAACCTTGTGAGTAAAGCATGACCTCAGCAATGAGCTCCTTGTCAGGCTTGCTCATAGCAACACTACGGAACAACTTCTTCAGATTGTCTGGCAAGTTCGATCTACCTGCATAACCGGGGTTCATAGTGATGAAAATGCCTGTGTTTGCATTAACCCTCAGCTGCCTGCCCACAAGCTCGATCTGCGATTTCTCATCCTCGACACCTTGCTTAAGACCAAGCTGAATGTTCTGCACTTGTTGAGAGACGGCAGACAGGATACGTTCCTCCAGTCTGTTGAACTCATCGAAGCAACCCCATGCTCCGACCTGGCAAATACCGAGGAAGATCCTCCCCATAGCCTGGAAATCAAAGGTATCATCACAACAAAAGACCAAAGTGAATCTACCAAGTTGTACACCAAGGGCTTTGACAGACTCGGTTTTACCGGTACCTGCAGGCCCGTATGGGGAGCCTCCGAGGCGCTGACAAAGTGCCTGAGTCAAAGTCAAGAAACAGCGGTCGGTGAGCGGTGTGCGGACAAGACGCTCTGCAACGCCGAGATATTCGAAACCGTAACTTAGCTTGGCGTTGGCCATGTTGATAGACAAGCGCTGGAGATAGTCGCCGTCCGGCTTGTAGACGTAGCGCATCTGCAAGAGCCACATATAGTGTGTTGGGTTCGTCGCATTGAGCTTGACGAGCTTGTCGACCACATCACGCTGGTGGACACACTCAGTGATGAGGTGTTCGCACTTCTTTCTCTTGATAGGGTCTAGGTCACCAAGAACAGTGGCCGCAAGAAGACGAAGCACCTTCACCTCCTGGTCATAGAGCTTCATCAGATTCGATCCGCCAGATTGCAGAGCAGCCTCGACAGCATTCGTCCATACAGCTTGGGTGGCAAGGACGACGATTTGGACTGGGTAAGCAGATATGTACTCCTCAAGGAGAACTGGGTCGACATCTTCTGCGCCGAAAATGCCATTAAATTGCTCGTACGCTTCAGCAAGGAGCTCAGCCAGAGTGCTCTTCATGCTGTTCTCCAAAAGCGCAAGCCAATCGTTGATTTTAGGGGTTTTAACGAGTGAAATCTCCTTCTTCAGGCGTACTTCTTCGCCCTCCTTGGAAGTGAAGCCAGAAATGATAGTCTCATCGTCCATAATGAGCCCCGAAAGTCCAGCAAACATCTTCTTGAAATGCTTAGCAATGCGAAGGGTGTCATTGCTATTGCCAATAATCTCGAGCAGGTCCTCGTCTCCCACAAAATAGAAACGCGGGAACGAAACTCTTTCTCTCTCGAGATACTCTCCCAACGCCTTCTGGATTTTGTTTAGAAGATCTGCTAGACGCTCCAAAGATTTTTGCACCTCCGGGATGTTGAGTACGTCCAGCACGAATGGCTGCTTGTAGACTTTTTTCATGACCGCGAAGAACTCCGTGTTGATGTTCTGGAAACGATTGGACTCGACCGGCAAAAGGTGCTTGATGTCAGCATTACCAGTGAAGACGCCTTCTAGGTAGACCCACTGGCGCTGTACGTCGATCCAGACATCGAAGAGTACATGAACGCGGTTAAGCTTGTCCTCCCACGATGCTGCCTCTTCCTCAAACTCTTTGTAATATGGAGAATGTCTCATTGCTTGCAGTGAGTTCAAGTTCTCACTGCATTTGGCGAAGAGATCATCCCAGCCACGAATCAAGCGGCACTTGTTCTGGTAGCCAACAAGGTCGAGCGAGTAAGTGGTCCACGTTTCACGGACCTGCTTCAAAAACTCCTCGAGAGCCATTTCGCCTTGAGCTTGAGCAATTATATCCCGAATGACGACCTCGCTAGCCGCCAGGTTGAGGTCCCACACATCACCCAGAGTCATCGAAATCGGCGAGTATCTCTTTCCTGGCTTGAGTGATTTGTAGATCTTGTTCCAATGCCTGTCACGTACAGCTTCCGACTTCATGTCTGAAAGCAACGGGTTGCCTTTGAGTAGTTGGCGCAGCTTGTTTTGGACATGTTCAAAAGCAGCATACTGCCTCATCCTTGACGGCATCTCTTTTGTCATCTTGATAAGTCCATCAATGGAAGCTCTCAGCTTTCTCGGCTGCACGCTGTTCCACAGTGTATCTCTCAGGTCATTGATACTCTTCCAGATGGTGGACAACGCAGCCCAGACACTCTTGAAATCCTGAACCTCTTCAAGAATACCAGCAAGCGCCGTGTCTGTGCTTCCTGGCAAATCCAAGGCCTCCTTAGCACGAGAAACCATGGTAGCCTCATCGTGTAGCTTAGTGATCTTGATCTCAAATGAACTTAACGTTGCCATCGCTACATCCGGCTGTATGGTGCCTGCAACTGGCTTCTCCTCGTTCCACTGGAGAAGGATCTCAGTTATCTTGTCCCTCACGATCTGATCCTCGGCTGACATTCTTGCACGTAGAGCATCGGTCTGATCGCGAACAGCCTTGCTCCTGCGGCTAAGAATCTCTCTAAGCGCATCCCACTCTGACTGAACCTGGTCGAAGTTGATAGAGCCTGACGGCAGCTGATACCTCTCCCTGCTGAGCGTCTCATAGCCCTTCTCAAAGGTTTCAATCTCAGGAGTCCACGCCCTGACTTTCTTTTCGCAGGCTTGCACGTTGGTAATGAATTGGACGGCATGTTCGGTTTTGCTGGCCTCAAGAGACAGCGACTCAAGCCCCGCCTTTGCTGCCTCAATGCCCGAGTGTACTTCCATGACTTTTTCAATGAGTCTAGATGCAAACTTGGACAGAATCTCATGCTGCCACTGATCATATTTGGCGTTCACCTTAGCTTGCACCTGGTCGTACTCAATAGAAATATGGCCAAAGGCACGGCGAACGTCCTTGGTGTCGAATGTGCCACGCATGTCCCTGATGCCCTTGAGGCAGCTCAACCAGTTGTTGAGCTCTTCGCCGAGAGTGTCATAGACGTGCTCTGACTGTAAGTCCCAAAGAGACTGGAACTGTAACCACTCGACAACATAAACACTAATTGTGGCAAGCTTGCTCTCAACGGCTTCATATACATCCTGCAGACTGTCTGCACAACCTCTTGGAATAGTGGAAAATTTCAGGTCAGCCTCGCCCGCAGCTACCAGGCTCATTTGATAGCGAGATGCCTTGATCTTTGAAAGATTACATACAACGCCGATCCACTGATGAAGCTGCGAGATCCAGCTAGCTCGAGCATACTCCAGAGGCGGATCAAGATAGATCACTTGGTTGCGCATGCTAATCTCGTGGACCAGAGGCTGAATCTTTGGAGCAAACGGGCTAGAGCTGATGCTGGTCGACGAAGTGTGTCCCTTCCTTCTGCGGCTGTCACCGTCAACGCCTTCCGTCGTGTCTTGGAAGACCTCAATCCAGGTCTTAATCGCCCCTTGAAGGCGTACAAGGAGTGTTTGCTCGATGCGGCGGTTCATGTTATAGACCCAATGATTGAGGTTTACATAGTTCTCCAGGTTAAGCTGATCTACCTGCATCTGAATTGTCTCGATTCTCTCTTGGAAAGTAGTAGCGTTATAGGCACAAGTTTCCAGATCGACCAAAGCCTTGTGCACAGTAGCACTGATGGATGCAAGCACTGTAGTTTTGTTCTGGAGCATCGAAACATTGGCGGCGAACTCCCTTACGAACTGAACGTGGCGACTCTCACTACGGCTATCGACAGCGCCGCCAGCTAAGTACGATGCTGGTTTAACATGCACGTCGTATGAGTGAACTAAGGACTCCCACTTCAAAGGTAATCCCTTTGCAATGAGTGCCTGGACATCATTCTGGTATCCGCTCAGTAAGGTTGCCACATCTTGCATTTCAGCAATCTGGCGATTCGTTTGCGCAAGCGTGCGCACACTCTCCATTAGACTAACGGCATACGGATAAACACGCTTAGCTTCCTTAGAGACGTTGTTGATGGAATGTGGCACCTGGTACCCCTGCCATAATAGGTTGCGAGTCTCCTTGAAGAGTGCAATGACTTGGGGGTTGAAGTTGACGACCAGTTCCAGAGAGTATCCGGCGGCACGATTTTTTGTGATGGTGAAAAGCAGCCCGGAAATGGTGATCTGCCTTTTCTGGACATCATGCAGCCAAGCTTCGAAAATTGGGCGAGTATCCAACTTCTTTCTGAACATATTGCTTTCGTTCTGTAGCTTCTGGCCTTCCGCATGAAGTGCCCAGTCATGGCCGAGTACGTCTTCAACCTTTTTCATGTAGCCGTCGAGCTGTCTCTCAATCTGGCGTGCCCAAATGATGGCTCCCGCGACCGGTGGAAGATCGCGAAGCTGAGCCATAGCGTGTGCTTCAGAGTGTCCATACTGTTGTTTGAAACGCTCATGTAATGCCGAAATGTCCGTCTTGACGTTATTTATGAGCGTGGTCTGATATTCAGCAATGGCACTGCGAATCTTTGGGCGCACGAATAATGCATTGAACTTTGAGAAGACGCGGAACATTTCGTTAGCACTGTTAGCCGTCGCGAGTCTGTCTCTTAAACGAGCAATGATGGAGTTCTCGACTCTGGCTGTACGCTCGTTATATGTGGCTTCATGCTGAGCCCAAAGCTGTGTACCTTCCGCCGAGGTGTCCAACAAGTCCACGTCTCTCAGCGCATCATAAGCTTGCTTCACTTCCTCAACAGCATCGACATCACCCATCTCCTCAATCACGACAGCTCCGTTGGCCATATCTTTCTCAACATGATTCTCAAGGCCTGATTTGGGGCCGAGAACGTTGATTATTGTGCGCTGAAGCTGCTCATGGTTGTCTCTGAAAGTGCTTACGTACTTGAGGCGCTGCTGCAATGCCGCATGTCTCGATTGGATTTTGATTGGGATGAACTTATCATTTCTGCGGCGAGTGACCTCTCGTGCCACATTGGTAAATTCCTTGATATTGTCATCCCATGTTGCGAAGATCTCATCAGCTGTCTTCATGACTGATGAAAACCCTTGGTAATCCAAATGCATCAAAGATCTACCATGCAGGAGGGAGTGGAGCTTAGAGTCCAAGTCGGCAGATATCGCTTCTACAAGAGCGAGGGTGCGTGGTATTGGGTAAGGGCAAATTCTGAGCTTTTTGTTTAGGTGGTTGAAAATGAAGCCAATCGACTCCTTCACCTTTGACAGTGAAGTGGCCGAGTTAAGCTCATCCAAAACAAGTGGAAAATCACGCATTAGCTGGTTATACTTTTGCACGATCTCCGTCGCCTCCTTCAGTCCCGTGTCTGCTGAGAAACTAACAGTCGCCTGGAAACGCTTTGCGTGCCTCAAGATCTCCAGCGTCAACTGAACGCCATCGCTCCTCAGCTGGCTTTCGATACTTTCTAGGCGGCTTTCTTTCGTCAGCCAGAAATCTATTTCCTGACTGGCTGTACCGGTTTTCGGATCTCTAGTCATCTTTGTAATCGTTTGTATAGACTTGATCCAACCATTAACCACGGTCTGTAAATTGTTCAGAAATGTAGTGTCCTGTAAGATCTGTTCTGGAATGAAGTCGACCGTCGGTTTCGAACCCTGCTGCACAGCTTCACCAAGCGCATTTTGCACTATTGAGTGGAAAGGTAGAGAGATTTCCGGGATCTCGACGTTCTCCCTGAGGTGACGCAAGCTGTTGTCCAAGTCGGCTATCCTCTGCTTGGTCATAGCAATCCCAGTTTTCCCATCGACATCTGATCTTCCTGCACCAGCGCCAAGCGTTCTCTGATTCTTGACATAGGCGTCGAAGATTGGACCAAGCCCATTATGGACAACATTATACATGTGCTCGAAGGCGAGCTCGGAGCCACCAGTTCCGACAGTCGGAGAGGCAGGACCTGGGAAGGCAAAGGAGTTCATCTGCGATGCTATGGACGAGTTCGGATCTATAGCTAGTGACCGCTTGAGCACAATCAAGCATGTGTGCGTGGTAGGCGATAGGTAGGCTTCGCTGGTGAGAGTGTACGTGAAGAGGGCTATTAACTGGTTAGCAATGCTTGAGTATATCAGAAGGCTCGGGGGAAGTCACTCTGCTCCTCAGCCGCATCGCTCTCTCCATCGTTCGTGCCTTTCACGATGTCCTTTTGCACATAGAGGGCAACTTGGGATTCGGTCGCAAATCGTGTACAGCGTTGGACCGTTTCGGAATATTTCGGTTTCGAGAGCAAGCTGCCGATGCTCTCGAGCTCTCTCCTTGTGGCGCCAAGATTCGCCTCGATAAGTTTTGCCAGATGTTCTACGACGAGTGTTGGGTCGACTGTCGTGAAGTGGCTTGTTGAGACCCCGTTTGTCGAGGGGCTCAGAGGGGATGAGACCAAAGTCTCCATAGTTGTGGTTGTGTGCAGCCTATAGCTCCCGGCTCATGATATGTAGTAAAACAGAGTAGAAGAAACGAAGGTTTATAGGTCGTATGAGTTGCGGTTCGTTGGCACGAAGCTATTCTGCCAATGGGTATCTTGTTGATTTTCTAAAGTTGAATCCCACGAACTTCGCGTAGCTCATGTATGTACCGCGACTAGCCAATTATTTGACAGGGGTCATATGGTGGACGTCCCCTGGTTGCCAGTGACACGGTCAGGCACGGGTCCGCCTGTTGACCAAATGCTGTGAAACGGGCCGCCCGTCCAAAGCACCCAGCGCTAAGCATTAGCCGCGCTTCTCCTTTAAATGTGGAACTTATGACGCACCAGCGGCAGCGGGTGGCATTGTTTACATTCAAACTTTATATGAATGGCATGAGAGCCACATCGAACGGGGCAATGGTACTGTTAAGTATGCAGTTCGCTCAAACGATTTAAACCAACGTTTGCCATTCTCTTATCGCTCCCTGGCGAGATCAAGAGAACCACGGCAGCAGACTACTCGCCAGCTTTCAGAGGATTGTTCATTTGGTGTCGCAAGAGGCGCTTTCTAAATTTCATTGTATTCATAAAAGCGGGATAGTGGTAGATATAAAACACAAGATGAAGCCCTGAAATTACGCTGCGCCTGCGATGCTGATATACATGGATCCACGTTAGCCCAGACTCTGGTACAGTATTGACCATCGCTGGGCCGTGGGTCGTTTAGTTCGAAGACTTTGTTCCATAGCAACAATGCTTGCTCATGTTTTGAGGAACTGCTCCGTCTGAGAGCTCATTTAATCAAGGCTGACACCTTGTGGAGCGCTTCCCTCGGACTTCTCAGAAGATGGAGCTGCTGGTGGCTGGAATGTCCCGACGTGAAGGCTTGGGTCGAAAGCAATCATCTCGGCAAGGATATCCAAGACAGGCTGTGAAATATGTCAGTATGTACTTTTGAATTAACTTAGCTGAAATCCTTACCTTTGGCACAGTCTTGTCGTAGATGGTAATCAAATCAGCTGGCTGTGGGTAAACCTTCAAGGCCTTGTAGAAGCAGAGGGCGGCCTCGACGTTGTCAGATCCTAGATAATTGTTAGATGCTGTCTATGCTGTTGTCGTACATGCAATCAATGCCTGAGCACTGGCTTGTGCCATTCACGTACCATCTTGAGCCAGGCCCTCTCCTCTTGCGACCTCGCTCATGAAGTATGCCTCCTTCTCCTCAACATCGACTGGGAATCCGTCCTCCTGTGCCTCCAAAACAGCAGCCTTCAAAACGTCACGTTGTCTTGAGTTGTGCGCCTCAGCCTCCTCCTTTGCGGCGCGTGCCAATTTTTTGGACTCGCGCTTCAGCTGCTTTCTGAACTCTGGGTCGGTGCGACGGCGGTGGTCAAAGTAAACGGCATAGGCTAAGGAAAATACGAGTCAGCAAATGCTACTTGTTTTCCCGACGCAATTAGGCGCATACCAACAAGGCCAGTTGCGACGGTGCCGACGGTCGCGGCGACGATTGTAGAGGTCTGAACCATTGTGGCAGATGTGTATGTTCAGGGGGTTGTTGTGAGGAGTTAATAGGTAGTGATGAGGATTGTAAATGGCGTCGTAGGTCAATTGCGATAGCGAGTCCAGCAAGCGGTTTATCTCGAACAATTTCAACGACCGGCACGTAACTTGCCTGTAGCGTCAGGCATCAAGCCTTTACAGCTTGGTTCGCGCCAGGGCGGCGTCACTTTTTGATGGCTGGCAGGGGTGCAGCCGTTTTTAGCGTGTCGGCAGCCGCGTCCACAGGCTCCGTCAGAACCTCGTTTCAGGAGCTAGCGACCGCAACCTGGGGAATAACAGCAACGTCGTAGGCAATACGTGTGTCATACACCACAATCTCATTGGCACCTCGTCCCAAAAATTACAATAAACAGCAGCCGACATGTCAGAGGATAGATTCAAGATCTCCCTGCGAACGAAAAGGAAGCCCCGTCCAGCAATCAGTGCCCCGCAACAGATCTCGAAGCCAATCCCACAGAATGGAGATGTGCCGAGAAGCACAGGCGGCAAGCTTGCTGTCCCATTTCCCAGTGGAGGAAAGGTATGTTTTCCATATTGTCGACATTTCAGAAGTCCTCGGGCTTATTTAAGCTGCTTTTAGACTTCAGATTTGGTAAAGAAGCGATACTCTACAAGATTCAACAACCTACCGCCTGGTTTCGATCCATCACTTCAGCCACCAGTTCCGTCTCTGCCAGCTTTCGGTGGTAAACAGCTAGCTACTGGTGGTAGTAAGATCAATGGCCCTGGACCTCAGCTTGACTTAGCAGCGCTGCGTGACCCGTCCTTGCGTGCTGATCAGTATGTTTCCGGTGTTTTGGCGAATGCTTCAGAGCAAGAGATAGACGACTATCAAGGAGCATTGAAAAAGATCCGCAATCGTACATCGACAGACTTACAACAAAATGTTTACCAAAATCGAACCCAGTTTATCAAGATTAGCAAAGAAGCCGAAAAACTCAAAGGCGAGATGAGGGCATTGCGAAACCTGATGTCAGAGTTGAAGAGCAATACATCGGCGCTTAGGTCAGCTTCATCTTCGGAGCCTACAGAAACTACAGAGTTCAATGATGGCTTTCTTACACCGATGAGCAAGCGCGATAAGCGAAGTTCTGTGCTAGATCGTACCGCTCTGTGGAACTCCCAGCTGCAGGCGTTGTGGAAAACTGTCGCTGGTTCCCAAAAGTTCCTGCCGGCAGCTCCTGGTCGACATATTGTGCAGAATGCTGGTAAATGGATGGAGCTAGACCCAGCCACTTGGAAATCGCGTCGCCCAATGCAATTGATCCTCCTCAACGACCATCTCCTTGTTGCATCTCGGAAAAAACCTTCTGCTGAGGAGGGTATTAGAGGTGATACTAGGCAAGCAGCTTCCAGACTTGTTGCAGACAGGTGCTGGCCGCTCCTCGACATCGAGATGGTTGATCTTGCTGCATCCAGCGATGCTGGCTCATCAAGAAACAACGTGGCTGATGCAATCATGATACGTGGAGTTGGGCAGGAGTCGTTTACTTATCGCATAGAAGCCCCCGAAAGTAATGATAAAACAACACTATTGCTCAACTACAGACGCGCTGTTGAAGAACTGAAGAAAAGCCAGCGGTCAGAAATTGAGAGCAGTAATAAGACAAAGGAGACTGTCAACTACTTCGCCTCGAGAGATCCAGGACTACTGAAGAAAGCAGAACTCTTGGAGTCCTTGTCTGAACTCGAGGATAGGCCTAATATGCTAATCGAGGTAGATGGGAAGCAGCAGAATTTGCGCTGGGTTGAGAGCCAGATCGATGAGCTGGACATGGATGTGGCGTTACAAAGATTTGAGGATGCGGTTGGGCGTGTAGAGAAGCTCAAGAGCCTTGCAAGGGGTTTGAAGAACAACGCAATGGCACAGGACTTCATTAATTTCAAAGCTGATGAGAGAGCTCTGAAGCTGGCCGATTTGATCACGCACGAGCTTATCGACACTCACAATGAGTTGTCAAAGACTAAGCGGAATGTGGGCTGGCTCTCTCGTCTTGGCTTTGAGGATCGTGCTCGGGGAGCCTATCTGAAAGCGAGGGGTCAAACCATCCACAAGCGCTCAAGGTAAGCTGTGCATTGCGCTCTTGCTGATATTCGCTAATTCTGAATAGGCAGTGCATATTCGAAGGTAATTTGCAGCAGTACATCTGGGAGATATCATTCGTGTACTTCACGATCATAAAGAATACCGTTGCTACCTTTCATGCATGCTTCCCGGCAATGATGATGAGTGCCTGCGTCAAGTGGGCAAAGGAGCAAGTCGATGCATTCAACGTCATCCTACTGAGACAGCTCAGCAACACTGATCATGGAGAAAAGAGGTGGATCGAGAGTATGAATCAGGCGAAGGAGCATGCCAAGATTCTGTCGGATGTGGGGCTTGATTTTGACAACATGATCGGAAAGGAGCCGAGTTTGTAAACTAGGATTGAAGTACAGAAAAGTCGTGGCTGATTCGCGCTATCGCCGTGGCATTTAGGCTTTAATCATGCGAGGCCGCGAACACTTGGTGGAAATAAAAGTCATAACCTGTAGAAATTTTAGTCATTGAAATTGCTAAAATGTCTGATTGAACGGTTTTACGTTCTTCTATTTACGGAGCCCCCGATCGTTGCTTTGTTGTTCCAGGTCCCTATCGGGCCCGCAGATTAGGCGCGGCCTAAGCGAGATATGTCAAGCGCCAGGTAGCGCGGCCATACCGCAACCAACCTGCGAGTACCCATAGCAGCTCCACGATAAACCAGCCCGCCTACACGATACCATTGCACGACCAGGCTACAAACTTTACTCTGAGGCCTACTCGAAATATCGCTGTAGCCTTTTAATTTGACGACAAAAAGAGCATATACACATTTCTTCCTACAAAATCGCGACACCTCATAATCTTGCCCGAAATCCGACCAACAACGTCAGATCGTAATAATCTCAAACAACAACCGAGGGGCACAATGGACGCCACGATGGAGGATGTCGGGCGTGTCGTTGAGCCAACACGACTCTCGCCGGTTTCTGAGGCAACTTCGATCTCTACCTTGGACGGCTGGATTGAGAGCCTGATGACCTGCAAGCAGCTTGCTGAGGTTGATGTTCAGCGTCTTTGCGAGAAGGTGTGTTTGAGCGCGGCACCATTAGCGCTTGGACGGCCAAGCTAAGAGCAACCTGCTAACATATGGGTAATAGGCGAGGGAGGTCTTACAAGAGGAGTCGAACGTGCAGCCTGTCGTAAGTTCAAGGAACCTTGATCGCTGTCCGAAGAGGAGTTCTAACGTGAGGCTACAGAAATGCCCAGTCACAGTCTGTGGTGATATCCATGGTCAATTCCACGACTTGATGGAGCTCTTCAGGATTGGTGGACCAAACCCAGACACAAACTACTTGTTCATGGGTATGTCGAACCCCTCTTCCTCCATAATGGTGGGGTGGTCTTGGCTAATCCTTAAACGCAGGCGATTACGTCGACCGTGGATACTACTCCGTTGAGACCGTCACTCTCCTTGTCGCACTTAAGATCCGCTACCCACAACGTATCACTATCCTCAGAGGAAACCATGAGTCGCGTCAAATCACCCAGGTCTACGGATTCTACGACGAGTGTCTTCGCAAGTACGGCAACGCCAACGTATGGAAGCACTTCACCGACCTCTTCGACTACCTCCCACTCACCGCTCTCATCGATAACCAAATCTTCTGCCTTCACGGTGGTCTCTCCCCAAGCATTGATACCCTTGACAATATCAGAGCTCTCGACCGCATTCAGGAGGTTCCACACGAGGGGCCAATGTGCGATCTTCTCTGGTCTGATCCAGATGACAGATGCGGTTGGGGAATATCCCCACGAGGAGCAGGATACACGTTCGGCCAGGACATCTCGGAAGCGTTCAACCACAACAACGGCTTGACTCTGGTCGCAAGGGCTCATCAGTTGGTGATGGAGGGATACAACTGGTCTCAGGATCGCAATGTTGTTACCATCTTCTCTGCACCAAATTACTGCTACAGGTGTGGCAACCAGGCAGCCATCATGGAGATTGATGAGCACTTAAAATACACCTTGTATGTCGCAGGCGCGCCAGATGTTGAGATAAAGAAAGTTAACAGTGAAATAGTCTGCAATTCGACCCATGTCCAAGAGCAGGAGAGCCAATGGTGTCCAGGCGTACGTTCCTCTCCGTTCCATATACGCCGCTTTACTAATACGTTATCAGGCACACCGGACTACTTCCTCTAATCACTTCGTCCACAAAATGAAACAGTGGACGATTGTGCTATCTAGTCTGCGTCCTTATGTCGCAGGTAAGGTTGCAAAAAGAAGCAGAACAAGACGACTCTTAGAGTGTGTGATGTAAACAGACGCAACGAGCCACATACAGGTCGTTGTCATGGAATACATTACCGAAGTTCCGACCCGTTTGGGGCCCTCGGAGATGACTAGACCAGTTTTACGAATACAAGAATAATACAAGAAACGCCGCCGCTTGGGCTGCTTCCACTTTCATTTGCAATGTTTGATAATTCTACCTAACCGCCGGCGGCAATCTTAACACCCTCCGATATACGTTTTAAATCTCGCGTATGTTAACAATTGTTGTAGCTCATCATCACTCCATAGGCTCGTCTTCGGCCTGCCGCCACACATGACCTAGTATCAACCATTCCTAAGCTTCCTTCCTTTGCCAATACTCGCTCTCCCTTTCACCGCCTCGGCAATTATCCTAACCTGCTCAACTCGATCCTTGTTAAACGTGGTGTACTTTGGCGAAGCATATGCCATGTCCTACAGCAGTATATCCGTGTCATCAGTGGAAGGTGAGAGTTGGCTTTCCGGGTCTGACATCTCGCGTTCTTGCATGGCTGCACTTCTGGCCTCGGCTATCTCAGCAAAACTCGGGCCCTTGTAATCCTTGGGCGTCCAGAAGCGCCGGTCCATGCTGGTGACGTCTTATAGAAAGGGCAGCAGTTTCTCGGGTAGGTACACGAAACTGTATAGGGCGGCAGCGCTGTGACACTGTGCCGGGCTATCTTTTGGTCGGATACCGAAGGATATTATGGCGCAGTAGATGGGGCAGATTGAGACGAAGAGGACGCCGAAGGATAGAATGATGACTCGGGAGGTGATTGTGCCTTTGCCTTTGCCTTTGTTGAATATGATGAGAGGCTTAGAAGGAGCCGGTTGGACAGGGCGATCAATAGAGTGATGCCGATCATTACCAAAGGACTTGTAGCGCACAGGGCGAAGTAGGAGGATATTACTTCCAGCAACACGGCGTCCAGTCGTCTCAGTTCCACGCTGCTATGTAGGTAGCTTCCACATCTGGCCGTCGTGGATTTGGTGATGCTTGTTGAATATCAATCAGCTGGGGTGATCGTTGGTATGTTGGATGTTTGTGAGTTGATTGTTCTGGTGAAAGTTCTGGTTATTGGCCAATTTTAGTCTAGATGACAATTACTCTAAAGAAGGCGATTATTACTTAGTAGCTATATATATACATGAGTCTACTCTTCTATGACCCCAGCTCTCTCACTCATGCTTTCTCATATGCCGCTATGCTTCATCTATTTACAGCTATTTCTCAGCAGCAATCTCATCAAATTGACCTTGTGACGGCTTGACACCGAAGTCATGACGACCTTCTAGCAGTATCTACCGGCAACAACTCCATACCTAATGTAAAGTGGTCGTGTGACACATTAAACGATAGGACATATGATTCTCTACGTCGCTACGTTCTGGGTTGACATCTTCACTTGAAAGTATGGTGCGTACTCCAACAGAATGAGAGTTATAACCCACGTTCGACATGACGCGCTGATAAATCCTCGGATATAGCTGTTTACTGCACTAAGAATATCAGATCAATCCTGGTCATTGTTCTTATCCGGAGAGATCATGTTAGCATTGGGAAGCTTGAGACCATAGCATTTGAAGATTGAATTTAATCTTAATTACCGGGCTTTTCATACTTCAAGTATGCACTCATTGAACGTCTTGAGTACAGTCAAACAGATTGGTAAAAATCTTGGACATAGGTGTATTGAAACTGATTCGTCTCTGACGGTCTATTTCTTTAAAATCGCCAATCTTCGAAAATCAAGAATTTCCAAAAACAATGATTTTTTATTCTGGGTATCGATCGAACAGGCCCCTGAGAAATTGAAGAGCCACTGTTTGGAAAAACAAATTACGGAGATAAATCTGAAAAAGCAAAATGGATACTTCTGAGCATGAGCTCAGAGAGGCGAACTCTCTGACGGGGAGTCGAACCCCGGTCTCCCGCGCATTGCCAAATGACAAGCGGAAATCATGACCGTTAGACCATCAAAGAATGTTTTTCTGTAAATCAACTATAGTAAATTATTATAGTAATTTTTTTGCTCCAAATTTTGAACCCCGTTACCGAATTTTGTTGCCCGGCCTCGAGATCGGGAATACTGAAGACCGATTACCAATTGTAGTTTCGTGGCCTAGACAAACCTGTTTCCGGTCCTAGGTAACACCGCCACCCTCAGCAGACACATATTCCAATAGACCAAGTGGCGGCTGTTTCCATATCTAACTTCTGAACGCGTATTTACGGGGCGCTCAAAAACGGATAAGTTGGTCGTTTTGCATCTTTGTTGTGATTCGTTGATCGGCAATCACTTATACAGATCAATTGCTTCACTTGTAAAGTCGTGAATAGAAGTCAGTTGTCCTGTTCCAACCTTCGCTACGTACTAAGTGATACATGTGTATTCTCATTCAATGTATTGGGCGAGTGGAACTATCGTTACAACTTTTGCTTAAAGACACGAAGGCAAACACCTCGCTCGTACTTGACGTTGTACGATCTTAGACACATCCCCGAACTACCTCTGCCTTATCTCTCCGCATTGTTGGCCCTGCGCGCCGTAATTCAACAATTTTTTCACCCATGGAATAAGATGGGGTACATAGCTCTTTCTGAGTTCTTTCTGAGTTCTTTCGCATATTAATTTCTCAGATCCTCATAATAGAACTGGAGAGACACCAAAGAACCGGAGGCTGGGAAAGTCGCAGCAGGACCCGGAAGAAGACGAGTTATCTCCCAATTGGGGACGTCGACCGAGAAGCCATGATTGATCAAGAGGCACCATCCTGACGGCTTGGATGATAAAGAGAAGAGAATGAGCAGAATTTGAAGACGTACGGACAACCTTTTCCTTTTCTGTCAAGAACTGGTTAGCAACGTCCTAGAGATCTATGCTTTGCCATTCTGCCGATATCGATTGTGAAATCGACTTTGCAAAGAACGTTTTCTGTGAAAAGTTAGTTGGCAGGGCCCCTTTAGAAAGCACGACCGCATATTTCAGCCGTGGAACGAACTCGATGGAGAACGTGCGTGGAAAACCAGTTAGCTTTTATCGACTTCGGTTTCGTAACAGACATCTCGAACACCTCTTAGCGCAGAAACCATTTAGTATAGGCGTCCAGGATCAAATTCGATTTGGTAAATGGTATCTTGAATGCCTCTCAGCACAGAAGCGTATTGGGTTGGGTCTTGGAAATGAATTTCTAATAAGTAATAGACATCTTGCAAAGTCTTCAGCAGAGAAACTAGTTATCATAGGGCTCATATTCAATTTTAACTTGATCAATTTTTTTTTAGAAATTTCAGCACAGTAACCGGTTGCCAAGGGCGCCTACTATCGTCGGAAGTACAGCAAGAACTCTGTTGAAGGATTTTCGGGTGCTAGACACCTGTTAGCATGGCTCTTTAAAGTCGACTTTGACTTGAAGGGAATCTTAAACAAATTTTAGCATAGAAACCGATTAGCAGCTGCAACAATCAATGTTGGAACTACGTAAACCACCTTGTAAACAAACTTCTTGGGTGAGAAATTTAACTAACATGCCTCTGAGAGTTCCTGAGCCCCTACTTGAGACATACCGCCAACAGCTCCGTTTGAGTAAAGGAGGAGTTGAGAAAGATAAATTTGTTGTGATACCTCATGAGAGGTTTGTTCCTGAGTCGAGGAGAACTATGTAAGCGAAGCAGTGGAGTATTGTGCATATCGTTGGCGCATTCACTGCAATCTGAGAGAGGGGAAGAAGAGAGTTTCTTAACAGATTTGCTACGGTGCTATTTTCTGAATATGCACATTCGAAATGATGCTCCCACTTTGCCGCCTTCAGCAGTCTTAATACTATCATGGCCCCAATTTTTGAGACTCTTATGGCTCTTACTCTCACTCTTCATCATGGCGCTCTGCTCACCGGCAATGTGGCGCTTGCAGTGTGCTACCACCTTTCGCATGTGCTGGAAATCCTCTGTCTCGGATTAGAATTCGTCTATCTATTTGAAACGCCCACATTTCTTTTTATCCTGATGACTGCCCCTGCTCTTTGGGCCTTCCATGCTTCTCCACAACACTGGTATCATTCCGCCACGCCATTCCTGACTACATGCAAACACTTCCTTCTCATCTCCTCCCTAAACCTCCGCTTTGATCTCAACCCCTGGGTCCAACCTACCATCCGTATAACCCTCAGAATTCTTCTCAGGATTCCTCTTCAACATGTCCAGAATAAAACACTAGCACATGAATTAAACGAGATCCAAACTGTAAAAGTTGTGCCATCAACGGTATATATACTATTACTCCTTATATGATCTTTGAGCCTTCTTTGAATTTGTAAATAAAAATCCTTCCAGATGGTTGTGCTAATACAGCAATCCCCATCCGAGCACCTTTCAGTTCCGCGCGATAGTCAGGATGGAGCCAGATAATATTATGCCCCGCTTCCTTTACCCAATTATCTGACACAAATAGAGTTTGGACCTCCTTGCCATCAGGGGAGAAGGCGACATTGGAGACCTCGCTATAGTGGCCGTCGAGCTTTTGCAGCACCGCCCCCGTCGCAGCGTCCCAGAGCCGGACCTTGTTGTCATTGGACTCGAACACGACTGACTTGCCGTCTGGAGAGAAGGCGACTGAGTTGGCATAACGAGAGTGACCCTCGAGCTTCTGCAGCGCCGCCCCCGTCGCAGCGTCCCAGAGCCGGACCTTGTTGTCATTGGACCCAGACGCGACCGACATGCCGTCTTGAGAGAAGGCGACTGAGCTGACCCAGCCAGAGTGGCCGTCGAGCTTCTGCAGTGCCGCCCCCGTCGCGGCGTCCCAGAGCCGGACCGTGTTGTCATTGGACCCGGACACGACCGACTTGCCGTCTGTAGAGAAGGCGACTGAAGTGACATCATCAGAGTGGCCGTCGAGCTTCTGCAGCGCCGCATTTCAATGTGGCTGCACTTTTGGTTTGGTTTGGATCCAATGTGGAATGTATTGGTCAAAAGTTCTTCGAATAATGCTCCTTTCTGGGGCGAAAATAAGTGCTGAACAATATAGTTGGAGGGGCATCTGTTCAATGATGGCTCTGTTGTACACAATGAACCGCTTTGCATCGAGGACGGACGCGTGTACATCGGGACCCTTTTCAGCCTTGGTATAAATTAGTCAGGATTTGCTAGAAACATTGCAAAATCGGCTAACCTTGATATGAGCCTCTAGCGAAAACATCGCAAGAATCCCTTCCGAGCCTTTCCCAAGCCAACCAAGGGCCTCGAGCCAGTGGAGAAGATGTGCCTGAAGGAATTGATGGACTTGATCTTTATCGTGGAGTTGAACATCACTCTTCTGAAGATGCTGAACCCAGTAGAGACATGCATACTGAATATCAGGGTTAGGGTTAGCCTCTTAGGAGCCACAATAACAAAATTCTTGCCCTTTTTGATAAAACGGCATGCCGTTGCTGCCCAAATGAAAAGACCGCCGACTTTCTCAGTCAGAAGCCTGATGATGCGTGTATCTAGCTGTAGGTCTTTCAATTCGTCCCGAAAGTAGATAGTAATATCGTGATCCACTATTTCCCGAGGAACATCGTGTAGGACTAAGTCTTGATGCCAAATTCCAGGATTTTCTCGAAAGCCAAGGCGAATTGGTGTATCTGGTCTGCTGGTCACCAAAACCCGCAGTTGAATAGTGGCTACATGGGTGCTAGCAGATGCAAGAAGTTGGAGGATGAGTCGAACATCTCTATCATTATCGCACTCGTCCAAGGCGTCGATGACGAGAAACAGCGGCAGCTGAGACGTTTTTGGCTTTGCCATAGCCAGCGGTCTAAGAATGAGCAGCTTCCATTGTCCTCTCAAAGTTCGAGTGAAAATGCCCCTATTGTTTCTCACAGCCTCAATTATGCCGTGCTCCAGAGCAGGCGACTTCTGTGCCAGCTGGGCAGCAATGCTCGTGAAGGACTTGCGGGCATTACCAGCGTCACCGCCACCTCTAGAGAAGAAAAAGCTCGCCCCTAGTTGTTCTCGTGCATGGTATTTATGAGCTGTCGTTCGTGCGATGGTGGACTTTCCCATCCCAGCCATACCGCTCAGCCAAAAGACAGACTCATCATTTCCACCTTCAGCCCATGTTTTTATTTGTTCCAGAACGGCAACCCGGGTACCAGGAAGGCATAGGGGGTCATATTCTCTATTCAAAGAGTCGAACCTGGCTTCAGCAGCATACGGCAACAGGCCGAGGAGGTTTTCGGATGCTATATGCAGCAATCAGCAATCAGCAACCAGCAACCAGCATGACAATCGTAAAACTGCGCTTGCTGGTCGAACTTACCGTTGCTGTTGTGGACGTCTCCATTGTGGATTCTGGTGTTGCCGCTATTGTGGATATCTCCATTGTGGACTCTGGAGTCGCCGCTATTGTTCTGGCGGACTATATGATGACCGGTTCCTAGCAAAGCATTGGGTGTTTTCTCAAAATGTGTCATCATTAGACAGTCATGATCAAGTTAGTTGTTGTATGCTCGTACGGCGCAGTCATGCTCGAGTTAGGTATTGTATGCTCGACGGCGATGTTGGGATGTCAGAAGGTCGCAGGCTCAGCTTTGTGAAGCCCACCGCATTATGAAGGTTGGTGTGTTGTGGCATTGGAGAAGCAGCGCTGTATCTGCATTGTGATTGGAGATTTGGGGTGGTGTGGTGCCCAGCCTAGCAAGACTACTGATTGGGCTAAAGAGATGATGGATGGCTGAAGAGATGAAATGATGGGCGTGTGATGTTGCGGCTGGAAGTTTAACAGGACCAATGAATGCGGAGCGGGTCTGGGCCTACGAGCCCGGGGTTACAAGCCCAGGGGCAGCTAGAGATGATGGAGATGATGGAGATGATGGAGATGGTGGAGACGGTGGAGGTGGTGTGTGTTCCTGGGCCATCAAAAGTTAGTGTGCGGTAGGGTGGATACTAAAAAGCGGCCCCTCGAATATGACAATGGAACTTTGACGCTTTATTGTTCCATAACTCTGTAGGGCTGGCAACGAAATACCGGTCTTCAAGCCTTTAAGCCTTTACAACAAAGGTCGACTTGCTTTATAACAATTGGATGTTCCTTGGCGCTGCGTTACTTAAGCCGACTGGCTGCTGATGAAGCTTCCCTGTCTTCTTCCAGTGAGTCTGGGTGGAGAAGGGTGGAGAAGACGAAGAAGGCGAAGAGGGCGAAGGAGACAAAGAAGGCAAAGAAGAAGAAGAAGAAGAAGAAGAAGAAGAAGGCAAAGAAGAAGAAGAAGAAGAAGAAGAAGAAGAAGGCAAAGAAGAAGAAGAAGAAGAAGAAGAAGGAGGCAGGAATGGCCCTACCTAGGCTTTATGGCGGGTGACGACCAGCGAATATCTGTCATTTCTTTTTGTCAATGTCTTTTTGTCATATCTTCTTGATATCATTTCGCATTTTATAACACTCCCCTTGAACTCTTACGCCAAAGGCTGTTTCACGTCAGAATTTCTTTCCGCTCAATCAGGGAACGCTCTAATGTGTGCAAGCATTATGGTTAGTGGTGGCAATAATATGGATATAAGCGGTAATAGTATATATACTGTTGGTGGCACAGCGTTTACAGTTTACATCGATTTTGATAATAATGCAATGAAAATAATCTCGACAGTATGACTTTATTTTAACTCTAAGTGAATAAATATCGCCGCAAGATAAAACAATACGGTCCAAAGAGTCGCCTTTCCAGCCGTCGTCTGGGACAGTATGCGAGTTCTGAATCATATCAGTTTCAGTTGAGCTCCATGCCATAGTGATAGCTGTCATTACTCAACCTGCAGGTAGCTAGATCTGGGGATGGTGGACAGCACGGTAGACAATTGTCGACGGTTGATTCAGTACCCTGATACGCACATCATATATCGCCTTAGGAGGTAGATGGAAGACATGGATGGAGAAGATAGGCATAAAATAGCAGGTGAGTGATAAGGATGGCAAATCTGGGTGGCAAAGGATGGACGAAGGAGAGGGATGGAGGAGATCGGTGGAGACGATGGATGTCAAAGGCCGACAGCGGAGACGGAGGGAGAAGAGACACGAGGAAAATATAATACTCTAGATGAATTACATAATTTCTGTAAATCGCATGGCTGGGGCCCCCTACCATGTCTAGGGAAACTTACGCTCTTTGCTTCACATACTTTCCTTCTTCAAGCATTTTCCTCGGCTTTCTACGTTTCTCTGTTCAAACACCAAAAGCACGTCTGAGAAGAAGTAGGAAAAAGGCAGGGAAGGATTTGATATACATTTCAAATATAAGTTATAACGTCACATATACTGAAACTCTGGCGACTTCATCATAATCAAGTTGCAGTTTTCAGCGGCCATCCGCAGCGGCGTCCGGCCGCTCGAGTGCTTGCAGTCCGCATCGGCGTCTTCGCGTTGGAGGAGCATGTTCACTTCCGCCTCGTGCCCGTTTGTTGCGGCCAGCGACAGCGATTTCATGCATAGGAGTCCTTGCGGTCCGCATCTACGCCTGCCCTCTCAAATAGCAGCTGTATAAGTTGTGGTAAGCTGTCGACCGCAACAACATGTAACCCAGTCACATATGTGTGATTAGTCACTCTTTTCCATCTCTGTCGCGGATAGAGAAGCTACTTGGTCATAGGGAATTACATTCGAGGTATTTTCAAGGAATGTAAGAGACAGCGTTTTCATTTTTTCTTTGGGATCTCCACAAACATGATTAGGCCAGTAAGGGAAGCATAATTCCTCTTCAGCCGATCCAACAGGTCTTTGACGTTAGTGCAAGGCTCTTTTATGAAAGGTTTCATGCCACCTGCCTTTTTAACAAGCTTTCTCAAGAAATCCATAATATCAGAGAATTGAAAGCCCAACTTTGCGAATCATTCGATATGAAGGACCTGGGGGCATGCACACAGTCCTCGAAGATGCGCATCCTATGCAACCAAAAAGGCGCTCTATTCACTTAGTGCAAAACATCTACGCACGGAGAGTCGCTGCCAGTGTCGGACAACAAAACGCCAAATCCGTCTACTCGCCAATGGAAGTACCAAGCTCCAATCTATCAGCGGCATACGAAGGAGAGGCTACCAGGGCCGAAATCAAACGCTATCAGTCAGCTATTGGCTCACTCATATACGCAATGTGCCAAACTCGACCAGACTTAGCATGTGCGGTCTTGGTCCTCCCACGCCACAGATATAATCCAAGCCCAAGCCATTGGAGCGTACTCGTGCGAGCTATTCGGTATCTCAACACAACAAAATGATACGCCATCACATATTACACTCCTCTCCAGTCCAGGAGACTCGAGATGCACGGATTCAGTGATAGCGGCTATGCGGGAGACAGAGAAACACGTAAATCCACAACTGGATACGTGTTCTCTATGGCCAACGGACACGTATCATGGAAATCAGTACCACAGCTAGCGGTAACACTCTCCAGCACCGGGGCAGAGTATTACACCAACGCCCTCATAGGCGCCGCAAAAGAAGCAGCTTGGCTAAGGGAATTACTCAACGACCTTGGCTATCGGGAAGGCGACCTCAAGCCAACTCTAATTCATGGCGACAATCAAGGCTCTCTTTCAGGTGTACTTTTTTCAAACGTACTTTTTTTTTGATGCGATCAATCTTGATTTAGCTGCCTGCCCTTACTTTGTGGTGCGTAGTTCCCTGTCTTTACCACCAAATCCACCACGACCAAGGCAAGTCGGGTTACTGAGAATTGTTCGGCCGCCGTGTCCCTTCTGCAAAGAAGCAACATCAATACAGATTTTTTTTTAAAAACTGTCCCCGCCAAGGCAATTAAAAACCACCGTTTATGGTTTGATCGTAGCACTGAAGGCAATTTTGAAAATTGCTGAGGCGTCACTGCTTTTTTTTCCGTCACCAGACCGCTTTTTAGGCTGCAAGCGATCACACAACAGATGCCAGCGGAATGTTACTCTAAATGTGCATATAGACGAATCACAGCTGGTTAAGAAGAATGCTTCACTCTCGCCAGCCCCCCATTTTCACCAGGCATGTTCCCAAACCAAAATTACGGCGCTGCGAATTTGTAAACACTCAACCGATCTCCGCTCCCGCACAGCTGGCCACTGTTACCTTCGCAAGTCACACTGCACTGTTTGATATCAACCTGAGCGGCGCCTACAATGGAATCATTTCCACACGAGCACTCGGCGCTCCATTCTGCTCAGAAGTACTTGTAGCCACTGCAGAGAGTGGCGCACATCTCGAGCGTCATAGCAGGGCTTCTCACTTCTCAACATACCTTCCGTCAGTGTACGTCGCGCTTGGCTGTCGGTGACATAGCCGTACAACTCATAGTTGCCGATGTCATTTGGCTGCTCCGGACCTACCCAGCCGTTATTGTGGTAGAGAGACAGGCGTCGTGAGCCATCACACATCTCCGTTGCGTCGCCAGTGCATGGATGGTTACATTACGATAATGAAACTGGAGCAGATGTCGATGTCAGTTTCTTGTCGCACCAACACTCTCTGTCCCACTGGGTGCCAAAGTATGGGTAGGAGGAGCAGAATGCCGCACATTTTTCGAGAGTCATGTCATCGAGACTGGTAATTGCGGCTGGAAGTGCTCGGTCATCAGGTGACTCAGCCCCAGCATGATACAAAGTCGTCATTACCAACCTACGGAAGGCTGAGAGGTAGGAGCCGTTGTGCTTGTTGACGACCTAGTCGAGGTGGAAGTTGATGATCGAGAGGAAGTGATTAAAGACGAGGTGGAAATAGTCGAAGACCGCGAAGAGGTGGTCGAGGACGGGGAGGAGCTGGTCGTGCTGTGAGGAGCGGGCCTCAGGCCGCTACGGAATATCACCATTTAAACTTACATGAACGATGCGTCAAGCACCAAATAAAGACATGCATGTCAGCAAACACAACGCGTGCATTCATTTGCAGGATTCCACCGGAGTACCCATGTTTAGCGGGGTAGAAGCACCATACCTGGTACAGATGTCGAATCCGATTACGGTTAGTACTAAGTCCGCCTGATCCCACCTCAGACACCTGCGCCTAGGGCTGAGGGAAAATGCCACCATACTTCAATCTTCTCTGCGACAGCGTCTTCGGCTCACCAAAGGGAAAATCGCCTTGGACCATCACATCTAACAGGCTCACTCTGGACAGCTTCACAACAGTCTAAAACGGCAAGTTCAATATGGCGGGCGAGATGTTTGTCCCGACGCTACTGCTCGGTGAGATATCTCAGATCCACACGAGATAATCTTCTCATAGTCAAGACAGAAGACGGAAATTGGCAGTGCCAGAATGTAGATGTTCTCAATGTAGGCGTCTACCCGTGAACCGTGCACAGTCCACAAACGCATCTAATAGACTCCAGGTCTCGTCCATGCCAAAGATATGCTACATGTGAGGAGTTACTTCCTCCGCAGAGGACTGTTTTGATCTGACAGTACTGTAGGTTCATGGAGAGGGATAAATATCCTCGTTTGGAGACGACGCCCAATTTAACCTCTAGGGAGACACAGCGGGAGTTAATATTGAAGCCGTATAACGTGCCTCGAATAATGCTCAGCGATACTTGCACTAACTCAAATGGATATTTCGGTTCCAGGAGTACGTACGGCGACCAAAACACACCGGACAGCTTGGGAAGTCACAGTAGGTTTATATAACAGCCATGCAGCGTCCCTCCTGCTCACAATCGTGCTTAGATACCTGGTTCCGCTGTTTGGCCAAATTTGTGCACAAGCCAGGCGAAGCAGGGCTTATTAAGAACGAGTATACGTGGTTTGAAATGGGGATTTTCACCCACTGGGACCACACAGGCCAGTGCCGAGTCTTATGCATCGACACACCAACCGATTTTAAATCGGCGCTCTTTGAAATCGTATCCCGTTCCACGCTCGAGCCAAATGATCCATTTGCCATGCTGGAGCCACTAATTGATGAAATTGTCAAATTGTGTGACCAGTCAGTCGGGCGTGTTCGGGATGCAATCCGGGCTCTGGAAAAAGTAATTCAGCTTACACTTATGCCTTCTTTCAGAATATTGCTGATATTTTAATTAGCAAAGACTGAGGACGAGTCCTGATTTCCAAGAGATGCAAGAGATTTCGCGACATGCTATTCATGCGAGAGAAGCCGTGACGCTGGTAATAGATATATTGGAGAACTTGCACAAAGATCAGAAGCAGGTTTATGAAAGAACAAGAACAAGATTGGAGAGATGGCAATGGGAGCAGACACAGTCGCACCTTCAGTTTCAGCTCCAGATTGTGAAGAGTCTCAAGGAGCGGTCAATTTCCAACTTTGAAAGACTCAATACTGAGGTGACATTTGTAAGAAATCAACCAGGAGCGCTGCCAACTCCTTATTCCATTTTCTCTTAGTGGCTTGTTGACAAAACTCAGGCATACAACGTCATCATCCAAAAGGACAGTTTGGTGATGAAGTCAATTGCGTTCCTGACGATGATATTCCTGCCGGGCACCTTTATCTCCGTAAGCATTGCGAGCCCTAGATTGAAAAGCTTCTGCTGATAAAATTCAAGGCATACTTTAGCACGACTTTCTTCTCATATAATGACGGAGGGTGGGGGGGCATGAGCAACGTATGGGTGTACTGGGTTGTGACTATTCCATCGACCATGGCTACAATTCTCTTCTTTCAAGCTTGGGTGAATATGTCATATCCGGGCTCAGCGAGACCGGGAATACAGAGGATGTTTTCGAAGAAGAACAGCTCTTGGAGGTTTGATGATATTGCACCGCCTGTTTGAAATATGAGCGTGCAGTTAGGTATCGAAATTATGGATAGCTAGGTGCCGTTGCAAGGGTCTGCATCTTGGTGCTCCGAAAGCCAAAAGCCAACATAGTGTCTGAGGTGTTTTTGCCAACCATTCGTTCAGGAACTCATGGTACACAAGTACGCCTCGTGAAACACCTCAGCAATAAGTTTTCGTTCGGATGGTCCACATCTCGCTCCTTCACAAGTTCCAAGTTTATTGGCGAGGACACGACTTGAATAACAAATACCTGCTGCTATATGATGTTGAATCTTTTCATTTGTTCCATTCTTTGTACTCTCCCACCAGCTCCCGGTAACCATAGATTACCGCCGTCTACTCTTTACCGCCTGTTCGTCTTTCTGCGGCTACAGTGTGGACCATTGTGCATGTTTTACCGATTGCTACTGCCATCCTACTGCCATGATCCATCGTCCTGTTCGCTACGGCACTCACATCTCAAACTTTTATAGCTGGAGTTCATTTCAATTTACAAACCTCCAACTGGCTCTCCATTCCTATTGCCGAACATCATGCTTCAGATTTTGAGTTCTTGCGATCGATATGAAAATGATGTGTCATCTGTTCCCAATACGACTGCCATTCTTTTACATACTTGTGCTCCTTTCTTCCAAAAAAAACACCGATAAACTCGCTGCATCGGGCTCGACACATGCTATCCTTTTTATCCGTATAAAGTAAACGCCTTACATTGGTTTCTAACTTTCTTAAGGGGAATGCTTTCAAACGTGACGTGTCCCTCACATTGTAATACCTGTTTACTAAAATCATTTTCCCCTCCGCAAGAGAACCACTTTGAAGGCAATCCAAACACTTTCGTGCAATCTTCAAGTTCCCTATCTCTTCTTTGATACCGAAGAGCTCCAGGGCAGGATCTGTATTGGGGGTGTCGCGCAGAAGATGATACTTGGCTGATTGATGTATAATGCCGACCTCGTCTCCGGTGATCGTTATTAGATATCCGCAGCATGACATTTGGTCTCTCATTATTCCATCGCAATTGTACGTCGCAGGAAGCTTAACGGTAATATCGACTGTAGCACTTAGCTCTGAGAGAGTCAAGGGGCGAACGGCCATAACAGCCCAGCGTAATATCTTTGCGGCAGTTTCTCGTTGATAATTGTCAATTTGAAGCAACATGCGGGCATAAATTCTTCTAATCCGGATGGGAAAAGATCCAAGGTTTTTCCGACTTCGACCGCATTGTATTTTCTCAACGCGCTGGTTACAATTCCTACCCAGAGAAATATGCCTTAGGCGCGGTTCAGGAAGACTTCTTTCCATGTACTCGCTCCAAATATCGTCTGTATGCAGAGAACTCGTCAACCTTAACCTTGATAAGACGGCGAATATCGTCGTTGATCTCGCTGTCTGCATGTGGATCCATTCGTATGCGACGGAAATTTGATAGATTATTTGATATGAAAGCTGGGAGATTGCGACTAACAACGGTCAAGTTGAGGTGGCCGAAGATTTACTCGACTTTGTTGAGAAGAGAGCCTTCAATTTCTTGAGAAGCACTTCTTAGGAGGCTTTGTCGCATTCATCTAGAACGTCTAGGGTGTAGTAGACAGTATCGAGGATAGGACCACGAACAATGCTCTCGAAAATCCTACAGAGCGATTCGAAACCCGAGGTTGAGAACAGAGATTGATTGCTCTTGGATTTTGAAGGTTAGTAGGATGTAATCGAAGGACTTCGGCCGTAGTCAGAAAAGCTGAAAATCATCCTTTAACAACAGCGACAGCTGTGCTGCACTCCTTTTTCTTGTTATCGCAGAAGTGTTGCAGGATGTTGAGATATGGTGATCAGCAGTGATATACTGATCGGCAGCACTGCACGGAGATCAGGAAGTAATGGGTAACATCAAACACTGGATGGCACTCCACCGTCTGATAGGGACGATCAACATACCGGATTGAAATTAAGATGCCCGCCCCTGAATCCGGCATCGGACGTCGCCGCTCTCCTGATCCATTCAGATAAAGTATATATATCAAGTACGTGGCGATAGTAGGTAGATAACTGTTTTCAAGATCATTCTTTCGAGCCATTGATTTAGTCCTATAAATTGTGACATCTATTTACCTCCCAATAGGTTATGAGCCCGGCATCGCATCCCTGAGCGACACATCAACCAACACCTAAGAAGTCTTGAATCAGTTCAACTTCGAAGACTACGAAGCACGTAGTAGAGCTTTAGATTAAGAGCTTAGACATTACTCAATACAACGAGTAGAGAGGAGCGTGGCGCCACGCTGAGGCACGATGGAATATGAACCAAACAAGCCTCGAATCAGCAAGTTAATCGGTATAAACTACCGAGCATGGCAGATCCAAGTAAGCCGGATGCTCAAGGCGCAAGGCCTTTATGGAGCAATAAATGGGAAGTTTATTAAGATTTTAAGAGAGGCGGCAAAGGAGGAATCATTGCAGGACAATGGTGACAACATCTGGGACGACGACGCAGCAACCACAACCATGGTACTTGATGCAAAAGCAAGTACAATCATCATGGGCTTATGCTCCCAAGGGCCCCTCGACCACATAATTAGTCTCGAAACTGCACAAGAGCAATGGGATAAGCTGAAAGCATTATATGCTCCGCTTGGGCTTCAACAACTCGAGAGTAAGACGCAAAGCTTCATAAATTATGAGCCACGCCAGAATGCATCAATTGCCAGCATTAGCACGGAACTCAATACTCTACAATCAGAGATTGGGGTCATCAACCCGGATGAACGCCCGAGCGAAACCATGAAACTCACGATCCTATATCGAGCAATCAGAACACTCAGTGCACTATATGATCCGATTGTCCTTCAACTCAGCCTGGCAAAAATCACAAATTATGACGAAGTAGTCATACAGCTAATGGAACACGAGCGCCGCATTGAGGCAAACGGCAAGCCAATTAAAGAGAATGTATTCAGCGCCACTATGTATCGAGGAAGAAGGAATCGAAATGATAAAGAAAAAGAAGAAGACCGAGGCCGGAGGAGAGGATTCAATGGAAAATGCTTTAACTGTGGTAAAACAGGCCACCGCAAAGCCGACTGCAGGTTTCCATCAGAGAAAGGTGATGGCAGAGCATCAACGGGGCCCCTCACAACGTCGAATGGGGGGCGCGGGCTGTCACCAAGGACCCAAGATAAGACGTATTACACATCAGAAACATCTTGGATGGCCTTGACCACTACGATAGTGGACAAGAAGGGTG
>WCAA01000057.1:0-160137 GCA_010623925.1 Antarctomyces pellizariae
TTCTTCTGGAGTCGTTGATCAAGATACAATTGTGACATTGCGAACCATCCAACAAAGGAAGAAGGCTCATGGTCAGGTGGCTTCAGGCAATGCACGCTCTCAGAGTCAGATATTCACAGTCAATACCTAGATTCAGCACAGGTCTTAGATTCTTAGTGGCGAACTCGCATGGTTGTGGGTTTGACGAAGAACTTTGGGTTAGCACATGCAACATAATGTCCTCCAACCTAGGGATAGCAACCCGTGCGCGTTACTAAAAGAGTCAGATGGAACATATTCGAGAATTATCGTGCCAGCTCACCACACAGCTCGTTAGCTTCGTATCGAGACTCGAGACTCAAGACATCACGGTTCTGTCTCAAAACACCATCAAAACCCGACTTCTTTTGTTTCTTGCTTGCGAAAGCTGTACATGTTCATACCATGGAACTCGTTTTCAATAATGACCATAACCGTCAAAATGGCTGGTGTGACGAAGACATATTTGCGCACAAGATCCATTGAGTCGTTGAAAAAAGGTTGTCCACTTTTCCGTCCGTCCCCTGCGCGCGTCGATCTAGTGCACGGCATTAAGTTGCAGAACGCAAATTTCATGTCCATGGCATTGTTTGCTTCGCTCATGTGCATTACCGTGGTACCGTATAACCAGAACGGGTCAGTAAAGCTTTGATGGCATCGCGTACGACAATCGAACGGATGTTGAAGGTCGTGCCCGAAGAAGTAGCTTAAGCGAGCAAAGGGAACTTGCGCTCCGGTCCGCTAATACTAAACCGGGGACGTTGAAAAGTGGGGGAGTGGAGAGGCGGTAGCGCTTGTACCGCCACACGAAACGCGAGGCGGCAGGACTAAAGCACGGCGTGATGTCGTCGAGCAAAGAACAAACCTCCAAATATCGGCCGACATGCTTTATGTATCCTATACCTTCCATGAATGAACAATAACTGGTATCAACGCGTCAGGTGTTTGTAGTCCTTCCAATGTTATTCCGCAATGGCAGTCACACGGTTCGGCCGCCCCGATGTCATGGATGCCTTTCTCCGATGGCGGCGATGTGACTGATCACAAGGCGGGCCGCCATGCTAGGGAACGGCCTTCAGCTTATGCTTACTGGCCAATGGTGCCGATGTAACGTGTGGCAGTGCCCTGCGGCTGGGTGCCATAAAAGCACGGCGTAGGCTAGACATGACACAGCCGCCAAGCGACACGGACATAAATGAAACATCAATGAGTACAGCGAGGCGGACGCAATGTCAGCGCTACTGTGGTATACATTTGCTGGTCTCAGCCTGGTCCGTTTGTCTGGAACCAACTTAAGGCTTTAACTTCGTGGTGCTGAGGTCGTTGAGGACCTGGGTGACGATGCAATATGAGCTGTCGCATTCGGAAACCAACGATTCTACCCTGGACTGTGGGGGAAGCCAGGCTCCTGCGAGAGCCAGGCAGAAGTGATGGGATCGGATCTGTCGCGTGTCGTTCGATATCAGCCATCTGAGAACCGATAGCTCTTCCTCTGGCGTTGGGTTCGTGATCTCGACAGAGGGAATTTGGAAACGCTGACAATGCGAGAAGACAGGCATGTAATCCTCGTGCAAGGCGCGGGAAGCTCGAATTGCATATCGACGCAGCCCATGGCAATGACGTCAGTGAGAATTCTACCCAATGTCTAGTGTGGAGTGTTCAGATCCGATGCACGAATAGCAAGGAGGGATACCAGACTTCGTTGTCGGACTCAGCCTCATCGTGGTTCAAATAATTCCAATTCTTATTGTCAAGTTGACCGATGTAGTAACCCGATGCGTTCTCGACATATCACCGCCAGAATAACAACGGTCAGCAATACCATCGACAAACTTACTAAATTTGCTCGCGAAGATCATGAGGGAGCGTGGGGTAAGGCACTTGTGTGTCATGTGCCCATCATCTGATGCACCTGCCCTTTAATAGATTGTCTGCCTTGCCAGAAATGCGTGGGTTAAGCTCACCATTTCGCACGTTTAACGGCCTGCACCGCTTGTTCAACCATTGTTCGAACTCTTCATTAGCTGGATAAGTTTCGTGAGGCTCATGTCGCGCAGAGAACTGCGATCTGAACCCTTTTTATGTGAAGGGACGGATCACAGGGTGACACATGTTCGTTGCGTAGCCCTTACCCGGCTCTAGGAGACGAACTCTGCCTGTCGGAAACAACCACTAGCTCGTAACCAAGAGATTTCGGGTAAAGTTGGCAGGCCAAGCCACGGCGGCTTGCCATGCTTTAACAAGGATTATGAGGGTACGAAAAGCCTGTGGGGTAGTGGTCGAGGACGGTACGATTTGACTGCTGTTGCTGTTCGTACGAGTACTGTACTCGTATGCCGGACTGTCGCAGTGATCACGACGCTGCCAAAGGACGAGTTAAATTGTGCCTCAACCTTGCCGGAAGCAGCTCTTTATGTTTTCGAGCCAATGGCGACCGGTTGAGGGAGTTGGGATTTTGGAGATCCTCACCGACATCTTGTTGCCGGTTTGTCAACAGAATCGCCATGAGGCCCGAACAAAGGGAACCTGGTTAGCAACTTCGTCTTCAGCACCATCTCGAAGAAGCTGCAGATGCACGTCGAATCTTGTGGCATTGTAGGGAAGCCGTGGCATCCATCACTGCATAGCTAGTGCTTAACGTTTGTGCTGTAAGAATGCTTGCTTGCATTAGTGAGTCTCTCTAGCGACTAGCTTCAGCTACCAGATCTGCGGTTCCCCATACCAGTCGCGCGCCGTTTTCTTCGATCTCTCAGCCCAACCAAGGTAGTCAACTAGTATGGCAGTGCTTTCATTGAACTGGCGTGTCTCATTCACTATCCAAAAGTTACGGTCTCAAGTTCCACGAACCGATTGGATGCGACGTTGGATTGTGACAGTTCTTCTCGTGGTCATCGAGCTCGTCCTCAGTGGGCTCTCGACATCGCACAGCTTTGTGACGATGGCTTCAACTATCCAGTAAAGCTCATTACGGAGATCAATCTCCGCAGCTCTCCGCGCTCTATATTTCGCAGCACTCTCAATTAGTGGTATAGTTTTAGGTGCTTGACCAGTAAGTCAGCACTCACGGAGTAGACCAGCACATGATCGCAAGGTTGGGCACCTGTTGTCGCTACTTGAAGACCAATTTGGATATCCGGACAGTCACGATGTGCTCTTGGCCGTGCTCCGATTATGTTTCTAGCAATGCTGGAGACTACAGTCGAATCTTATTACAGTTTGGGGACGAAGGGAGGTTGAGCCCGCGATGAGCACTACTGGGAGATATCACCATGGGGTGTTTGGGCTTCTCTATTTCCCTCTCTTTAGTCACGTTTTTTCATGCGAGGAGTCGCTCGATCTGGTAGTTGAGGCAGGCTGAGGACCCTCAAAGATTTCGAAAATACTTATGATGATACGACGATTACGACGAAACGTGGATGCGAAATCGCAACTACCTGTGTCCCACAATGCTTCGAGATTCCTTGCTAGTGGATGATCACCATTAAATAATACTCTGCATGAGCACAAGAACTCATGAAGTAACAGCTCGGGTAATTCGGGACACTCATCCAGATGTCTTAGCAGAGCCCCATTCCGACTGTCGGACGAGGACTATGAGCAACTTAGGCCCTGAGTGAATCAGCAAAACGCTAGGGTAGACGCTAAGAAAGCCCATACCCGTGCACGTTGCCTGTTCTTCCTCTCACTGCCCTCAGTTCGAGAACATCGAGTCTACGACAGTTGCGAACTTCAGGCTGTCTTTTCCAATGTATTCGCTTTGTACTGCACTCTGCGAAGCATCTTAGGCCTGTTCGTGCAGATTGACGTAGGGATGATTTGATTCGCCTACATCCTAACTAAGGCATTAAAGGCGTTCACCGAAAGCACGGGGCGGTTTGACAAATAGAGTCTAGCGTGCTTAAGTGGATGCCTTGCGGTGACAACACCGCCCAACAGCACCGCCTTCTCAATTCCATGTTAAATACACCAACTCTACAGTAAGGAACGGAGATTCTTAATAACAACTCACTCCCCTCTCTTATCGCCTTTCTTTCTTCCCGTGTCAGTCCAAGACCAGCAGTTTCGAGCAGCCCTTTGGCGATCAATTACACTTTGCCCTCTTCAAGCATACACTCCTTCCATATTAGCTATTTGTTTACAAAACTACTCTCACCAAATACCTTTTTATTGTATACTATACCCATCAAAAGCTCAAGGTCTACATGATAGCGACTCAAGTCACACTCGGAGCTTCAAACAAATCATTCCTTGTGTTCGCCGTTGTGCGACCTTACCTCGAGCTCCAGCACCCAAAATCCCCGCATTGTGTGTTGTACAACGCATCAAAAGAGTGCACCTCAACGCCTTGGTTTGAAGTCTTAGAATACTTTATACATCATTTGCGATACCCTTGATTTCTACGCACACTCCTTCGGCTTCGTTCCTCACTATAATTTCAAATCAAGCATTCAATTGCCCTATCGAAGCCTCTTTACGCCCAAGAATCACCTTGCCTTACTCTATCCTGCCATATACATTTCGCCAGGCCGGATAATTCTCTCGATCCCACCCGTGGGTCTATATGCCATTTTCACACCAGCAACCATCCGCCCGAGCACAATAAGGTCGAAGCACGATGCAACGCCACAACCGACCACATAGGATTGGGTCAGGCTCAATCTCGCTTCATCAAACAGCCGGTCAGAATATTGAGAGGCCAATTAGCGGCGTCGGAGGACCTAAAATGGTGCGTGGAGCATCAGACATGGGAAAACCAAGGCAGCCCAGCATGTCTTCGGAAGCAGGAATGCGTCGGGCAGCTGCACCCCTCAACCTTAGCCGATTATCCACGCCTCCCTCTACTCCTCAACGTTTTAATGTCCAGCCCTTGAACAACGCGACTGAAAATCTCCGTCGTGTACGAGAGAAACTAGCTACGTATCGCATTGCCGTGGAAAATGCGAATGAGGGAAGCTTGGAAGACCTACTTCCGAATGAGGTCGTTCCCGTCGGTGTGGATAGGGGCGAGAGCGGCCCGTTCGCAGCTAATCTCAGCCCTGGATCGCCAACTGCCAGCATGAGGGCACAGTGGCAGTTCCCAGCCACGCCGCAGAGGAGCACTCGTGCACCAAGTGAGAGAAGTTATTTGACCTCTCACACACAGGGCTCGGACATCACTGTTGGCACCCATGTCTTCAGCGCTCAAGATGGAGTCATAGCGGAAGAGAGGGAGAAAAGGAAGCTGCATCCGGTTATGAAAGCCAAGAAGGATTTGTTTCGACGCCTTGGGAAATGCCGTTTTGGCTGTCGGGAAAAGAAGACCAGGGTCGGTATTCCATTGCGAAGTCTGCATCCTGTACATGCTAATATCTCTAGTGCTTTGTGTCTCATCACCAAATCGAGGACATTCTAACCCTGTTTCCTAGTGCTGCGGACGACGTCCGATGGGCCTTGGAACACAATAGCGACCGTAGGCAGGACGACAGAGGATCACCAACCTCAATGCAAAGAATTGGGAGCAATCGACTCGCACCATCCGTGGAACCTGATGGGCGCAGGGAAGTAGAAATCGTAGTGCAGCGGACGAATGAGCTGTTTGAAGTACCTGCGATCCCTTTCGACACAGGCATGGATTTCGAAGCCGAAACTCCGTTGGATGACCGAGCCAATAGCTACGCATGTGATGGCATAAGTGGAAGCATGGTTCATGATTGGACTGGAGGCCAAGGCCCGAATATGCCTGGTAGTAATCCCAGCTTCAGGCAGAATCAACAACAGTTTGCTCCAGGTCCGGGCTTGATAAACGGTTATGGTTCTCAATCAAGGTCTATTGGCGGCACAATGATGCAGGCCACCTCCTCACAGAACAGGTACGCAGGCGGATATCAGGCCTCGCTGGAATATACATCCTCCAACCTACAGCCGACAGGCTACCAGAACACTCCAACATTTGGTTCTGTGGACGGCGAAGCTATGTTGGACATCACATACTCTTCATACCAAGAGCCTGATCAAGAGGCATTGGAATCGCCCATTGCAGATGAGCGAGTCTTGGCAATGAAGCACAACTCGAACAACGGCACGGTTTGCACATGCACTATCGACGACTGCTTCGAATATTTGAACGCATTTGATCACATGTTGCAGCACATCTGCAATAATCATCCCCACGTTCAGCCAAGTTCACCAAATCCCGTGAGAACAGTCTGTGTTCAGTGCTGGCAGAACAAGTTTCATTCAGCAGGTACCTTATATTGCCAGGCAGGCTGTCAACAACAACTCGAAACACATATATGTGGGCAAACAAGCGGGCTCCTCAACGAGGTTGGCATAGACTTGGACATGACTGGGCCGAACGACTTCATAGCTGATGGCAGTACAATGGGTCAGCAAGGCTATTTTGGCGGCAGCGACTTCGGACAGCAGTTCCAGAGCTTTGGCAAGGGCCAAGGCTGACATTCGAGGCATCGTCGATAATTCCTCCAAATCAATTGGTCGGCACCCAGACGACAATGAGCCGCATTCTCTAAACATCACACCTTAGGGGCTGGACTGTCAGGGATTTAATGATGCACGGTTAACGTTCTCTGGGAATTTGCCTGTCGTATCAAGGTGGAGTTAATCATGGTGGGAGGCGATGATACACGACAAAGCACCCTATTCCTAAGGATTAGAGAGCTTCTTCGAGTACGTCGATGGGTTTCCTTTCTTGTAGATTGGATTCTAGCAATTGGTAGGATTCCCTTTGTCTTTCTTGATGAGGATGTGGCCGATGGGCTATTTCTTCCTTATGACTTTCGTTGGCACGATGTTGAAGGGCTTTTTTTATATTCTGGTCAGTATTTCCTGGCCCACGGTAACGACTTACGATTTCATTGGTATTTTTGAAATGGATTTAGTGTAGCGTTATTAACTTTCTCATATATCTGGCATATAAGTAGATAAGGTGAGGACCCTCGAGGGTATTGCGCCGACCACTGCTCGAACGAAATCTACCGCCAACAAAGATGTTGGCAGGAGAATTTTATATATTAGGGATCAAGTGGTGATTCGAACTATGATACGATCATAATAGCGCATGAGATACCCATTCTTAAGTAAGCGGTATTGGCATTGGCATTGGGATAGGGATAGGGATATGAATAAGGTTATCGAGCATTACATATCATCGCGGTCGCTACTATGGGATGACTTGGGGAGTTTGGGATCGAGCTATTTAGTTTTTAGGTGGGAGTTTAAATGGGCAAATATACAATACCTACACTGTATCCTGAAGGTCATTTGTAGGCCGGCAGTTTGTGATAGTGGGCACATCGAAAGCATCCTTAACATGCAAAGACAGCGTCACATTGTGGTACCATCAAGATCGAACTCTCACACGGTTCTCGACCTTATGGTGCTAAGCGAACAGAGAACTTGATCATCAACTTGAAATATCAAGCGCTTGATGCCAACATTTCAGACTTCTAATTTAAGACACCTCTCAGAAGCTGTAAAGGCACAGAACTATATATGTATTGAAACTCTCAAGTCCAATCCCAACGCCACTACTAGCACGGTTTGTGAGCGTCTGCTCTCAGCTCAGTGAATAATTCAAACTCAAACAAGAGGCCTGCGCTCCTGATACCGTATGTTCCAGATTACTAGTAGATCTTGGCCGATTAGCTCAGGGCGTTGAAGGCGGAGGTGAAGGAGTTGAGCTGTAAAGGCAGCAAGACAGCATGGAGTATTGTAGAAGGTAACATGAATAACGCAGTGACATCGATGCTAGAGCACCCGTAAGTTTGATATATTTAGTTTCCCTCAGAGAGGTACTCACACTTTTTACCACGTGAAGTTAATGTCTATCAGAAAGCAACCTGGCCAGGCCCCACACAGGTGGCAGCTCTTAGGTCTCCCTAGGAATTGGTGACTGGTGGTTTGCTACCTAGGTTGGGAAGGCTGAAATCCACTACAGAGCTTCCGGACCTAGGAGCACGGCCCTTGAGGGCCTACTTCTGGATGTCGAGGTCGCCGAGCAATTCGGTGACGTTTCCAACCTCGTCGCCCTGAATGCTGAGGTCTTCAAGCAGCTTTCTCAGCTCAGAGGGTGACTGCGCCGTCGCCTTTGGCAGGCACACCGCGCACCTCCTAATACGGATGTTGGGAAGGAAGCGCGGACGCTTGCAGTTGAGGACCTCGCAAGGCTCGCGCTGGAACGCGAACTTCCTGCATTCTGGGCATTTGAAGGATACTATTGGACACATGGCTTAATGATATCCAAAAGAAATTATGGTGGCGTGGTAGATATCAAATAAAACAAGTTGGTAAGAACTGTCGATTGTTGATGTCTGGAGGTTAGGGACAGAAAGCTATTGATATATTCTCAGCCAAAGTGAACATAGTCGGACCCCACCAATTAGTTGGATCATAATTTACGACCCAACACGATCAGAGTGGCAGCCTAGCACGAACTTGACGGTCGTTTCTCTCTGGTGATTGATTCAAATAGTATGTCTGACGTCCTAGTAGCTCTATACCGCGAGGGGGTTCGTCTACGTTAGGGAGCATGTCCGCCTGCCTTAAAGAAGACCTCGCTTGCCCTGAGCCATGCAAGAAGCTCAGTTCCTGAAGTCATACTTTGTGTTCGACTGTCATTTTGATGCTACAACGTACTAGTCAAATTGTGACCCGATTCGGAAAGAACATCAAAACATCTAGCTCGAGTTTAGTGCTGCTAACTTCAACTGAATCACGGTCGTCAGCTCCTCATTTTCGGGAGGCTCCGCTGAAGCTCTGAAATAAAGAGCTTCGCTCTATTCAGACGCTCACTCTTCCAGAAATACAGGCGATTCACCAGGGTCGGAATCCCTGAAGTAGGGAGGTGTACTTGTACTGGGTTCTCTCTAATCATTTATTACCCTAAGCCTTGCAAGAAACCCAAAGAAGACCTGTTTCAACCTCCCTTGCAAAGCAAGCAAGCTAATATAAGCACCAGGCACTAGCAATCGTAAGCAGCACATTGTATGTTTAAGACAAACTTACTGTCATAGCTTCCACGACCTCACCATGTCATTACGTTCATACGGTCGAGCTGCGCGCCCAGAGAGCGTCATTGCTGCCCAATCTTCCGAAATCATCAAGATGTAGCGTACGATGGCCACCCTACGAGGTCATAACGAATCCCTTATCAAAGCCAATCAATTTCTCAAGAAGAGCAATGATGCTGTGTTGAAGTCCAATAGAGATCTACACGATGCCTGGAAGATATACTGTTGCAATTAGGCCACTCTGGCGATTATGCTAGACAGCAGGGAGCAACGGAATAAGTTAATCAAAGGTGGAGAAAGTCTTATTTTTGCTTACTATCCTAATTCTGTGATCTCCTCCCTACTTGTAGGTGCGCGTCGCCATGGATCCGTTGGGGGCGGCGTGCGGTCGCTTCCCTCAAGGGCGTTTGCCTTCTCGTTTGTTGTCTGTTTGTCGTGTCCGAGGAAGCGGGACTGTCGGAAGGCTGCGGGAGCAGTCTTCCGTTCAACATATACCTTAAGCACTCTAACAGTTTCAACATGGTCTTCAGAAAATTCATTACCAAGGCCGTCACGAAGCTCAAGAGAAAAGACCATGGGATTTGCGAGTTGAAGCACTGTATTGAGATCCTAGAGGCAGAGGCTGAGAAGAACAGTGCTGAAGATGCGAGCGTTGAGAAGCAGGGCACCGACTATTTAAGGAGACTATGGACGCTTAAGCATTGGAGAGGATCTGAAAAAAAATTGCGACGCCAAAAGGGTGTGCTCACAGTGGACTGAAACAGCGGTATACTAAGCAGGTCGTACTAAACAGTTTATGAAGCTCTAGGAGAAGACTATGGAGCTTTTGCACTTCCGAGAGTGGAAGAGAGAAGGGGCACAAATGTGGATGAAACGTTGGCAGGGGTCGAGAACTGGTTTGTGCATTGACGGAGGACTTTAGGCTCAAGAATGGCTCTTATTGGTGAGAAGATTGAGCGACAGATAGGTGAAGATGGCTTCAAAGATGACCAGGGAGAAAAGACTAAGTAGTCCGTACATGCTATTGGTATGGGATTTTCTAATCTCATGATTAGGGAATACACAATTGTTTAATCTTGAATTTAATCTGATTCAAGCTGATTAAATCTAGAGGCAATATACCCCTTCTTGTGTGTTTTTACTGCTGCTTTGGATATGCGCCTAGAGGCAACAACTCATGGCAACCGTTTTGACGTTCAAGTCTGGCATGGGTAAGCTGTTTTAACAGGGTGAATAGTCTTTTACTAACTTGCAAGCTGTGCTAGTCCAGATTTGGTAAGGGTCAAAATTCTGCAATTCATAGAGTACAATCTTATCTTGTCAAACAAAAGGGATTTTATTAAATTGAGTCAAATTAACCTATGATATTGGATTAGATTAGATTAATTATTTCCAGTGTTGGGCATGGATCTTTGGGAATTCCCGGATGTACGGTGTTTGAAGGAGCACTTGAAAACGAATCTTTGGTCAAGAGTCACATGTCTTGATATAGCGCCAAGCCTGTTAGGTACATGGTACTAAGTCTTGACACTCAAGAATAATAACCCAGTTTCGCCTTGGGTTAACGGGCAATTCGAGGGTTGGTTGACTAAACCGCCCGGTTCAGGCGGGCAACCAAAGGTTAAGCGTCCACCTGTGCCCAACATTGTACGACCATGCACGCTACCTTATATATAAACTCTCCTCTCAACACTTCAGTACCGCGCCACCGATGCCACGAGAACATCCCCTGAACCACACTCATTACAAACTAGTTAAAACCCCCATGTCCATCTCTACCCAATAATCCCTCTCAAAAATGCCCATCGCTAATCAGGAACAAGCCAAAACCAAGGACATCACCTGGCTTTCAAACTCGAGATAAAAGCGCGCAAGAACGAGGCCGCGACCCTGCAGGAGGATCCCAGGATTAAGGGATGTAACAACAATGATACCATTAGGTGTAAGGGATGGGCGACCTTGTCGAGGACGGCCCTCTCGAGCCTATGGACAGATCATGAAAAGGCCTGTAAACTGGCCACAAGACTGAGTAGGGAGAATGTTGAGCTGCAGGAGGGACATTTGAAAGAGTTGAGGAAGGATGGGAGGTTGGCGTAGGCATTAAACACTACAGTATCGTGGGGATGAGATGTGTTGAGTCCACCAGATATGAACACAAGCGAGACGGGCTAGTGGGCAATATACAAATAATTTACTTTTCTATCCTACATACGTCTATGTCTCACTAAAGACAAAGACTCCCTTACCACTCCTGAAGCCCTCCAAGGTTCCTTGGACGGCCTCCTTGAGAACATCTTCCTTGGTCTCCCATGACCATTCGATTTTTTGCATAGGGACGTCTTTGAACTTTCCTTGTCTGGTAAGATCAAGGATCTCATCTACCATATCCTTCTTCTCCTTCGGGTTTTGGTCCGACCAGCGGGACACCCAGAAACCATGGAAGCTGATGTTCTTAAAGATGAGCGCCGCGGTAGGAAGCTGCAACGGCGCCTTCGCCATCCCCCCATAAGTAACCAACTTCCCATTGTGTCCCAGATTCCGGATCAAAGAGGACGTTGGCTTACCACCTACGCAGTTCAAACCAAGCAAAATCTGTTTATCCCCCACCCACGACTTAATTGATTGGCCAAACGAGCGGTCCATGAGCTCAGCCTCAGTAACAACCTGCGTAGCACCCAACTCCATCAACTCATCTTTCAACTTCTGCGTCTCCTCCCCCGTCTTCCTGTCCCTAATAACATTTATACTCTTCAACCCCCACAACCTCCCAAACTGGATCGCTGCCCTCCCAACCCCCGAATTGGCACCATTCTGAATGAACCAGTCCCCTTCTTTTAGTTCCGCAAAATCCTTCAACATCCTATACGCCGTACAAGGGTTCACAGAGACCGTACCAACCTGCGTAGGGGTGAGGCCCTCCTTATTATCGATTTTGGAGACGTCCTCTACGGTCGCGATGGCGTGTGTGCGCCAGGTTCCAAAGTTGGTGTGGGACATTGTTACCCAGTCTCCTTTCTGAAGTCCTGAGACGCCGGGACCGATGGACTGGACTTCGAAGCAGCCTTCGTTGCCGCCGACGGCGGAGGGCTCGGGGGTGCCGAGGAGGGGGGTGAGTTCTGGCTTGGAAGGGTAGACGCCCTGAATCTGGTTGATGTCGGCTGGGTTTATGGGGGAGGCGAGGGCGCGGAGCAGGATGCTATTCTTTGGGAGGGAGGGGGTGAGGGAGTGGTTGTGAAGGCTGCGGATAATGTATTAGCATTGCTTCTCTCTTTAAGCGACAGTCGCCGATTGCTTCTAGATGGATGCTCCATAGCGAAAGCTTCCTCCATACGCCCTCCTGTCCATGATAGCAAAATGGGCATAGCTCTGAAGCATGGCAACGCTTCCCAACATAGTTCTCGCTCTCGGCGGTACCGCGGGCGCTTCGTCGTCCCGATCCGCACCGTAACTCATTCTCTGTGCGGCACGTCCCAATTCCCTTGCCTCTTCCCCCATCCTACTACCATAGAATAAACACAGAGATATGAAAGGGCACACCTACGACAAAACATCTCCCGGCTCGCCATACTTCGAGTAAACCAGCGCCTTCGCCTGCGTATACCCGTAAGGTCCAGACTTATAACGGCGCGCCGTCAACTGAATGACTCTTGGCGCAAAGATAGCGCTCTTAAGAGCTGTGCGAATCGTGGCAACCATAATGGATTCCCTTTGAGCTGTATCTACTGCTCAATTGGTGTTTTCGCAGCTCAAAGAAAGCTATGCGGTACGGCACGTACCTGGTGACGTCGGCGCTCCCGGATAAGGCTTCGGGCCGATGGAGCTTCAGCTCCTAGGCCCAATAACTCGGGACAACGTGAAACGCCAGCCACAGTAGCTCCCGTACCTCTCAAGGTGACATTATGGCATAGCAGCATGTCAAGTATGTCAAGCATGGCAGGCCCAACGATGAAAATATACAGTGTTAAAGGTATGAGTTGAAAGGGCAGAAAAGTATTCTGTTGAAATCTACATATCTGTTTTTGGTGCAATACTAAAGTTGGAGAACAGAGTCCCAGGCTCATTATGAAAGTAATCCAGATACGGATGTAATATGGATGTAGCCAAGACATCTATTTATACGCCGAAGAGCAATGATCCCTAGGTATACACACTGAAGCGCCGGGTATAAGACAGCCGAATATAGAACACTTTCCATCTCCAACTCGGCACTTCCTCCATCAACTCTTCTTAGCACTTCGCAACTTGGTATCACAATCAATCCTTCCGCCATCTTGCCTTCACCGGCAGCTGGTTTATGCCAAAACTTCCCCAATGATCACCTAATATCCTTAAACATATCCTCCCCCAGTCCTCCCTCCGCTGTCCCATCCCTCGACACACCCCTGAGCTGCGGTAACTGCGGTGGCGGCGGTCCTCTGTTCTTCATTGTCTGCGGTTGTTGATGCTGTTGCAGCCCATTAACCCCATTCATCCTTCCCTGCGCACTTTCTCCCTGTCCTTGCTCATCAACCTCCATAAGAGTACTAGTCCTCTTCCTCTTCAACTGATCCTTATCATCCTCCTTATCCGTCCCCAAAAGCTTCTGCCACCAGCTCCTCTTCCTCTTCTGCTTTGTCCCCCCACTTGATATGAAGCTCAGACTGGACTCCGGGCGAGAGGAGAGGTGGTCCATTGACACTGATCCAGTACCTCCGCCATTGGTTCCCTGTGCAGAGTTGGCGTAAGAGGCGTTCATGCCCAGCGATGACTTCTTGGACATAAATCTCTTCATAGAGCTCGGAGGTCTGTTGGGCGAGGTGGGACTGGTGATGCCATTGCCGTCGTATTGACCTGGTGGTGTTGGCGGAGGGCCGGTCTTTGCAGTATCGATAGCTTTGGGTTTCTTTAAGGGAGCTGGAGCAGTGCGTGGTGTAGCGGCGCGAGGAGGTTCTGGTTCAGGAGCTGGTGGTGGGATTTCGGTGCCGTCTGTTAGGGATCCAAGGGTGTCGAAGTTCAGATTGGGAAGCTCGAGCTTCTGATTCGATTTTGGTTTCGCCATGGTGATGGATCAGGGTGGCGAAAGCCGAATTGATGGTAGTGTTGTGAAAGTGTATATCGAGGTACGTGTAGGGGTGTAATTAGGTGCAAGACGCCAAGGTACCGGCGTAGATCTGTGTTTAAGCGGAGGAGCTGGGCTGGTTTCGTCTGCAACTCGGTAAAGAGGTATCAAGGTCGAGCAAGATCAGAGAGATGTATTTGTAATGGTACAGCGGCGCTGTAGTGTCTCAATTGGCTCGAATGAAAGTGGTGCTGCTGTCTGAAATGCGGATAGTGTTTCTAAGGTCGATCTCGAAGCTGTCTGCGGGTATCGTCGCTCGCGAACGAATGTGAAGAACGCTAGATTCTATAGCCTACTCAATGACAAGGCTCAAAGCAAAACAGGAAACGACAGTTAATGTCACGAATAGTATGATGACGGAAGAGGAAGACGAAGCGTGTTTGCGAAAGTCCGAGACCTACGACTCCTGCTCTTCAGTCCCAGGGCGGTTAGCCTCTTCATGCCGTCGGCGACAGCACTGCCCGTGTTGGCAGGGGTGTAAGATGGGACACTTTAGCTGCGATCCAGCCAATAAGAAGACATGAAACTGAAGCGAGGGTGAGAGCTCGTTTCGCATCAGAAGTGGTCACTTATCAGATTGAGCTTGAGATCTCTAAGATGAGGCCGAGGTTTGTATTTCTATTTCGACCTCTGCTCTCTATCTCGCCCCTTTCGGGCAGCACAAAGCACCGACGCTTAGGAACCGCTCCCATTTGCTTGGCGCATCTCGCCCACGGAGCACCACCAGAAAACTCCGAGCCAACACAAATGATTTCCCGCCATCGTCTATCCCGTATGCAGTCCTATTCATGGACAGCGATGCATTGTGACACCGAACTCCCTGTAACGCCGTCATGACTCCCAGATATATTCGTTTCGTGCGCAGCATCAAGCTTAACCGTGTCTCTCTGCGGCCTCCTTGAATGCGGCTTCTTGCATCGCCAGCAGCTGCTCAGTCGAGAGTCCGCTCTGCTCTAGCTTGTTCGACTTCTTCTCACGGCCCTAAAAAGCAGTTAGCACTCGCCATCTTCTTGTTTCCACATCAGCGAGAGGACCTTTAAAGCCTCCTTATGCTCATTAGCCACATCCAAAATATCCGCCACATACTCCCCAAACCCCAACTGCTCCAGCGCCTTCGTAATATGCTCGCACGCGATCGTCTTCTTCGCCTCCTTCTCCGATATCTCGTTCGCTTCTGATGAGATCAGGGTGATGAACTCGACGCAGCACTCGATCAAGAGGTCGCGCGCATCTTTGCCGAAGCTGAGGCCTAAAGATGGTGGGAGGATCTCAGTGACTATCTTCTGCACAGTCGCCTTTGGCAGACTGAGGTCGTCGTTGGCTCCGAATTCGCGGTCTGACATCGTGTGGTTATTCACGTTGCGCTGTCTCAAGGCTGTGTTCTGTGTTTTGGCTTTGGAGAAAGTCGGTGGGCGAAGGGTACTCTTCTTTGTCGTTAAGTATTAAGATTAGGGTAGTAGTTATAGTGAATGAAAGAACAGTCAATTACAGAGACAATCAAGTAGTTCAGAACATCATCACAGCCGCGCGTGGGAGCTGCTCTCTATATACCTTGACCTCACACACTGCTCAGGGCTGCGCCGCGGGGAGGTCGCGAGGCTGAAACCTTGCCGGAGCTTGCCGTTTTTACGCGACCCGATCCACACTGAGATTCTTTCAGCCCAAGTATTTATTCTTTCTTCGGCAACCTTCAACCACAACCATACCAACAACCACCCAGTTTCGGTGTCTCAGTCACACTACGGCCTTGGCCAAGCTTCTCGCCCATCTGCTGCGCGCTTCATTGCGAACAGCGGATTGGGCAAGGAGCACCCTCTCAAATGGTAAGCTCAACCCTCATTAAACACTCCAAGAACTACATGATGAAATTTCGTGTCGCCCCTATCTTACCATGGCCGACAATCCATATTGTGGTGATTAACCTGTCTTAACCAAACGGACCGACTGATCGTAGTTCACCCATCCTCTTATACTGTGTTTACCTACCTTGGGCAAGCGGCTAACCTTTATATCCAGCTCTTATCTACCACCATATTACCTCCCTTGACAATCACAATTACCCTGTGGTCGTACACCCACCCCTTATCGACATGGCGTTAAGTGGGTGACCTTCAAAAGGTAAATACAAACTTCATTTTTATCACGCATTCACCCTTGCTACCGTCTGTGGTAGGAGGGTGGGAGAAGATATTGGACGCTAATGACGACCAACATCCATGCTAATCCTGAAGACACCCGTCTTTGTTGATAAACCTTTAGACTTTTCATCTTTCAACTGAAGCGTATCCAATATCTTTTTTATGCAACGCTCAACTTTCGCATGTGGAGAGTGGTGGCTAACGATATTTGAAGGGATTTACGAAAAACTGCCAAAGTTTTCATTGTTTCTTGGCCTTGAGCTTGGAGGTGAAGAAGATTGTATATGAGAGGATGGCAGCCGTGAGAGGGTTGTTGCTTGCGCTTGAATTCCTAAAGTGCTAAGTCAACTTCACTCAGCAGTGCTGGTTGGGTGTAACACTTGGTTCGCGCGAGGCTCGAAATGTATGCTCTCACTTCATGTTTGTTATTCTTGTATTTTTGATATTTTATAAATATGGGTTGTAAATTATTCCTGGTAATCAGCAAGCTCCGGCGAGTTCCAGCTAAGGAACTGTCCGCTGAGCTCCTTTGGTGCCTTCAACGCCAACTTCGCAATAACATGACCTGGCTGCTCTGGTGTAAGCAGCTTTCCAGTCTCATGCAACTCATGGAACTTCTTTGCTTCCTCTGGGTCCATGTTTTTGGAGTGCACAGCTCTAATGTCCACCTGCATGTTGGTAGCGACGACTCCAGGTCTGATAGACAAGGTCGTGATATCCTTCTCCTCAGCCCCCAGCGTCATAGCCAAATGATTCATCGCCGCTTTGCCGGCTCCGTATGCGCCCCAGGATCCGTAGGCACCCGTGGCAGCGCCCGAGGAGGTCATAACGACGCGACCGTGGGTGTGGCGGAGGGACGGGATGGCAGCTTGGATGAAGGAGACACAGCTGAAGAAGTTGACGTCGAATGCTTTTCTCCAATCCTCTGCCTTTGCATCTTCGAGACGGGTAATAGGGTCTAAGACGCCGTGGTTCAGGATAAGGGCGTCGATCTTGCCAAACTTCTCGGTCGCCAATTTGGCGGCTTTGGCACCAACCTGTTTCCCATGTCAGCCTATGCTCATCTCAAATCCCATCTCCTTGCTTTTCCTCGTGTCTTCTGCCTCCCGGCCTTCCCTCTTTCTGTCGCTGATGCACCACTCTCATATCTCCCCCCGTATTACTTCGGGTTTGGATTGGGCCTACGTACGGAGAAATCACTCAAATCAGCACTCAGCACCTCAACCCGGCCAGGGTACTGCTTCTTCAGCTCCTCCAGTGGTCCCGCAGAACGGGCAATAGCCAAGATCTTGTGCTGGGCTGGCTGCTTGAGGAGGCAGTGTGCGATTGCGAGACCGATGCCGCGGGAGCAGCCGGTTAAGATAATACTTTGGGACATTGTTGCAGTTGTGATGTTGTGATGTTGTGATTTGGGAAGCGGGTGAAGGCCTTTTTCGGTAGTGTGTATCCGATAAGGCGTGTTACAGCGCCAATTGAGAGCTATAGATGTATGGGAACGGGTCTTATATGTACGAGAACGGATATAAACCGAAGAAGGATCCTAGATGAGAAAAGAAACTGGGATGGAAACCCGGCACAGTCAAATGGTTCCCTGGGTGGGTTATGGCCTGCAGCTGCCCCGCCATTTTGACAGGAGGGGTAAATGTACCCGCACGTCATTGACACACGGAGTTCGGACTCCGCCATTCCTCCACCCTCGCTGATATACACCTTGGTAGGTAGAGTATGGGTGTCTCTTCTCTATACCCTCCTCTTGTCATCCTTCCCCAGACCTCGCACAATCTTTAATAATCACTCGCAATGGCTATCCCACATACCGTCATCCTCGGCGCCGGAATCATAGGCCTGAGCACCGCCCACTACCTCTCCCAATCCCAACCTCCCTCTTCCATCCACCTAGTCGATCCTTCCAAAGAACTCTTCTCATCAGCCTCGGGCCACGCAGGCGGCTTCCTTGCCAAAGACTGGTTCAACTCTTCACTCGCCTCCCTAGGCGCACTGTCTTACAACGAGCACGAGAAGTTAGCGAAAGAGAATGGAGGGGCGGAAAAATGGTGTTACTCCAAGACGGTGTCGACGAGTTTGAGAAAGGCGAATGCTATTGACGGGGAGAGGAGTGATGACTGGTTGAGAGGAGGTGGGAGTAGGGCGGATGCTGCCAAAGGCAGTGGAGAGGCGGCGGCACAAGCAGCTGGGGACCGCACCAGTGCTGCGGATAAAGACCAGAGCTCTGAAGAACAGAGGAGGGGCGAAGAAGAGGCCAAGAAGATGCCCTGGTTAAGGAGGGATGAGGGAGACAAGGTCGAGTTGATCAGTGGTTCGGGCTGCGAGGCGCAGATTGATCCCAAGCTCTTCTGCCAATTTCTCCTCCAACAATGCATCGAGCGAGGTGTGCAGGTCCACCACTCTGCTCAGGCAGAGTCTGTATTCAAAGACCTTCGAGACAATCTAGCAAGCATCCGGATCGTCGACCAGAACGGGCAGGACGAAGTCGACATCCCATGCACCCGTCTAATTCTCACTGCCGGTCTCTGGACGCCCTCCGTCTTCTCCAAACTCTTTCCCGACTCCAGTCTTCAACTTCCAATCTCGAATATAGCAGGCCACTCGATTGTTGTCCGCTCACCTCGCTGGAAGGGAGTGAAAGAGACCGAGACATCAGACGGTAACATCCCAACCTGCCACTCAATCTTCACATCAAAATCCGAGGAGGGGGGCTTTGCACCAGAGCTCTTCACGCGTCCAAACGGTGATATTTGGTTAGGTGGCCTCAATACGTCGGCCGAGGACCAGATGTCAGAGCATCCTCCATCAGCCTACTCACCGTCAACTCCAAAGGCGGATCATGTGGAGAAGTTGACGAATGTTGCTAAACAGCTGCTTGGGAGTGACATAGAGGTCATCAAGTCGGCGGTTTGCTTCAGACCGATTGTGGAGGGGAAGGATATACCGATCATTCAACGTCTTGAGGACGAAGACCTTGGTGGAGTGAAGACGCTCAAAAACGGAGAAGGAGGAGTATACGTGGTGTGTGGTCATGGACCTTGGGGTATATCCCTCTCTCTTGGTACTGGGAAGGTCGTTAGTGAGATGGTGAGAGGTGTGACTCCCAGTGTAGACGTCAAAAAATTCACGATGATGAAGGGTAGATAGATAGGTAGCTAGGGTAGCACAAATGAGATCTGTCCTTGTCAACTGGTTCTCGGACTCGATTTCCGTGGTTGACAACTTATTATTTTGAACAACATGAGCATAATGATCCTATCATATGTCTTTCAAATTTTGGTAAGCTATTGACACGCGCCAACTGGCTGGCAGGTGGGAGGGTATATATATCCCTCCTTTTCCTTCGATTCTTTTTGCTCTTTCGGTATCAACCATCCAGCCTCAGCCTTAGTACAGCCTCACCGCGATACCACAAGTTCACAACAGCCTCATCTCAATCTCACCATGCAATTCTCCGTCGACAAGCTCGCCCTTGTGGGCCTCACCGCCTTAACCTCGCTCGCCACCGCCCTCCCAGTCGCCCAAGGCGCCAACCCATTCACCCTCGACTTCTACTCCCCCATCGCTTCCGGGACCGGCACCAGTATCACCTGGCAGCCAACTTCAGCCGGCACCGTCACCCTCATCCTCATGAAGGGCGATTCTTGGAACATGGAGCCTGTTGGCATTGTGGCCTGTAAGCACTCTTTGCCAACTAGTTTTTCCTCTTTTCCTACCTCCGTTATGAACTCTTACAAGTTTACCGAAATTGAAATACCGCATTTGAGATACCTCGCTGGCGCTCGTAAACTAACCGGTATTAGCGGGCATCGCCAACACCGGCACATTCTGGTGGACACCAGGGGTCAACGGCGAGGGATATGCTATCAAGATCGTTGCCGACGACAACGAGAACAATTATAACTTCACGCCGCAGTTCTCCATTTACTAAGTCAATCGGTCATCGAAGGTACAAGACTAAAAGCACCGTGAGAAGCACCGTGAGAAGCACCGTGAGAGGCACAGCGTTGAGTAAGAGTTAAATTCAAATAAGGGTAAATAGGCGTTAAAAAAAAGGAGAATAGCAATTACAATTCAAACCAATTGAAAATGATTAAAAATCAGAGTTTTGGAATATCCTTCGTATTGCAGTAATTGAGCAACGTGTCTAATGCTAGCAACTACCCATCCAGCCATAATGACGCCTAACCCGCTAGCTTACCATACTTCGAGACGAAGCGAAGCCTTAATGCAAACTGTCCCTAAAATAAATCCTAGCGTTCCGTGAAACTCCATGCAAAAGCCCTATCAACCCATCGTAATGCTCTCACCACACCTCGGAATCTGTTCTCGAAGCATCACCACCATGATCGCACCACCCACCAAGTGGTTCAACCCCCTAGCGTCTACCACCTTTCGCCGCCTTCTGGCCCGCAACAATCCGCGCAAACTGCTTATTGGCCTGCTGCCCAATCTGCATCCCAACCCCACCCGCCTCGATGTCCATATTCGTTCTCGGTGCGACGTTGTAAGAAGCCGAGTGGGAAACCATACGAGCACGGTTCGAGAGCGATGGCTGGGAGAGGATGCGTGCGCGCTCCATTTCGCGCTGGGACATTGGTGGGTCGTCGCGGGTCTCGCGGGTGTTTGGACGATGGGCGAGGGATGCTTGGCTGAGGGATTTTAGTACTTGTAGTTGGAAGAGGAAGAAGTAATGGGAAACATACCGAGAATCGTAGTCAATGGTGGCAATCTTGCGCTTCTTGTAGTCGTCAGAGCGCTTCAAGATCGGTCTGCTCCAGTCGGCGAGAAGGCGCTCAGCAATACGCTTAATGCCAATCTCAGGTCTCTTGCTCTTAGTGTAATAAAGCACAACCTTGCCAATACCACTGCTGAGGAGACACTCCTTGTCGATTGGGAGGCGCTCGAGAGCGGTCAGAAGGTCACGCTGGATGTTGTAGGCTGGGAGAGAACCATCGTTGAGTGGCTCAAGAAAGAATTTGACGGAGAGGAGGAAGTTGGTCTCTGGGTCGACGATGGTGTGGCGCATGGTGTTGCGTGTCAAGACGTTAAGGACGGCTGGAAGCATCTTGAGCTTGTTCACTGCTGGCTGGCCGTGCTCGCGTGCGGTGTTATCATCGCGACAGGCCTGCTCCATCTGTAACTTCAAGTCCGCGATCTCGTCATCAGCCATCTGCTCCAAGTCCTGTCATACTGTTAGTAATGGTTCGGAATCACGAAAGATGATGCAACATACAATATCTCCCTTACGTGCTCTCCTCTTGTTTGGGTTCTTAAGCGCCTCATCCATCTTGCGATCAAGCTGTGCAGCACGTCTCTGCTCCGGCGTCATGTTCTCCTCATTGATCGCCTGCATCCTCGCCGCATCCTTTCTCCTCTCCTCAGCACGATCTCTCTGTCTTCTGCCATCATCCGCTCTCGAGCTCGAGCTCTTAGCCTTAGTTCTACGCTTGCCCTCAAGGATCTCCCCATCGGCTCCGCTATCATACTCGTCGCCATCAACATTTGGCCTCTCAGCTCTGCGGCTCTTCTTCTTCTTCTCGCGCTTGCCCTCCTTTGGCTTCTTTGGCTCGCCATCACGCTTGCGTTTCGAGGCCTTCAATGTCTTGGCGGCATCCTCGTCGATATCCAGTGTTGGGCGATCATCGACTGCGACCGTGGTTGGGTCGAAGTCTGCAAACTCGGCCTCATCGACGTCGGAGAGCTCAGACTCCTGATCTTCGTCGTCGTTGTTCTGTGGGGTATCCTCTGCATCATTTGTGTCCATGTGCTCGTCGCCATCCTGTTCATCTTGCTGCTGTAGCTGCTCGTCTGATTGCTGCTCTGGCTCATCATAGCGCGGCTGTGGCCGCGAAGATGGTGGCAAGACGTCCTCGTCGCGGCCGACTTGGATTGGCGATCCGGAGGTGTCTCTCACGCGTCTCTCGTCTCCAGCGTCAGACATTGTAATAGAATATATGTATAAGATCGAGAGTTTCGGATTTGGCTGCTGTGACAGCGGCTTGGTCCCTGATATTCAAGAAAGGGCGCCTCTTCGAGGAGTAGTGTTCAGTTGTGGTCGCAGGGGCGTCTATCGCGGCTATGCTTATCCGCGTCAAGAACAGTGGTATCTCGATAATTCTCTTTGTGGTCACTTTGGGGTAATGCGCGTCGCTTGATAAGTAGAGCACGTAGTAGAATCGTGGTCGTGGGGTTTTAGTTTGTATTGTTGTAGAGTGGAAGAAATTCCGTAGCCTCAAAGGCGACGTGAGGTCGGAGCTCCAACTAACAGCCTTCCCGTACGGCAGCCGAGTTCGTCACAACGCCAAATTATTTTTGGGTCAATCAACGTCACTTCACCACTTCTAAGCCAAGACAACCTGCAAATACATCAAAATGTTCGGAGGACGTGAGTAATGATAGTGAATTGAAATCTAGCGGATAAATTACTGATGCGCCATTCTAGCACCACCACCACCATCCGCAGCTGAGCTCAAGCGCCAGGAGCAGGAGGCCAATGGCACCCTCAAGATGATCATCAGCGGCGCTGTTCTCCTCTACCTTTGTGAGTCAAATATATTCTGGTCGGAGCTTTAAATGGATCGCTGATATTTTCCAGCTCCATTCGCCATTGACGCCGTCAAGAAGCTTATTTAAATGTTGAACGATACCCAAGCAGCGACACAAGGCTGGCAGACCATCAAGGCCTCGAGGCACGTCATGTACGATCAGAGGAAAACAAATCAAGGGCATATCTATCATTGAAGCTCTAGTGTAGCAGCATCAATAGATCACTAAGGTCCGACCATTGCGTTGTAGTTGTACAATATCTACTCCAGTTTACCGTGCTCCTCAGAACGCCGCGCCTTAAATGCTCAACGCCTTTTCCTGCCGTGATCCTAACCGAGACATTATTCAACTGCTGCATCGTCGGAAGGTTTAGCGCTTCTTCTCTGATGCCTGACCCTGCTCCTTCTGGTACTCCTCAAACTCTCTCTTGATAGCCTCCATTTCCTTGTTCAGATGTGCCAGTTGTGTCGCATAGTCCTCAAGGAACTATCCATAGTTAGCATAATGTTCGAAGCATCCATTACGAATCTGGGAACACACCTTCATAGCTCTAGCAGCGCTCTCCTCGTCCAACGTCGAGCCTGAAGCAGCAATGTTCTTTGCCATCTCCTTCTCCAGGAACTTCGACTGCGACTGAATCTGCACCATTCTCGCCCAGATCTCCTCTGCCCTCGACCTGATCTGCGAATCCATAACACTCTTCTCCAACACCGCAAGCTTAGCCTTCAACGCCTCCTCATTCTGGTCCATAACATATCCCTTGTTCCTCATAATTTGCACCTTCGTTGCAAGTGCCAGAGTCCTCTGCTTAAGCACCATATGCTTCCTCCTCGCCTCCTTAATCCTCGGGTCGATCTCCGTATCATGCTTCGTCATCATAGCCTCCAAGCTCGAGTTAATCTCATGCATGTGCTGGTTCATCCCGCTCAGTGCCCGCTGTTGCAGCGTAATGCGCTCACCGAGCTGCTGGAATCCGACACACAAAGCTGGCACGTATCCTTCTCCGGGCTTGTTCTTGAGCGCCTCATCCCACTCTCGTGGATCTTCGCCCAGTGCTGGCCCGTAGTATGGAACTTTCTCCTTCGAGACTTTGTTGTAGAAGTAATACTTGAACTTGCAGCTTTGGCTCGATGGCATCCATTGCTCGATAATGTGCTTCATTTGGTCGGTGACTGGCTGGGCCTCTGTGTATTCGTTAGCTGAGAACATGCTAGAAGTGGCATGATGTTACTAACGTCCAAGTGTTGTTTGCGACTGCCATTGCGACAGGCCAAGCTGGTTCTGCTGCTGTTGTTGTTGCTGCGGTGGCTGCAAGTTTTGGCCGAACATGGATGGCTGCTGCTGCTGTTGCTGCTGGTTTTGCTGAGGCTGGCCAAAGAACGAGGTTGTTTGCTGCTGGTTCTGTTGTTGGTTCTGCTGTGCCTGGCCGAACAATCCTCCAGTACTTTGCTGCTGCGCCGGCTGTCCAAAGAGTCCCCCGCTAGTTTGTTGCTGAGCTGGCTGCCCAAACATCGAAGTTGGCTGTTGCTGCTGCTGTGCCGGTTGGCCAAAGAGACCTGAGCTCTGTTGCGCTGGCTGGTTCTGCTGTGGTTGTCCAAAGAGAGAGGTAGGTTGAGTCGAAGTGTTGCTTGCCGCTGGTGCGCCAAACAAGCCACCGCCAGTAGTCGCCGGCTTTGCCCCAAAGCTGAAGGCCATTGTGATGGTTGACCGAAGTTGTGTTCGAATCGGAGGGATTACGCAGGGGTGTGTTGATGGAGGTTAAGGTTTATCTTTGTTGCAGCGCGCTTCGGTCGCGGCGCGGTAAAGTTGGACTGGCGGGCAAAACAACTTGATGTCGCAGGTGAAAACAAACGCTTTAGCGAACGTATATTATATGAAACTCGAAGACTTTTCTGTTGATCAGAGTTGTTTATTTGGCCTTGTCTACCTCTGCCTTGCGGTCTCACAATTCAAAGCTCTCCCAGAGTTCGCGATGTCCAAATGCTTGGCGCTCCCGGCCGAGCAGTTCTTCCGCTCCATCAACCACACGGCTGTCAACCTCACCACCACTCTATACGCAATTGCACCCTATTGCGCCGCCAACATGTCGAACGTTGAACAGAGGCCGTTTGTGCCAGCTAAAAAGGTCCACTCTGATTACCCGGTACGTACATCCCCCAGCCTGCGCTGTTGTGCCAATGCTAACAGGGCGGTCTAGCTCATCGATTCCGACCCGTATGTGACCATCGCCGCCTACGAACCCATAGCCACACCCCGCCATCATGTACAATGCAGAATGAAGTACTGATCGTAATAGTTACATTGGACGTGTCTTCAGCTACGCCCGCCCATCGGACTATGCCAAGGGTGTTGCCGTAGGCCTCTCTGGCCCAGCCCTCCTCTACACCTGGGAGAAGCTTGCGCCATCATATGTTGGCAAGGGAGGATTTGCGCCAGTGATGCGCCTTACTGGCTTCATTGGAATTACAGCTGCCGTCCTTACCACTTATCAGAGCTCCATCCGTACGTCACACAAATCCAGGAGGGCCTTGGGAAGTTGGAACACTTCAAACATCAGCAGAAGATATGAAAGTACACAACTCTACGACCATGGATGTCGAGAGAACAGTATAGACAGGAGGATGGATAGGTACCGGTCTTACAGAAAACATTGCTGATCAAAATTAATAGTCCGCTTCTACGGCTTCAAGGAGAACTCTCACGAGGTCGAGCGCGACATGAAGGAGATGGTCGCCAAGGTCAAGACCGGCGAGCCATTATACGGAGAGAGCTCTTTGTCGCCCTATATGCAAGGCATCAGTAGCCGCAACAGCAGGGGCGTAATCTCTTTTCAGAATGGTTGGATCACTGCTAATAATCGGACAGATACTCGGGAGTCGTATGTTGTCCACGCCGATTTATTTTGAGAACAGAGCTAACCATAGTGCCATTTTACAGTGGTTGCATATCTTGCCAGAATGTCTAACCCTCCTTTAATAGCAAATATAGTACTAACTTTAATTAGTGGTTCAACTTTGCCAACCATAATCAGCACGGAATCGACACCGCCAAGTACTACAAGCAAGCCGAGCTTGAGTTGGCTGCTGAGGACGCAGCTGGTAAGAACTAAGGGATGGGTTGACGGAATTGTAAATACAGTGTCCAATGATGAATTTTTTGTTAAATCGCTTTCTTTCGCTTTGTGATATTGTTTTGAGCAAGGTGGAATAAGATGACAGTTACAGGTAGGGAAAGGGAGTGCTTCGAGCGTGTCCGATGTATAACTCAGGAAGGTCGCTAACAATGCTTGCTCGTACTTTGTAGAGGCCAAGGAGTTTGACGGGAGGATCGAAGCCAAAATGTTTGATTGTATGACGCCAAGGTCGAGGTTTTTGCTTTCACGCCCACAAGCAAACATTTTAGCGATCGTTCCACTTGCCCGAGACATTGAATATGAATATATATATATATGTATCACTCGGTACGTAGCGAAGGTCGGAATAGAAAAATTGATTCTCGAGGGCGACTCTACAAGTGGATTAATTGATCAATATAAGTGATTGCCGACGAACGAACTCGCAACAGAGCGCTAACAAGCTAGATATCATCGGTTGCGGAAGAAGTTTCCAACCTAGTTTTGTGAGATGAAGCACAAGTGCTCAAGATCATTAAATTCAGAACAAATATTTGTGTGCTTCCAAACAAACTGGTTTGCAAAGGATTGGAAGGCGAGTATCTGCATCTTCGAGAAGCGAGTGAGATTTTTTTGGCTTTCGGTTAGCTACAAAGCAATGATGTGGATAGCAAACGCAATAAGTTGTGTTGCTTAAGGAGCATATGCTGCACGTAAGAGAAGGATTGAATGCAGCGGGAAACTTGTTATTGCACATCGGTCATTCCACTGAGCCCGAAAGTTGTCTGGGTGGTGCGCGAAGCAGTTGAGTATATTGACGAGCCATGCTAGGACTTAAGCCAACATCAAGATGATAGTTGACATCATCTTCCCATGGTCTTTAAGGTGCGCCAAATCTAAAGCACCACCTATCTCATACTTCCGCCTTGGGACTTTTATTCAGCACTTATCAAATCATTCGTCTTCGACACTTGTCGGTCAACTCTTTGCACCGTCTGCTTATATCGACACTAAAGCTATCTATTTGTCCTCCGTATACTCATTTGTCTTCTTCGACAACATTCAATGAAGCAACCCACAAATATCAACCTTCACTCCTAAGCATACTTCCACTGGAATTCGGCCCATCTTATTAATCACGACATCATGTCAACCTGCTAACAGTACAATATCTCAGGGGCTCAAGGGCCATCAGACCAGGAACCTGTCAACAGCACGAGCCGACGGCCTTGTCTTCTTCGCTTCATCTACTCTTTGCAAAATTACAACCATATAGCCCCCGACATCTTCATCCTTCTTCCTCAACAACGTCTATTGAAACAAACTACAAACATCAATCTTATCTATCAAGCATGCATCTACCGCAAGTCGACTCACTATACCCATCACAGCATCACAACAACCTGTCATCAGCACCATAATTTAACGTTGACATCCTATTCATTTTGGTCAACACAACCAGGCTTCGACAGTACTTCATCTCTGAAAATAAAGTTTAAAACATTTATTCATCACACTACGACCTCAGAGTAGCACTAAACCTACGCATATCTACGACATCGAATCGGCCACGGTAGATAACCAGATGACACGACACCATCAACATCGCGCAGAATCTGACACGACTTATACATCATGGCTACCGTATTAATTGGTTTATAGGATAATATCTTATAGCTCATACAGGAAGTCAGGCAGCCGCAGGGCCTAGTATTATACCTCAAGTAGCCCCCTCTCCACTCTTGGCTGAATGGAAAGGTCATACTCTTTCACGCAAGAACTGAGATGAGTGGCATGAGAGCGCAAATAAATGAAGCGTGCTATACAATACAGCTTACTATCTCCCTGATAGACCAACCCAACATCCAGCGCCCATTGGCGCCGCCAGTCACAGTAAGCACTAGCAGCCGCCATTGGATTATGGAGTGGCTAGGTGGGTCCTTCGAAGATTGTGAAACGAGGATTAAAAAACTTGTGCTCGGAGACTGGAACACCTACTGGAGAGAGGGATCTCGGTATACCATCACCAACACAAGGGACCTGGGAGGGCTCAAGGGTTACCACGTTACTCCAACAGATACACCGCCTACACCAAAGGTCCTACAACTCCACGGATTAATATGGAAATCAGAGAGCTCCATGCTAGTACAAATACGTACCAACTGCATTGGTCTGAAGAAGTTCCTATACGGATGCAAGGTTCCCGAAATATATAACCCAATCTGCAACTGCGGCGGTGGAGACAGCCGAGCACATAGCTCTGTTATGCCTACTAGAGTCAGATCGTAGACACCTACTGTTTGATAAATATGGACGACTTCAGTCCTGGGAAATGCTACTCGGCTCCCCAATATTTGCACCACGGCCCACTAGGTGGTTCATTGAGTCTGAGCGCATCAAGCAGTTCTTGCTCGCAAGGAAACTGCTGTAGCTGCCACATATGCAAAGATAGCTAGGTGTAGGAAAGACGGAAGGCGTAGATAGGGAGCTAAAAGTGGGGAGCTGGCCTCGCAGTGGAATTTTTTGGCAACTGCCAAAAAATTTCAATATCATGAGCGGCGTGTGATTACAGAAATAGAGGAAATTAGGGGGCCTAGAAGAGGAGAAATTTTTGTCACCTATGAGGTTTTTATTTTCTCCTACACTTGTATCATAGAGGTTCCACATGGCTAATAGGCTGCAACGGTGTAAGAACAATAATAATAATAATAACAATACCTTGGCAATATAACCTTTTTCATTTACAGCGTACTTAACCACGAAATTTTACGATCAAGGATGAGGGTTGATGAGAGGTGCTTTTAAGCGGTTAAACTTGCTTTATCTGCTGGTTTGTCTGTGAAACAATGTAACCTGTTTCGATTAGACCGGTGGTAGGGACAAAGTTTCAAATTTGCTACCATCAAACTAACTACTCGGCTTGATCAATATCATTCGAATTTATCCTTTCCTCAATATTCATCACATATCCCCATTACTCGTTTCGAAATGTCAAACCTCAAGCATTGTGTGGGCCGAAAGTTCTTCTCCACTCGGAAGGGCGTCCTCATCATCGGTGTTTGGACATTGCTCGAGGACCTCGCGTGCACGCTGTTCAGCATTCTCTAGGCCTGTCTTTAACTTCTCTACATCAACTAACTTACTGGGTATTTCCCCGGAGTGGTCACCATGTTCGTTCTCAGAACCGTAAGATGCAACTTCTCTCCCGTTCGCGCCGTCACCTTCAACCTCCTGCCCCACATCCTTCTTACTTTCGTCCTTCTCTACCTTGGGATTTCTAACATAAGCTGTAACACCTTCAAATTGGGCACGGAGCTGACAAGAAGAGAGTTTCTAGATCTGGAAATCCGGACATGAACCTGTAAGCAAGTTAGCAAGTAGATAACACACAATATATGATCCATACCGATATCATTCCCGGCGCATCCAACACAGCGGCCATCTTCCTTTCTGCCCTCCTCAAGAGCGGCCAGCTCCTGCATTAACTCGAATCCTGGCATCCATCATCTGTCTTTAGAAGTTTTCGCTTGGTGTGGACGTAAGGAGATTTCTTAGGAGTAGCTGCCGGAGTTTGGGCAAGTCTAGCAGATATAGATCTAAGTGGTTGGCGAAGTAAGAAATAAATAGACAGAAGTGGCTCTACTTATAGTAGTTGGACACTGGAGTTGGCTCATCGAAGCTTCAACCCAGGAGGGCAGCTTGAGAACCCGTTTCGAACTGCTGTAACTTGTATCACTAAGTTCAATGACGCAAAATCACCAACAGATGCATCTAAGTATCCGTAGTGGTTAAGCTCATAACATGTTTCGAACTGATGGACCTCCTGACCGGAGGGCAGCGCAGGAACACCAGTGGCAATGATATGGATCCATTATGCTACGTCTCCTATTCCTAAGTAACCTACTGGCCTTCCATTTGCTTAGCTGCAGTGGTCTTTGCCAACTTCTCCTGTGCCTTCTGAAGTGCAAGCTCTACTGAAGTCACAATTCTATTGACCGGCGTCCCAGCGGGCGCTACCTCCTCCTTCAGAACTCTCTCCTTCTTGTTGATCGGTTGTGGTGCTGCATAAGAGTTAGCACGCCTTCCGGATGTTTTCATGAGGACTTGTTTACCATTGTTGTTCGTCTGAACGTAAAAGCGTCGAAGCAACATGATCGCTTCCTCTCTCAGCCAACCACCTGACACTGGATACGGCGGGTCAACAGCTTCACAACCATGAATATTCATAACACCACCAGCGCCTCCAAATCTATCATTCGCAGCGCCGAAGTATACTTTCCTGATGCCATACTGGCGAAGCAGAGATGCGCACATGATACACGGCTCGACTGTAACATAGAGATCACACTCTTTGAGGACGTCTGCGCAGTACTTTGGCCTTGATGGGTCCGTCCGCGGAACGACGTTTGGAGCCTCTGCTGGGGGTAATGGCTTGCCTGAAAGTATTGAGGCAATAGCCTGGAATTCTGCATGTCGAGTGCCGTTCATCGTTCTGTTTGTGGCGTTCATGCCTCGAGCTATGATTTTGCCGTCGTGGACTATGACACAGCTTACTGGCGTCTCATCGGTGTCGAGAGCTCGCTGAGCCTCCACCAAAGCCTCTCGCATGAAGCCTGATTTTTGGTCAGTCTATCAGTATTGAAAGGTTAAAAGCCAATTTACCTTCATGGATCTTTTTCTCTGCTTCGGGATAATTCCACGCTGGATCCGGCAAAGGATTGGCTGATGCCACGCCATCTATATCTAAAGGTGCGTCCATCTCTTCTTTTCCTGTGTCTGGTCCTGGTGCCTTTCGCTTGCCCATGAGGGTTGAGGGAATTTCCCACTTATAACAAGTGTGATGCTTCTGGGCTGAAAATTAGCTTCTTTCTCTCAGCGACAGCTAGAAAAGTCGAATAAGATCAGAAACTGACACGTTCGAACAGTTTCAAGTGCTTGTAGAGCTGGTAATATGATGAAAAAGAAGATGGCTAACTTTCACTTATCACGTGGCTGATAGAGCTTCAAATACTCGGATTTAGGAAGTTGGTGTTGTCGTTCTGAAGCGGGAGCTAGACCCTGGCACCTTCTCCACATGAACGTCAATCGCGGCCCCCGTACCACAGCTCACCACGTTGTCCAGAACACCAAAACACCTACGAGGTTGCGTACCTCAACACACAAAATGCGCACAACGATACCCGCTGGACTGCTAGCAGTCGCAGCATTAGTACCTTCAGCATTAGCTGTGTTCAAGGACGAAGCATACACCGTCGACTACCATCATGCGAACCTAGGATTACCTTCGAAAGAAACAACTTTCTTCCATCGCCCATCCGCAGTAGAGAAAGCATCCTTATTGTACACCTTATCCGACCTCGGAGTTCTCGGAGCAGTAAAGCCTTCAACGGGAGAGCTGGCATGGAGACAGTTCTTGGGCGCCAACTCGAACAGGACAATCGGCGCAAAAGGCACAGATGGTGTAGAGACTGAGGGACTGTTACGCCCGGTCGAGGGAGAGAATAGAGTTGTCTCGGCAGTTGGAGGATACGTCAATGCATGGGAAGCGACTACTGGAAAGGAGGCATGGTACAACCAGTTTGAGGGCAGAGCGGTGGATCTGGAGATCTTTGGCACGGAGACGGCTGTCGGAGGAAATGCGAAGGATACGTTGGCTCTGTTCGAGCACGATGGCAAAGGTGTTGTCAGAAGGCTAGATGGAAAGACTGGAGATGTGAAGTGGGAAGTCCACGGAGAGAAGGGAGGCGTGCCACTTCAGGTTAGCACAGATGAGAAGAGCGTCTTCGTAGTTGCGCTGCACGGTGCCAGGGGTGGATACAATGTTAAGGTTACCAGCTTGCACCCAGCAACTGGAGCGAAGACCAGCGAGAATGTATTGGATTCCAAGACAGATGTGCACTCGAAGGAGGACATCATCTTCGTTGGAGCCAACGTCGCTGCGCCGATCATCGCCTGGACTGATAGGGATAAGAAGGCCCTTCATGCCAACGTATTGGGCACGAAGAAGGTTCATACTTTGAACTTAGCCACTACTCCGGACGAGGTTGTCAAGGTCACTATTTATGCGCCGCACCTCGTCCAGTCGAGGGCCGCCTTCTTGGTCCACATCCAGGGCCACACCAGCCACTGGGCTCAGGTCTACCACATTGACGCCAAGAAGGCATCCATTAACCTGGCCTATTCTCTTCCAAAGCTTTCGGGTCATGGCGCTTTCTCTACTAGCACCGTCGATGCCGACGTCTACTTCACCAGAGTCACTGACGAGGAAGTCATCATCGTCTCCTCGATTTCAGCAGATGCGGTTGCTACCTATCCAGTCGAGAACAACGGTGCAGGCCAAGCACTTCACGGAGTCTCCGAGGTCGTCAAGAAGGACACCAAGTATTCCGTTCGCACTGCTGTTGTCACATCTGAGGACAACTGGACCATGATCACCAACGGCGCCTCAACCTGGACCCGTGTTGAGGGTCTTTCTGGCGCTGTCGCCGCTGCATTTGCTGAGATCCCAGAGGCGGAGTCTCTCGCCCAAGCTCTCGATGTTGAGGCACATAGCAACCCAGTTGCGGCTTACTCTCACAGACTGAGCCGCCATATCAATGAGTTGCAGTACCTGCCTGCTTTCCTTGCCAGCGTTCCACAGAGAATCATTTCTGCCGCCATACACCCTGGCGATGTCACTCCTGTCGACGCCGGCACGCTTGGAAGAGATAATTTTGGGTTTCGCAAGCTCGTCATTATCGCCACTGAGCGTGGCAGATTTTACTGTCTCGACACCGCCAACAATGGTGCCGTGGTCTGGTCGCATCGCGTTTTCGAGATCCCAGCTGGACAGAAGTGGGATGTTAAGGGTATCTTTGTTGACAACCTTAAGGGCGAGGTTGAGGCCAGAGGCGTCAAGGGCGAGTTCATCCGTGTCAAGGTCGCTACTGGTGCCACTGTTGAGCTTCTCCCACCGTTTGAGGAAGCCGATATCCAAGCCACCGCCATCGTTGACTCCGAGGCCGGAAAATGGCTCTTGCCTGTTCACAAGGGTGGAGAGGTCAAGCCAGTTAACAGTGACTGGGCTACTGACGCAACCATCGTCGTCTGTGGCGCCAATGGCGAGGTCAACGGACTTAAGTTCACTGAGCACACCGATCAGGCTACCACCGACGTCGTCTGGACATTCACCCCAGCAACCGGCGAGAGAATCGCAGATATTACCTCCCGGCCGTTGCACGACCCAGTAGCCTCTATCGGCCGCGCCCTCGCAGACCGTTCGGTACTTTACAAGTACCTCAACCCTAACATCCTCCTCGTAACTGCCATCAACGACGCTGCCTCCAGCGTGTCTTTCTACCTCCTTGACTCCGTGTCTGGCGCTGTCCTGTACAGCACGATCTACACGGACGTTGATACCACCCAGCCAATCACCTCCGTAGTATCAGAGAACTGGTTCGTCTACACCTTTTACTCCGCCGCGACAACCTCTGCCCAAGCGACTGGTTACCAATTAGTTATATCTGAGCTGTACGAGTCCGCCCTGCCCAACGACCGTGGACCACTTGGTTCAGCTGCGAACTACTCCTCCTTGGCTCCATCTGAGGTTCCTGGTGCGGTGACGGTGCCATTTGTCAAGAGCAAGAGCTACGTTATTCCTGAGCCAATTAGCAAGTTAGCAGTCACGCAGACTCGCCAGGGAATTACGAATAAACAAATCCTTGCTGCGCTGCCGAGAAGCCATGCTATTATCGGTCTTCCGCGCAACTTTGTCTCGGCGGAGAGACAGCTGAGAGAGGGCGGTAAACCAACGACGCAAGACATGGAAGAGGGGATTATTCCGTATAATCCTATTCTGGATATGGATCCACGCGCCGTGGTGTCACACGAGAGAGAAGTTATTGGTGTCAGAAACATCATAACGGCGCCAGCACTGCTTGAGTCGACTACCGTTGTCCTCACCTATGGCATCGACATCTTCGGTACGAGAGTGATGCCGTCGATGGCTTTTGACGTCTTGGGCGCGGGGTTCAATAAGGTGGCCTTAGTGAGCACGGTTGTGGGCCTTGCGGCTGGCGTTTGGGCAGTAGCGCCGTTGGTGAGGAGGAAGCAGATTGATAATAGATGGAGATCGTAAGAGGATCAAGAAGAGGATGTGTAAATATAGAACCGTTTATTGTTATTGAATATCAGAGTACATTGGCGAGCCCATGCCAACTGGACCGCCAACGGACAGGTGAGTGCTCGGCCATTCTATGCCGTCTTCGCACAGCCTAGCGCAAGCTCACTTCTTCATTGACTTCGCTGCAACCAATTCCAGTAACTGCTGGAAGCGATAACCTGCTAGGCACTCATTGTTCTCACCCTCTTCGCCTCCCTGTCTGTGCCTTTCTCAATTCGAAATTCGAAATTCTTTGCCTTCAAGTTGCCATATGCCATCTTCCACTCCTTGTTACACTTCATCAACAACAGAATGTGACTTCTCCAATGCTTGAATTCCTCACGAAGGAATCAGATTTTTTGGTTAATTTCTTGGGCCTGTAGGCCGTAGGTGTCGATGTCTGAGGTGAGGTCGAGTACGTGGCGTTAGGTGGCGATCCCTGCGCGGAGGGAGGTTATGAGCTGCGATTGGCGCTCCTAATGAGAGATTGGGAAGGCGGGGGAGCGGGGGAGTTGGTATGGCACCTACGGGTGATCGATTTGGGTCTATTCTGATCGAATACCGGTAGTGAGAGACCCAGAACAGTTTTATACATTTTACCATGACCGGTGTGAGGTACAGGACGAAACTATCTAATCCGAAGGCCTATGATTCCTGTGCTGTCACGAATACTTAGCTAATTGGCTTGGAAAACACTGAGATTGAAACATCGTCGAAGAACCCGAGAGACTGGATGTAGAATCTGAGACACAGGTATCATTGGTACCACTTAGCTCACCGACCTCAAGTTAAGTCTGAAGACTGTGGTTCTCAAAGAGTGACGGACAAGATGAAAAGGCAGCTGATGTTGATGAGTGTCGCCCGTACAGCGTCACACAGGAGAATAGGAATGAGGCGGCTGGTGGTGGCAGGCATGAGAGCGGAGCAGGGAGCAACGTCAAATTAACCAAAGCATTCGCAGAGCATATAGATGGCTTTAAAGAAGAAACAGCCAGGTAATCCTACGTTGGAAGTGAGGAGGAAGAGGCAGATGAAGACTCGTCTGTGAGAACCTCTCCTTCTTCAGAGTCGTCTCCGTCAAACTTGTCGCCGTCTTCGCCACATCTCTTTCGCGATCAAGGAACTCGTCCAAAAGTACACTTAACAATTCGATTGAGTGCCGACGAAATGAGAGAAGGCCGAGAACATTATCGGCAGGAAGCCTATTTTAATAGTTATGTAAGACTATTGAAAAATACGGACTTCCTGTACAAGACGATATTATAGTGCTCCTTATGGATAAGTGCGAAGAGCACGCCAGAGCAAAGATTAGGCAGGAAATGCGTATGCCTCGAGACGAAAATCTCGCCACACAAACAATCAACGTCACTCCGCCGCCATGCGGTCCTTTGGAGGAGGAACTGAAGAAGGCGGTAAATAAGTTTGATACAAGTCCATAAAGTACGCATTTTACTGTTCAATTTTCTCACAAACTACCGTGGGGATGTTTTTCACATCATGCCGCGGCCGCTGCCATAACTATCATACGTCCCCCCCGTCTGCTTCTCCCATCTGACCTTTGACTTTCCCCCTCCAAGGCTGATATTCTTCCACCCCGAGCTAGAGCCAAGGTTGCCGAAGCCAAATTTTGGTAATGAGCTCGTCTTAACTCTTCGGCGGTATGAGCTGGTGCTACTGTATGGCATCGCGAACCCTCCTCCACAGTCCCTTTCAGGACAGAAAGGGTCGTTGCACACTCCTCCTGTTGTTCCTCCACCAATGTCCATATTGATGTCAATCTGCGGCCTACCTCCTCCTACTCCTCCGCCGAAGACGCCGCAACCTGGGAAGGGGCAACACGGGTCTCCACATCCTACGCCCATACCCGCGAAGGACATGTATGTCATTGCAGGTAGTCCACAGGTCATTCCTCTGCCAGAAAATTGAGGTGCGCAGCAGCTATCTTGACATTGCATCTCTGGAAGGTAAGACATCGAGGGACAGGCGAATGAGGGTTGAGCGTAAGTGTATGGTTGAGTGCCGATGGGTGGTGCGGGCATGAAGTATGTCTGGTTTGAGGAGCCGGCGAGGCACTCTGGACAGGAACAAGACATCTTGGTGCTTATAAAGTGTTTCTTGGTGGGAGGCTTGAGGTGGGTCGTGAGTGAAGACTGTGGTCAAAGACAGACCGCGATGAAATGAGGGTTGAAGATAAGTAGAGCTTGAGAAGAGGTATGAGAAGTTTACTTAGCTTGAAAGACCTGAAGTTCGAGTAGGGTGTGCTGCTCTTTTATGCTCGTCTGCGTGCCGCTGGGTTTGAATGCCGTCGACTGTTTGTTGTCTGGTCATGGTTTTGACTTGTGGCTGGCTCATGATGAGTGACGACTGAGTGATATATGGCAACCATCTTGCCTGAACTTGCAAGCACATGGCTGAAAAATGAGGCACTTTGATTGCGAGCACTCAACAAGCACGTAGTAAGAACTGGATTACGTAGCATAGGAATGTTGAATGGGAAAACAGAGTCTGAGGAAGATGAGTTACGCGAAAATAGAAGTGAAAACAACGCAAGGATAAAACCAAGACGTTTGTTGAGCTCGACCTCGTACAATGATTCAAAACTGATTTAAATATGAGACAAATATAATGAAACAGAATACGATGGTGATTTAACGGAGTCAGAGCAAGCATCTGCTCAAACATGAGACGTGCACTTCGGGGGTTTACCTTAGCAAGACTGGAGAGCCAGTGCTGGCTCCGTGGTAACTGAAGCTCCCGTCTCAGCTCACATCGGAGTTCCGAGTCTTTTAGTTTCCGGACGGACAGTTATTTCGCTAGCGTTAAGCGAATTTGTTACATCTCCAGCTCTGAGCAAGCAACACTGCCCACCCTTGATGGAGTTAAGAGTGTTCTTGGTCGCTTGCCAATACTTCTTGGCTGCTAGTAATGATGATTCAGATCTGCTGTCAAACTGAAAGTACAAATGAAGAATGACCTGCTCAGCACATGGCGTGCTACCATACTGTATCTGGATATGTCCGTTTCAGGTAATATGATGGTGTTGATGGCTGTCACCCTGTAAGGCTCAACTGGCATATTCCAGAGCACGGACGCTCAGACACCATATGTCACTGCGACTCGTCGCCACCTGTCATTGGCTAGCGTCTTACCCCCTCGTCGCCTACGTTCCAGCTGTCCACGCCCGCGACAGATGAGAGAGCAGACTACTTCCGATTTTCAACTCCTCGCAAGGTCGTTGTCGCCAATATATTGACATTTATTTGCTCCATGATATAGCAACGAGGGTTCAAGAAAGAGGAGGAGTTATTGATAAGGAAGATAGAAAGCTTTATACCGACTCGCCAGCGAGAAGTCGGCGACAAGAACCCGGCTGGCGGCACAATAGATACGAGGACCGCCATTGTCGCATACATCACGAAAGCTTCAACAACATCGCTGACCTTACCCAACTGCACCAATCTCTTGTTCTTGACGACGCGGCCATTATAAAATATAAGCAACCCGGAAGGCACAGCAAACTCGTTGACCGAGTCGCGAACCACATGGGCGAAACGTATTGACGAATCTACAACCCCTTTCACAAGCTCGCCAATACATATCACCCACAATGTCATACAACCAGAACGGCTCGTATCGCCACGGCTATATACCGCGCGCGCAATACGGAGCCTACCAATCTGCACAAAACCAAGGGCTAGGTCTGCGCAGACAATCAAGTTTCGACAACGGCGACGACGCGCCCTTCTTTGACAACGCGTCGAATGGCACTCGGCCTTTACCACCCACCAGCGGCCATGACAGTCAAAGGGGTCGCGGACAGGATGAGTTGTTTATAGATGGGCCGCCACAGCAACCTATAGGCTCGCCGGGACAGCCTTCGTACGGCCACCACGTAGGGGGATTCCAGGGTTTCCAAGAACACCGGCAAGCAGCGCCAGTGGCCACACCACCAACATACAATCCACAACAGTTTGCTCGCCCGCATTCACAGAGTCATCCTCAAGTGCCGTCGCAGACACAGTACAATCCGCAGTCATACAATGGCAACTCCTTCTCGTCGCATCAGCCTTACAACCCAGGCGCATACCAGGCGCAAACACCCGTGCAGCGCCAATCGACACATCCTGGCTACGGGTCACCTCCGCAGCAATACAACCAGTTTCAAAGCCCACAGATACCGCAGACGGGTTATGGGTCCCAGTGGACACCTCAAGTTTCGCAATCGGGCTTTGGCGCACCGCTGCCTCAGCACCCTGCGCAACCGCCTTATAGAACGAATAGCCAGTACTCGAATGAATATTCGACGCCGTATGTGCCATCTGCTTCTGTGCCGCCGACTAGGCCGACGCCTTATGGTGCGCCGACGGCACCGTATCCTGCTACGAATGGAGGTGTGGCGCATCTTCATAATGATTATAGACCTCAGTCAACGTCCGCCGTGTATCCTGCTGTGACGCGCATGCCGGATGCGCCGATGTATGCGACGAACTATAACCACTATAATGACGACTCTTATCCTCCAAACAATTCGAGACCTTCGAGTAGTTTGTCGCGGCCGCTGCCTCCTCAGCCGGATGCCTATAGCCTTGCGCGCCATCCCACAGGGCGCACCTTGCCGCAACCTGTTTCGGACTCCGAGTCGCCAGGGAACGAATCCGATGAGCAGGATAAACTATACCGCGAGGTGGAAGCAACATGGGGGGGCCAGACATTTTCTCGGCAACAGATGAGCCAGCCTGTCGCTCCCATGAGCGCGGACTTGCTTGACACAGAACTTGGGCCAGTTCCGCCAGGACATACCATCAACCCGACAGGAGACGCCAGAACGCCAACTCAAGCAACGCAGATGTACGACTTCCAAGATGATAGCGACGCCGAAGCAGCAGCAGGACTAGAAGCCATGCGTATCGCAGACATCCAAGACTCACGCCGACAAAGTGGGGAAGCATATTATAAGCACAGCGCGAACTCAAGACAGGAATCTAACGATGCGAGCAGCGATAGTGATTATGCGATGGGCATAGATCTGGGCATGCTGGGTGGAGGATACGATGTGCATATGACTTACGGGAATGATGTAGGCCATCCAGGCGAGATGGCGGATCAGAGTCGGCCGCTGCCTTCGAGTACGGATATAAAACGGCCGGAGGCGCATGAGCCGGCGCCGGGACTAGGCGGAATGACAGAGTATGCTACTCCTGGTGCGGAAGCTATTCATCTATTTGCTGGAGCAAGAGTCGATGCTTTTGGGACCGGTGGCCTGCAGCGGCCTGGCTCGCAAGGTCATAGACTGAGCTTTGACGATGGTGATGAGAGGAGTGTGGGCTCGAGGATCGATTCGAGGATGAGTGCGCAGAGTGAGAGTGATAGTCCATCGAGGGATGACTATCCGGAGATGTTTTATCATCCTGGTATGTCGACTGCGGCCCTTGCTTCAAGGCCGCTGCCGGCTGTTCCAGCGATGAAGAGGAATGACATACCTGTGCTGCAGCCTGCTGGGAGTTATAGGATGAATCAACAGCCGCCGACACACAGGCATGATGCTCAGTCGAGTCCATCGACAACAGATCAATGGCATCCGCCCGATGGGCCGGATTCATATCCCCAGCACGATTTGTTGAGCCCTGGTACGCAGTTCGTGCCAAGATCGGCATCTCTCACTAGCCACAGCAGTACACCCGTCGTTGTACCTCCGGCACGTTCACGAACAGACGCCGAAGAACGTCAAGCCAGACAAAGAGCCCCCAGATCCGCAGCTTGCCTCGACGGATATGATGCCGGCACACCGCAATCGCAAGTTCCCCTCGACTTACCAGCACTACCACCAGGAAGACGCAAGAAGGTCACTGCAGAAAACATTCGCTCATCGGATTACAAAAAATGTCGCGAACCATGGGCGCTGTCAGGCATCTCGGCATGGATCAAAGAGATGTGCGGCGGGGAGACCGGGGAAGGCGAAGCAGATCTGCGTGAGAAGACTATAACGGATCTGCTTATCGCACTCTTCACTCATGAGATACCGACTATGAATACCGCAGATGCCGAAGTTGTATCCGCGGGCGTTATCCACGATATGTATGCCGCTGAAGTCCTCTTGCATGACGAAGAATGGGTCAAGTTCGGACTGGGAACAATGAACGGTGTTTTATGGCAGATGAGTGGACACGGCTGTTACGCACCAAAACTGCATGATTTGGAGATCCCCGGCAGGTGTTACTCGCATCATTGCCACCGCACTCTCAAGAAAATTAACCTCGCTGCGCAGAAGCTTGAGCCTGCCAAGCAAGCGTTAGAATGGCACGAGTTCTTCAAGCTCACCAACGAGCAAGCAAAGGCAAAGGGGAAACAGGAGATGATGCGGCAGAACAACCTACACGAAATCATCAAGTCGGAAGACAAGTTTATGGGCATGTTGGACGTCCTCCGCATCCTCTACCGCGATGACCTGGCTACCTGGCAGCCGCCCATAATCCAAGGCTCAAAACTGCCGAAATTTATCAATGCGGTGTTTGGGAGGGTGGAGGCGATTAAGAAAGTAAATATGAACCATCTCCTCGCTCAACTAAAATACAGACAAATCGAACAGGGGCCCTGGATCATGGGGTTCAGTGATATTTTCCGGGAGTGGATTAGGAGGGCGAGGCAGGTGTATTTGGATTATGCGGCGGGATTCCCTAACGCCATATTCCTGGTTAAGAAGGAAGCCGACAGAAACATTTTGTTCCGCCAATTCCTCGATCGCGCTCAAAAAGAGGAAGTATCCAATAAACTTGACTGGCAGACTTATTTGATTGCGCCAATCAAGAGGTTGCAGCAGTATTCGTTGCTGTTGAAGGAGGTGATGAAGCATAGTGTGATGGATGATGAGGAGAAGAAGACTTTGCAGATTGCTATTGATGAAGTCTCAGCGGTAACACATGACTGTGACGCCAAGGTGGACGAGGAGAACAAGAAGGTTGAGATGGCTGAGCTGCACATGAAGTTGTTTCTGAGACCGGGAATGGAGAAGGTGGAGCTGCAGCTTGATCATCTGGGACGCGAGCTCATCTATCAGGGGGATCTGACGAGAGCTGGAGCGAACAGGTTCACTTGGTTGGACACGAGGGCAATACTCTTCGATCACTACCTCGTCTTAGCTAAGACCGTCATCCAACGAGATAACGCAGGGCTGAAGAGGAAGGAGATCTACGATGTATCTAAACTGGTAAGTCCACCCTATTTCCCCCAATCCTCCTCTCTCCCATCTTACTCTTCGCTCTCAAAGCTCACCACTAACACACCCAGCCCATCCCCATGCAACTCCTAGTCCTCGAATCCACCTCCGACGAACCCGTCATAAAATCCTCCATGAAAGGCCTCGGCGCCGTAACAACCGTCTCCCGCGCCCCTGCCACCACCTCCTTCTCCACCCTCTCAACCTCATCCACCACCCCCCGGCCCTCCACCGCTTCCGATCGTCCTCTGCTAGGCCACACAGGCACAGACACCTCTTTATCCTCCCTTAGCAAAGTGGATAGCAATAACGTCGACGCGCGCTCAATGTACCCCTTCCGCATCAAGCACCTCGGCAAGTCAGAAACCTACACTCTCTACGCCCCCAGCGCCCAAAACCGCCAAGAATGGGTCGAAGCCATCATCCGCGCGAAAGAACACCACGCCGCCAGTTTACACGCCCAAGGTGCAGAACCTTTCAGTCTGCGCGTTCTCGCCGATTCCGCCTTCGCCATGGATGGCCTCTCCGGCCTCAGAAACACCAGCGTCAACATCCGCGGAACTCCTCTCGACCGCGCAGTCAAGGAGATGGAGCGCGAATACGGCCATGCGCGCCCTGGGCCCATATGCCGCGCACAAGTAAACTGCGCCACCACATTCACGGTCTACGGCCGCCAGATGATCGCCGTGGGTACTGACTACGGTGTGTACACCTCCCCCTACGGCAGTCCTAGAGAATGGACACGTTCCATCGTCGCCGCTAGAGTCACCCAAATCGCTGTACTTGAGGAATTTAGCATCTGCCTGGTGATATCAGACAAAGCACTCATAGCCTACCACCTCGACGTCGTCGTCCCGAGTTCAAGTCACTACCCCGCGCCCCCTACGGACTCCCAGCGTCGCGCCCCCCAAAAACTCTCCGGCTCTCGAGAGGTGTCGTTTTTTGCCACAGCGCGGATGAAAGACCGCACTTTGGTCTTTTACAAAAAACGCGAGGGTATCTCCTCTACATTCAAAGTCCTCGAACCAGTCTACCACAAGTCCTCCGAGAAAAAGGCGAAGTTGTTTGGGGGGAGTAGAAGAGGGGGAGGGTTATTTGGAACAACGGAGTTCTTCAGGGAGTTCGATGAGTTCTATATCCCGACGGATTGCTTTACGATTAATCTGTTTCATACATACATCGCCATCAGCACATCCCGTGGATTCGAACTGTTATCCCTTGACAAAAAAATACCCATGTCCATTCCCTCCCTCTCACCCAGTACAGCAACCATCGCCGCCCGCCTCGCCGGCCAAAAGCCCTTGGGCATGTTTCGCATCAGCCAAGGGGAGTTTCTGTGCTGTTATGAGGAGTGTGGGGTGTATGTGGACAAGCATGGCGAGGTGAGTCGGGGCGTGGTGCTGGAGTTTGTGGGAAAGGCGAAGAGTGCGACGTTGTGGGGAAAGTATTTGGTGCTGTTTGATGCTGATTTTGTGGAGGTGAGGAATGTGGAGAACGGGAGACTTAGGCAGGTGGTGGCGGGGAGGGATGTTAGGTGTTTGGATTATGGGGGAAGTGGTGGAGGGCCGGCGAGTGATGGAAAGGAGAATGGGAAGGGGGGAAAAGAAGGAAGGACACTTAAGGTTGCTATGCAGCATCCGGAGGTGGCGCATGTGCAATTGGTGGTGGAGCTGATCCTTAATGAAGGACAGAGAGAATGAAGGGGCAGAACCAAGGAGTTTGAATACATGAAGGAGGTGACTACTAATTAAGAGAACGAGCAGCGAGGTGCTGAATCGAGGATGAGTGTTGAGGTACCAAATTTGCTTTACGTTGTGTGCAAAAGAAACTGCGTCGTGAGCGTTGGCTATACAAATGATGGGATATCTGCGGCGAATGAGGCGTTGAAGGCGGTTAATGTATCTACGGCTAGATGATAATCAATGGTTAAGATGTGTTTTGAAGTCCCGGCCGTTAAGGCCCTGCACATCTCCTAGTTCGCGAACCCTCTAATGTGCTAAACCGGACCCTAACTTGGAGGCCCAAGTCGCGAAGCAGGGTGCCGTCGTCAGCCCGATGCGCCTTTCCACGCCAACAACGATTTCATGAACATAGCCAAGCGGGATCAAGGCGGACGGCCCACAAGTAGCCGCCAAAGACCATATATTTCATTTAATGGCTTCTCCCTGGCTTCCTTCGTTGCTTCCTAAGCATCCGTTCCTTACCGTTTCTATATTTTCCCCTTGAAAAAACGCAGGGAATGTTGGCTGGTTTAAATGGTATAGGGCGCCGCGTCGCATCAGAGCTACTGTAGGACCTGGTCGCAATGAGTAGCGCGGGCAGCGCAACAGGACCCTTTGTCACCTTATCCGCCGTGAGCTTTATGCTGGGCAATTCAACAGCGCGTTCTTAAGCCACGCCCGTGATTACGACAATGGAACCGCTGGCTTGGGGTTGTCAAAATGGGAAAGTGTCCGGCACTGTCACGAGCAGTATGAGAGGTACGGTAGAAGACAGAGGCAAAGGCGGCAGCAGCAGGGGTCTTGGTGGTGGTGGTGGTGGTGCCAGACGTGTCAGGCGCAGACGCGGTTCTGCGGCTATTATTGTTACTGTTGTACAGTCTTGCGAGGCCAAGACTCCGAAATGTTCCTTTGGCCATGAGGCTGGGAGGCGCAACATCGGTCAGCAAGAGGCCCATTGTCTATTCATCAGGATTGTGTCGCCGACTATGTTATCGCCTAAGGGTGCAAGAAGAGCTTTGCCTTGCCATACAGGGCAAGATCAAACGTCACACACGGAATAGCCACATGCAAGCAAAACTCTCTGATTTAGATCAGGCTCTAGGCTGCCGCCGACTACCTTTTCATGTAAAAGATCGGGGTTTTGGCAACTCCAGTCCAAACCCAAGACAACTTCAAGCTAAGCAAGCCTTGTTGAGCCAATCAGTAACATCCTTACCATAGGAGTTATGCTTAGTTATGCTCATTTTACGCTCAATGTGCACCTGGCAGGACCAAAAAGCATATTCTAAGAGTTTTAAAGAATACATATTTTGTTGTGCTAACTCTTTGACGCTAGTTTAGCTTATTTTATCACGTGAAGTACTGGCTTGGCTGGACTCTCGACTCGGACTCATGGACATTGGACTCATCTTCGAGCGGGGACCAGTGTTGAGCGCCGGGTAGCGTACTGCGAAGTACCTACCCGGGAGAATTTCAACACCCTACCCGGGCACCCTGGTACTTACCCAGTATGAGCAAAACCCCGCGCCGTGAGCGCCTTGCCCCTCAGGGGAAGCTCGGTTTCCATTCACACAAGGAACTCTTTTCGCATAAAATTATCACGTGTTTCAATAGACTCTATATTGGGTAACTATCCAGTAGTTACAGGGCCCTCTTACTCAAACTGCCCTACCTACCCGGCGACCCCTCGGGTATTGCTGGGTACTACTCATGCTCAACCCTGGTCCGGACGCGCCCAGCGCTGTAGTTGAGTGCTTCACTTCGACTATCCACACGATACCAGGCCAAGTCGCAGACAAAGGCTGAGAGACAGGCGAAGTTTGGTAGATTGAGGTAGGTTCGATTTAACTACTCAATTGCTTATGATTTTGAATTGCGCCCACAATTCTCCACAGGGCCAAACTAAAATGCAATCCTCTCGTCCTCGTCATGCCTCATTCAGTGGTCTAAATTTATACCTCCTGTCGTTTCAAATCGTGTCGCGCACTTTCCTTCCCTGTTCTTCCTCATCCACCGCCGCCGCTATTCTTTCAATTTCTGCCGTTGTATTCTGACTTCCAAACGGCTTTGCTGTCTATCCCACGCTCTCTTCTATCTCATCTTCTCTCTACCCGAAAGGTGTGCTTCGTTTCCAATCCCCTCTCTTCTTCACCCTTCTTTCATCCATCTCATCCTCCTCAAACCACCGCCACCTGGCCGTTATTCCCGGAATACATCCTGAACTGTACAAAAATAACAGCATCCTCCACCATCGTCCCCAAACTCCCAATCAACCACGGCAAATTATTCATCAAATACCTCGTCTCCAAAGAATGAAACAATATCCCCGCTCCATAAGTGATATTCCCCATCAGACTCAGCACAAAAAACAGCAGCGCGAGCCCCTCACAGGATTTGTCCCTGTAGTTCTTCATGATTTGCGGGATGCGGGCCCCTAGGTAGCAGACGGCGCTGAAGTAGCCGAGGGCGGATGCGCCCCAAGCGATCTGTTTTGGGTCTTTCGAGTTGCTGCCGTCTCCCATGCCGGAGTGAGGATTTTCGGATTTCTGCGGTGACCATACGCCAGATTGCCACGCCAACAACCACCCCCCGGTCCCAATAACAATAATCCCCACAATGCTCACCACATTCTTTTTCCATCCACTCATAGTCTGCGGTCCATCTTCTTCCAAGATCTTCTGTAAAGTATCGCGATGTTCGGAGGCATTGCTTAACCTTGATGAACGTCGGCGTGTATGGCTTCCAGGAAGGCCTAGAGAATCATGGCTCCTCTGTTGGCGCAGCAAGGGGGATCTCTCATTGTGGTTGGCGGATCCATTGGCGTGGGACGAAGCAGCAACATCAGCATAGGTAGGGCGAGAATTCGGATGGCTGCTATGCTCGTGGTGCTCTGCGGGAGTGGGGTGAAGGCTGGTAGATTGGGAAAGAGAGTTGTGGCGGGAAAGGGCCTCGCGGCGGGCGTTGAGCTTGTTGTAGTAGAGGCATTGAGAAATCAGGACGAAATCGGCGATGCAGAAGTAGATTGCTAGGGCTATCACAGTTGGGACGAGACCGGCCCAGAGGGCGCCTAGGTGGTGTCAGCGTGTGTTGAGAGACATATCGGGATGAGTGGGAAGAGCGGATCAGAGTAGGAGGTTCAGGAGGGGTCAGGTGATGCCTCCAAGCTCACCAACCGGTTGTTGAAACCCAGCCAGGCGAGAACTGAATGTAGAAACACCATCCATCCTCCAGCGAGCAGATAAAACCAGTAAAAACAGAAACAAACTGAAGTGGAAGACCGACAAAGGCAGAGCGACCAATAAGAAGAGCTAAACATACCAGCCAAATTTGTGACATCACCAATCAACCACACCGTCAAGAACGCTATTGATATCCCATCTGCGCTTCCGGATGTGTAGTTGAGGATTAATTGTGGAACCTTTCACCGTGTCAGTATGTTGCGCCTCTTTCCTTCCCCCTCACACTTCATCTTCATTACTCCATCTATGCTCCTTGACAACATTACAGTTTCTCATCCCTTCACTTTCATCCGCTCCCCACCTCTTTCTGTCGACCGGTCGAGATACACCTTAAAAGCTCCGCCGCTGAAGTCTCGAGTCTCGTGATATCCGCCAAGAAGATAAAACAAAGCAACTCACTAGCAGAAAAATCCACGTCGCCAAACTAATAGATCCAAAGACACCACTCAGCGCTTCGTTCCATGTCAGCGCCTTCGCCAACGTAGTCACCACCGTCGAAGCTATTATAAGGCTTGTGGACACCATATTGCGTGTGTCTTCAAGCAGGAGGCTACCAAGTCGTGATATGGAAACGACGAGGTGTTTTTGTTTTCATGAGCTTATAACCGTTATAAGGGCTGGTATGTAGGATGTCGAGCAGGTGACAATGGTGGTGATATGCTCGCCGCGCCCTCCGATAAGAGCAGCTTGGTAAAAAGCAAAGCCCCCGGCGATGGTTGGGGAATGCCGGTGATAAGAGTGAGATAAGCGGGTGTGTGACGTCGTCACCAGTTGGTTGTGATATGTTATCCAGCTGATTGGCGTTTCGCTTATTAGCGTTTAGCTTATTGGCCTTTCGCTTACTTCTAAAAGCTTGTTATTTGTCGGAGAGTAAGATTGGTGGAAGATGAATAAATATATCGAAGTAAGCGAAAATCTGAAATTCAGATGGCTGAGTAGCGCGCTGCAGAGTCAGATCCAGGTCTGCGTGACACAACTTAGGCGGTCAACAGTGCGAAGACACGACTTACGCCGCGGAACCACCTGTGGTACGAGTACGATACTGCAGAAGGGTTAGCGTTCGAGTTGGTGACCGCCTACTCGGAATCTCGACAAAATAAAGAGCTCGAAAAAATATAGGGCTCGATATCTTGCGTTTAAGATGTGGTGAAGAGGATAGATGAGTTGAAGCGTTGTCAACAACGCCGGCTCCGTTAATCAGCAGCAATGACAGCTGGACCTGGTTGACAACGGCAATCTAAGGTTATTTGTGTTGAGGTAGGAAGTTTGTTCGTGGTTATTCTAGAACCTGTTTGCTCACAGCCTTTGTTACTCTGCAGACATTTTCGTTTCTTTGGGAGACCTTGCTATAATAGCAGAGTCCTTTTCCTAGTTTACAGTGAATCTTAGATCGCTAATTCAGTTCGTTGATTACTCCATTCAACAATTTGCCCACATCGCGAGTTTGACCTGATATCCTTATCAGACTGTGGCAGCTCCGCACAAAAGCCACTCTAAGTGAAAAGAATAAAAATAGGAAGAAATAGGAAAAAATAGGACGAAAAGAATGGGACTTGTAGGTGTCAGTTGGTAAAGTAGCCCATGGTCTTCGACGTCTCATCTGTAGCAGCACGAGGGAAACAACGCGAACAATGTCACCAGGTCCTTTAGAGCCTCCGAACTCTTATATGGGTATTGTCAGACCCAGCACCTATACCGCTTGCCGAGTATTGCGATAGGCTGATGAGTACTTCTACCGCAACGCGCTGCTCATTTGGCCATGTAGTAGAACTAACTTTCCAGTGGGTTGAAAAGTTCCAGAAGAGGATTTCAACGAGCTTCTTATAGCAAGCAGAGACAAGGTGTCGTGCGCACTCCGATAATTGTTTTATAGCGGGATGGAGTCAGCAAGTACTAAGATGGTCGACCTTCTGATAGGAAAACAAGTTTATATAAATAGCGATGGTGTAGTCGCCGACGTGCTTGCCATATTCAGGGTCCTCCTCGCCTAAACCATTTCCCGGTTTACCCCTCATCCGCCTACCGCACGGCAGGGACGCTCGAACTCCATGAATCTGTGCAGTCCGGCCGCTGAGTAACGGGTTGGTGATGCTTGGTTTGTATCTTTCGCTCCTCTCTCTCCATTGCCTTCGTTCTTTCTATTGTCTTCATTGTTCACCATCCTCTCTCTCCTATGTTTTTCCTTGTTCTTCGTTCAGATCCGCCGTTGAAAGATCTCGTTGCCAGAAAGAGACACTCTACTCAGCTCACATCTCGTCGGTTACTCGATTTGAGACTCCGTTTTACATTTAACCACCGAAGAATTATCCAATATCATCAGCTTCATACGCTTCACCAAACCATTTCACTATAAAGTCCTCCCAGACCAGCAATGGCACAACCATCCAACACCCTCAACACCAACCCCTTCCCTCCTCGGCCCGCCACAACCTCCATCCCCGCGCCTCCAAACCCAATCCCTACCCGCTACGAAACATCGTTTCTCACCAACGATCCCGCAGCCAGCACTTCCTCAAATCCACGAGGTCCGGGTTATCAGGCACAGTCCCAGTCCTCGTCATCGAAATTACAGCCCTCCGACATCCCTCAAAAACCTACGTCCCTTTCTCAACCACAACCATCAGATGAGAAGGCGAAAGAAGAGGGAGTAGAAGGAAAGGCGGGGGGCTTGACGATTGAGAATATAACCTCCAACGTCCAGGCCGTAAACTCAACATGCTCTAAACGGAGACTGAAGTATTTGATCAACCACCTCGTTAACCATATACACGACTATGTGAGGGAGACGAGATTGAGTGGTGAGGAATGGATGACTGCGCTTAAATTTTTGGCTGAGACGGGCCAGATGTGTTCAGATGTACGGCAGGAGTTCGTACTGTTGAGTGATATCCTGGGGTTGAGTTTGTTGGTTGATAGTGTCGACCACCCAGTACCACTCGGCGCGACCGAGCCAACTGTGTTGGGACCTTTCCACACCGATGCGGCGCGGCACTTGGAATTAGGCGAGACTTTGAGTAAGGATGAAGATGGTGTGGCATGTTTATGTGTTTGTTCGGTCAAGAATATGAAGGGTCAGCCACTAGAAGGTGTAAGCGTGGACGTATGGGAAACCGATAGCCATGGATTGTATGACGTTCAACACGATAGTAAGCATGTCGACGGAAGAGGGATTCTTACCTCGAACAAAGAGGGGCTGTTCTGGTATAAAGCTATCCTCCCCGTTCCTTATCCAATTCCAGCCGATGGGCCGGTTGGGAAGCTGTTAGGAAGATTAGGTCGCCACGAGTACCGACCTTCGCACATGCACTTCATGTTGAAGAAGGGTACGGGGTCTGGCGAGGAGGAGGTGGAATATGAGGATCTTGTCACAGCACTCTACCTTCGAGGGTCTCCATACCTGGAAAGTGACGCCGCTTTTGGAGTGAAAGATTCTTTGATCGTGGATGTGGAAGAAGTTGATAAAGAGACGGCTGAGAAATACGGCGTTGGGAAGGGGACAAAGATGGTAGCCTATGAATTTGTTATGGTTGAGAAGAGCGTGGCGAAGCAATTAAGGTTAAAGCAAGCAAAGGAAGCTATGGATGCGCAGGGTAGGGAATGCGTGTTTATTGATGGGCTACCCGTCCCGGCTTTAGACTAGGATGTGGGCCATTTGTGGTGTTAAGCAAGCTTAATTAACTGAACAGATTTCAAATTCCCAACGGCTTAACTAGACGCAAAAAATATCTCTCTGATGTTTGACAACTGGTTGTTCATTGAGCTATGTATATTATTGTAGCGAGTTTTGTTACGTTGGTTCGTCTTGCCTCGCTTAGTTCTCCTTCTCCTCATCCTCTCCAAGCATCATCTCTCTCAGTTTTCTCTTCTTCTTTGCGGAATTCTCCATGTTCTTAGAACTAACCCTCTCCTTCAACGTCAAATCCTCCTTCATGCAAATCTTGAAGACAAGTGGATCGCAACCACCCTCCTTAGCAGCAATTTTCAGTTTCTCCAAGCCGCGACTCCTGACCAAGCACTTAAGGACAACTCTCATCATCATCGCCTCATGCATCTCCTTATCCTTCTCCCTCTCCATCTCCATCTCCATTTTCTGGGGGAGAGTGTCGTTCTCTTTCAACGCGTCATTCCCCACCTTAACACTTTCTGCCATCTCAGCCTCAAGTCTCCCATTAAGCATCACAAGCTCCTCGTTTCTCGCCTCAAGGGTCTCATTTATGGCCTCAAGCGCCCAAACCTCCTCCTGCAACTCTTCACTCCCCTCCTCAGCCAACTCAGCCCTCTCCCACACATCGGAAACATCCATATCCGCTCTCTCCTCAGCAAACGCAAGCCTCTGCTCTAAATCCTCGCTCTCGGCCTCCTTGCCTCTAACCTTTCCCTCCAGTCTCTCGACCTCCCCCTCTGACACCCATAAGTCGTACTCAGCTCTATTCTTGTCACTCTCATGAGCCTGGACCATCAATTCGAGGTCTTCGATCGCGAACTGGCTGCGCTCGTGGCAGGCGTTGTGCGCATCGACTTCGTTTCGATAGAGTCGTTCGGAAATGACAAGTTTACGGCAGGAGGCCTGATGAGCAGCCACTTCGTCTTTGTAGCGTTTCTCGACATTTTCGAGCTTGGTGTTGAGCCCTCGGAGTGAGGCGTGGATGGCGGTGTCGATTTCGTGGGAGGCTGGATGGGAGGCTGGATCCATCATGATTGCTATTGACCGTCAGAGTAACTCTGGAAGTGGTTTGCTAGCTATATGGGTGAGTAACTGACTTAACTTCGTGACAACGCCCTTGACGGATTCGTGGAAATGAAGACCGTTCGTGTACTCCGAGTAGAGTTTGCGCCGTGTATGAAAGTTGAATGGCGACGCCGTGACCAGGAACGCGGAACTGAATTTGTGTTACCTGCCTCGCTTGCCGCGCCTATTTTACCGCCTAAGGAAAACCGCTTACGGCTTTAAGGCGGATGAAGTGCCTCTGCGGAATAGTAGGCGGAGCCAAGGGGCAAGCAGCGTGAAAGGTGTGTGCCCACTAGAACAGTTTGTTGAGCCCTGATAATCACTATCCGCGGACGCCCGCACCATTGGCCCCAGCATAAGACAGAAGGCGGAGAAAGCAGATAATGATACTCACAGAGCTCCCGCCGCACTTATAAAAGCTTCCGGCCATCAATGATGCTGATTCAAGAGCACCCAGAAAGTGCTGGGTAAGCTGCATGCCTTTGACGCCCTGAGCCTCATAAATACTACATCCTTTGACTCAATAACTCCTTCTTAAACACAGCCCACTTCTGCAGCATCTGTTCTAGAACTTGTATGGACTCCTTGTTCCCTACACAGGCAACTGCTAACCTTTTAACTAGGACTCAGACCTAGTCTCCTACCTTACCACTGCCATCATGGGCGACCACGATGACCTCGTCTCCGCTCTCATCGAGAGCAATAAAAAGCAGCAAGTTCACATCACCGATCTCCTCTCCATCATGTCAAAGCAGCAAACGACTATCCAATCCTTTCTTCCCGCCACTGCTACCAGCCCACAACGTGGCGTTCGCATCCCAGAAAAGAGTTCGAACCCCACCTTTATGCAATCGTATACTCAGCTCGAACCACGAGGCAAGGGCGCTCAAAATGCCACTTTTGATTTTAAAGCTCCTGCTGTACATCCATACTTTCCGAGTTTAGGACAGCGAATTGAAAAGGAGGGTGAAGAAATCCGTGAGCAAAGCATCGACGAGATCTTTGAAGAGGCTCAGAAGGAGTCTGAGGCGAAAGATAAAAGGATCAAAGACCTTGAGAAGCTGGTTGGCATACTTAAGAACGAGTCTAAGTCAAAATGGCACCCTACCGAAGAGGTCATAAAACGTGAGCAAAGCATCGACGAGATCTTTGAAGAGGCGCAGAAAGAGTCTGAAGCGAAAGATAAGAGGATCAAAGACCTTGAGGGTTTTGTCGCTGAACTCAATACTGAGGCCAAGGAGAAAGATAATACCCGCAACACCGTGGAAAACCACGTCTGCACACTCTTGAAGCTCGAGGGGGATTTGAACGATAAGCTCTGCAAAGTGGAGGCCGAGCTGAAGGAAAAGGACATGATGGTTAAGAAGATGGAGGAGAGGAATGACGGACTCCTGGCGCAAATTGGGAGCATGGGAGAGAGCAAGAGCTTGGGTGTGTCGATGAGTGCGTGGCGTAAAACAGAAGACGAGGCTGAGGGGGACTTGTGTCCTGAGCTTGAGCAGCTCAAGAGGGAGTCCCAGACCGAGCATGCGAGTTACGAGCAGCCGGCCGAAGGCGAGGAGCAGCATGACAGTGGCCTCAACTCACAGCACGAGCCCACTGATGATGACGTTGAAGATACGCAAGGCATGACCGAACGCTCGGGTGGTGACTCTGTGGGAAACAGCGACGAGAGTGCCGGCCTTTATTCGCCTTACGACCTCCACCGCGCGATCAACAAGCCTGACAAAAAGATGGAAAAGCAGGTCAACAAACTAAACCTTTCAATCAATCAGCTTGGAGAAATGGTTGTCGAGAAGCCTGGCACAGATGACCGTTGCGCCGGTTGTCGCGAGACGAACGGCGATTGAAGAGGGGAGGTGAACTGCCTTAAGGATAGGGTGGAGACTCTTGAGAAAGGCGTTGAGAAACTCAACCGCGAGTTCCTTAGTACAACCCATAGAGAAGCCGAAATGGTACGGGTGAAGATGGGTTGGTGAAGCAACTTGACCAGGAGTTGGGCAAGATGGTCGCCGACAAGAGAAGCTAGGAGTGGGGCTAAAGGATAGGGTTGAGGCCTTGTGGTTCGAGGCGAGGAGTCGTGGGGCAGCTCTCCAAAGTCCTTGGTCAATCATGCGGTGCCACATATGGGGCTTACATAAAGCTGAATGAAGCTTGATATTTACAATTTACAGTCTATGAAAGCTAACATTGCCATCATTACTAGTCTTCTACCTTGCTGAAGATCATCCTCCTGTATGCCTATATTAACATTTCACCTCTTTCTCTATTTGGCACAATATACAATTTACACATAAATAAAAAGGAAATCTCTTCTCGCTTACACATTCCCTGCTTAGCGACCAAGATTAGCACCAAACATCGCCTCATCAACCGTACTCTCATCATCATCATAGAACCCCGCATCACTATAATCCTCCTCCCGCGCATCCTTATCATAGCTACCTCTATGCATCATTTCTGGAGTTCCCGGTGCTTCAGCATCAAATCCCCCCCTTCCTCTCTGCATAGTCTCCGTTCTATCACTTCTACCAGAGTGCTCGGACCGGTAGCTCTCGCTAGGAGCAATAGGGTCGTAGCTCACAAGCGAGCCTTGACTTTGAAGAGTGGAGCGACTGAGGTGGGATGACATAGAGTCCATCCGTCCTTTAACCCTCACTCTGCCCATTTCTTTGCGAGGACTGGGGCGGTTGTGCTCTCTATGAGCAGGTGGCAAGCGGCGTCCGGCATCATTAAAGTTCTCATGCGCACGGCCTTGAGCTGGTGCTGGCGGACGGCCGCGAGCTCCCTGCTTGCCAACAACACTGCCAGATGGCGGTGTCATAAAGCCTGCAAGGAAGTTCTGCGCACCTCCCACGGCGTTACCGACAACAGATGGCGACTGCGATCTGCCCGGCGTATCCGCACCACTTCCCTCCCTAGACTTCTTCCAGTTCCCCCACGCGGCGGCCATGACACCAGAAACTTGCTGCACTCTGGGCGTAGATACAACGGCATCACGTAAGTTTGCAGCAATATTTGGCAACCTCAACCCACCCCCATTCGCCATCCTCTCCCTCTCCATCTCCTCCATCGTAAGCGCAGCCTTTAATCTCGTAGCTGCATTCCTGATTCCCTGTCCATCGATCCTCGTATGGCCACAGAGATCAATGATATCCTGTAGATCCGCCTTGCGCACCTCGGTCATCTCGCGAAGCCAGTTGATCTCGCTTTGGAGCTTGGCGATGGTGGCTGGTGCTTCGGGGTCAAGACGTGCGATCTCGGCTTCGAGGGACTCGATCGTTTGCTCGCGGTGTTGGAGTTGCTCTTGAAGGACCATGATGGATTCGCGGAGGGCTTGTGGGCTGATCTTCTGACGCTGTGCTGGCTCAGCGGTGGCGGATGTGGTGGTTGAAATGGCGAGACGGGACTTGGCAGCTGCGACGGCTGCCGCTGCTGCGTCCTGCGCGATTTGTAACTTCTCCTCGAGGTGGGCGACGCGATCTTGCAGATGCTCTGTGCGGGCAGATGAAAGAGAGAGACGCTCAAGGAGATGCTGCTCTGCGCGCTGAGCATCCTCGGTGGTGTTGCTCAAAATACGCTCATGTCGGGTAGCAATATCCTCAAGTTTATCCTCGTCCTTCTGGATCAGCTCACTGACCTCCTTCTTATGATTAGCCACCGCCTCTTCAAGCAACATCTCGTGACGTTCGCGCGCAGTATCAGCCTCGAGCTTAACATGATCGACCTCAGCTCTCAGTCTGAGCACCTGATCCTCAAGCTCCTGTCTAACTAGATTGACCTGATTATTCGCCTGCTCAATCTCAGCTTGCATATAATTCCTCGTCCTCTGCACCTCACTGAGACCCGACTCCCTCGCCTCCTCAAACTCCCTCTTGTACTTCTCCACATCCTGCTCCGCCTCCACCAGGTCAGTTTTCGCCATGTCAACCTCAACCTGCATGAAAGTCCTGACTCTCTCAATCTCCACCAGATTACCTTCGCGCTCAGCTTCATACTCGCGCTTATATCTCAGGACTCTCTTCTCGGCTTCATTGAGCTTGTTCTCTAGCTGCTCGACGATGGACATGAGTTTCTTGTTGTCAGCAACGGCACGCATGCCTTCCCTCTCACCCTGCTCAAGACGCTCAATCTCTTTCATGAGGCGTTCACGAGTGATAGCTTCAGCCTCCAGTCTGGCATCAAGCACTTCTTGTCTTGCACTCAAGATGGCCTGCTGCTTAATACGCTGAGCATTCTCCTGGTTAACTTCATGGCTTGCAGCCGCCATGCGTTCTTGCAGCTGGCTAAGCTTGACGCGGAAGTTCTCGCGCACACGAAGAGACTCCTGCATCTGGAGTCTGAGAGACTCGACGGTGCGCCGCATTGTGGCGGCTTCCCGATTAGCCACATCTCTCTCGGCGCGCTTCTCTTGAGCAACATCGTTGGCTTTCTCGGCCTGGAAGCGCCATTGCTCGACTTCGTGCCTGTTCTCGGTAAGCTCCTTCTCTTGGGCTGCGAGACGGTATTCAAGGCCGGACATGGTCTTCTGGTTGGTCTGGAGAGTAGTCTCGAGGACGCTGGCACGGTGGGCAGCTAAAGCGCGTGCTTCTTCGAGGGACATGATCTTCTCGTCCTTATCATGGATCGCCTCGCGCATGCGGACCTCGTCCTCTGCAGAGTATCTCGAACCAAGAGTCTCTCCAAGAACTTGTAGCTTCTTAACCTTCTCTTCGAGCTCAGCTCTAAGTCTAAACTCTTCAGCTGAAGAAATATCCCACAGTCTCTGCGCCTTAGCATCACTGTCCTCCGCCTGGCGGCGTTTCTCAGTCTCAAGCTCGATCTTCTCGTCGGCCGCCTTAAGTTTGGCAGCTACCTCAGCAAGCTGTGCCTCAAGCGAAGCAACCTTCTCTCCAGAGGCATGAGTAATGCGGCGTTCAGCAACATCTTCAACGATATTTCTCAGTTTCTCGCCCTGGAAATCAATATCTGTAAAGCGGCGTACTTGCTCTTGAAGAGAACCCATGGCCTCGACGACCTTCACATTCTTGGCATCCTCCGCAAAGCGATCCGCATCTCTGACCTTCGACTCAGCAACCTGATTCCTCAAATCCTGAAGAGCATAAAGAATATCATCGCTAAACTGATCAGCTCTCGTAACGGGTCTAGACTGCTGAGCAGCAAAAGCATCCATAACAATAGCACGAATCTGCTCCATTTTCCTATCCTTTTTTGGGCTCATATCTCTTGCCGGTCTGCGGACGACGACCTCGTCATCATCTTCATCATCAGCATCACTCTCTTCGATACTCCTGGAAATACTTCTCGTCGCTCTCCTCCTACCCGAGGCAGAGCCCATAAGACTCAGACTCTGCTGAATAGTAGCAAGGACCTGCTCTAACGGGTCGAGTTTCTCGGCTAATATGCCGCCAACGATATCATTCACATGACTATCGAAAAATTGTGCCCTGGCAGCAAATTTCGCCTCATCGTCTTGATCCAGCACAGAATCCCAATCTGAAGGCTCCATGCTATGCGCACTATTCAAATGGTGAATCGGACTATTAGGATCCATACCATACTGTATCGCCATCCTCTGAATAGGACTATGATGCACAAATGGATCTTCAAGTCTGTATCCCGGCTGCCTATAGTTATCCAAACTGCTCTCGACATATCTTCTTTGCGCTCTTGGGCTTGGACTTGGGGCATCGCTGCGCATGTGAGCCGGCTGAAGACGGATGGGCGAGGTCTCGGGGTGGGAGTCCGGCATCTGGAGTGTTAACTCTGGTGTTGTGCCGCGGAAGAATGGTACTTCGTGGGTGATGTGATCGAGGTGGCGCACGACGCCGTGGTTGGCGTCTTCATTCATGTAGCGCATGACGTCGTCTATCTCTTCAAATGTCGGAGAAGCAGCACGTTCTGACTCAGAGTCGACATGATGAGTCTGGATATCTGGCGTAGCGTCGCGTCTAAATGGTGATTGTAGTTGAGATGGTTCCTGGTCTAGCTGATCGAGCTCGGAGACGAACGTCTCGCCTTCAGACACCTCGCCCTCTTCAATAGAATCGATCGGTTCCTGTATGCCTTCACCATCCCTCTCATCCTCAGAGATCTGTTCTGGAGACGGACTGCTATCCGCAAATCTGCTCGCTGCAATACCTCTCTTCCTAGGGGTCTCTGGCGAAGTCATAGGCTCACGAGCAGGCATCTCTGGCTCTTCCACATGCTCAACCTCTGGCACATTGCTTTTAACACTCTTAGCTGGGCTAACAGGAGCACTCTTCTCTGCCTCGCTCCATGGCTGACCAAAGGTGAAAGGTTTAGCAAGAGCACTAAGAGAACTCTTCTGCCTCTCATGCTTCGGCTTCTCCTCGCTTGTGCTAGAAGCCGGCGTAGCGGCCACCCTGCTCAGCTCACTCTCCTCATCAAAGACCTTGAATGGTGTCTCAGTGATGCTTGGTGGGAGAGCAGTGCTGAATTCTTTAGCCTTGTTGGTGTCTCTGAACTCAAATGGCTCCCAGGCGGTGGTACCAAAGTCGATGGAGTCCTCAAAGCGCTTTCTCGTCTTTGGCGAGCTTCTAGCTGGAGAAATGTATGCGTTCTCGACATCGCTAAGCAGAGCATCCACTTGATCAAGCGGCTTGCCAAAGTCCACAGACTGCTTAGGTGGACTTTGCTGTCTGCTCGTCTCCTGCAACGGCATGTTTTCAGGACTTGGCTCAGCAAACAATGGCACAGAATCTCCATCAACATTATCGGCCTTCGACCTCTTGAACCTGCTTTCTCCAGGGCCAATACGGCCATCCTTGTCCTCTGCACCATTCTCCTCGTCAATGAGAGGCTTAATGATAGGAATGGCATTGTTCTTCTTTGGCTGCTTCGCAGCCTCAGGCGAGCTAAGCACAATATTACCAAAAATAGACTTCCTAATCGGAGTCTCTCCCTCGTCACCAGAAAACATAGGCTTGAATACTGGAGCATCAGGGCGGACAGTGGAGAAGCTGAAGCTGCTTCTACTTCCACCAGGAGTAAATTCTGGCGCAGCAGCATTAATCTTTCCACTTCCAAATTGCACAATCGAGCTCGCTCTCTGTGGCGTAGTGAAAGTTGTTGGTGCTGGTGGACTAACTGGCGATACCAAAGAATCGAAAGCAGCGACCTCTGGCTCCGGAGCTGCAGGTGGGAAAATGAAAGCCGATCGACCTGGAACAAAGGTGGCTGTAGGGTTAAAAGCTTGAGACGATGCCTTAGGTTTGAACTCTGGTGCACTTGGCTTGAATTCCACCGCCTTTCCGGGATTAAACACAAAAGCTGGCGCATCCACGTTCAACTTGCTCATAGTCGTCTTGCGAGGTGGCAACTTAGGCTTTTCCTCCTCAACAGGCTCCTCAGCCCATGGATTGGTAGCCATACTATCAGTTCTCTGATGCGGCGTCCCGCTGGCACTATGGGTTGCAGGCATCTGCTCAAGCTGCTGCTGCCCAAAAGCGGAAAGAGCAGGATAATCAGTAGCAAACTGCCCCTGACTCAGAGAATGGCTATTTCCATGCGGCTGGGGATGATGCAGCACCAAACCATCCTGATGGTATCCCTGAGTCATATTTTCAAATCCAGGCGGGACCCCAGGTGTACCAGCCGGTTTGTCAGAGTGGGGACTGTAATCATCATGCTCCAGCTGCCTCTCGAACTGCTCTTCGAGATGGTACTCTGCATCCTCGATCTCTTTTTGGAGACTGTCTGAGAGGTTCATGCGGTGCTTGGGCATGTATTGTTGGATACCAGGCGTGTTGACACGGCTGTGATCATCAATCTGCAGTTCTTGCAGGCGTGGCGAGTTGCGAGATGCTGGCTGGTTGAACTGCTGCCCAAATGGAGTTTGGGTGATCAAAGAACCATTTCTCTGTCTTTGGAAGGCAGCATCATTAGGAAAGTATCCATCCTGTCCAAGTGGGTTGAGCGGCGAGCTTGGAGAGAAGCCACCATAGTTGTTGACTGATGCGGCTCTGTCACGAATGCCGTTGTAAAGCATGTGTTGTGGCGACCATGCAACTGGCGAGTTCTGCTGAGAGAAGGCAGAGCCAAATGGATGCTCGCCGCCGTTGAAAGAGATGGACTGGCGACTGGTATGCAGCTTGCCGAGCATTTGTTGGGCAACCGATGAAGCCGTAGCGCCAACAAAGGATGTTCCTCCTGCGCTGACGGGCAGAGGTGGAGAGAACATGCCGCTTGCTTTCGTTGTATGGCTGCCGGCAGCAGAGGTTGTAAGTCCTGGATACTGGCTTGAAGCAACACGGCTGAGAGCAGGCCCTGCTGGTGGTGTTGGAGCTGGGTCCTCACTGCCAAGCGAAACACCAAGAGCTCTCAGCTTGGCTTCTTGCAACTCTTGCACATAAGCATCCCATTCACCCTTATCAGGAATGCTAATCCTAAACTGTCTTGCGGCCCTGTCCTGAATTACATCTGCAGCATCTGGCCACATGACCCTGCTTTGTCCTTGCGACGCCGCATCATTGGTCTCCTCATAGTCGATATTGAAGCCATCAACATTGTACCCCATTTGCGCCCACTCCTGCACCATCTTCTCGATCTGTTCAGGCGTCAACGCTTTTGGAGAAAACCCAGGCTTACCACGATCTTCATCTAGCGGTAGCAGAATGGAAATATTCTTCCTTCCCCAAGGCACCTTGGTCTTTAATCTTGGCGTTGGCGGTGCAGGCGAAGGTGTTGGTTTTGGTGGCTCAATCGGCTCAGCAACCGGCTCATCAATCTTCACTTCCGGAACATTCAACAACTGCGAGCTCACAGCTGGCAGAGCAGCAGCCGTCCAGGTATAGTTGGCTGGCTCTTGTATCTCGCCATCCTCGACTTCCTCCTTCGGCGGAGTCGGTAATGGCTTATCCAGGCTCACTATGCTGACCCGCCTACTCGTGTCTTGGCTCACACTCCTCATCACGCTCCCATTCTCTCCCTCCTCGGCCTGCAACGCAGTTTCATAAGTCCCATTAGACGTCATACTGAATCCAGATCGATCCCTCTTTCCCTGCTTATTCCCCTCTTTCTTACTCCTAATAACCTGCGGCGTAATCGTCTCCGCTGACTGCAAGCGACTATGCCCGCTACTCGCCTCTCCTTCCTTCCTTTCCTGCCTCCGTCCCTTGCGTTCCAGAAAGCTCTTTAAAGTAGGTGTTCGTTGCCCGAATGCGTATTGCTCCTGCTCAAGCTCCAAATCCTCTTCCTCACTACTCAGAGACGAATATCCGTGCTCCTGATCCTCCTTATCGTTATCACTCAACCAAGCCAATCTCTCCCTCTCAGCGTCCGCACTAGTATGCTGCCTGACCCAATTCTCCGTCAAGCCCCTCGGTCTGCGTCTTGCTCTATTGGCCAGGACACTCGCGCTAATCGGTTGAAGCGGCGGTTCCGTCTGACTCCTCAGAAACGATGGAGGCGGGCGCAAAAACGGCGTCTGTATTGACGGCGTCAAGAAAGCTCCAAGCTGTCCTAAACCCCCTCCTACTCTTCTAAGTGGGCTGTCTTCCGACGTCGAACTACTTTCCTGCTCTTCTGACCTTTCCAGATCTTCTTCTATACTGCTCGCTCCGTCGGGCCCGTTATACGGTGATCCCCAGCTCGTAAAGTATCTTGAAACCTCACTTGGTGCTCTGCTACCCTCTACACTCTGCGTCTCGCTTTGTTCAGTGACGCTTCTCGGCGGTGAACCTCTCGGAGTAACTCGTTGTGAAGTGGGCGGCGTACTTAGATCCAGGCGTCGCCCGTTAATGGTGTGTGTTGGCGCAGGCAGCGGCGGGAGAACTGGGCTTGAGCCACCTTCCTCCGCCGTGTCGCTGTCGCTGAATTGCGAACTGCCAGTTGGTGCTGCTTCCGGCAGTTCCAATGCTGGTGCGTTGGTGGTCGATGGGGTTGAAATTCGTGGGGAGGTTGGGAGTGAAATATTTGCTGCGTGGTTAACCGGTTAGCTCGTGGTCGCAGTTTTCACTTCTCATCCTCAGTTCGGGAGGAGTGAGGATAAGGGATTGGTGGGTAAAGGCGTACCAGTGTATCTCGACGCAGTGCAAACGAGTCTCTATCGTCTGCACTTCCGTCTTCCAGACTGTCAAGTGTCAAGTTCGACGAGCTCTTCTGAGTATATCCACTTCTATCTTTGCACTCCACTATTGGCAGCGACACTCCGTACGCGGTGCCGTGAACACGCGCTCGAGTTCGAAAAAGTTGATGCAGTGTCCCTTCAAGGATAATGCAGCATGGTAAAGTGTAAAGTGACGCGACGCAAGACAGGGCGTGTGCAACGAGCCGATGTACGTAGCCGTCGAGTCTCACAAGTATATACAAAAGCTGTTAAGAAACGGTGATGATGGCCTCGCAGAGGATTGTTTACTATCCAACAGTGCTAGAGGCCCAAATCCGCAAATCACAACTTGACACCAGTGCACCACTCGAGCGCAGCGAGAGCAAAGCACTGACACCGCGCACCCACACCCCTTCAGATAATTATCCAGATTGCCCGTTTGGGCACTCGCGTTCTCCCGTTCATGCAACCTTGTTGTTCGTGCGCCAAGGGTCAGCTCTTGGGACACGGTTGATTGGACTCGGTTGGTGTTTAGTGTGGCACCGACGTTGTGTGGTGTGTCCACGTTTCGACGCGGACCGAAGGTGCCCCATAAAACCACTCCGTCTGAGCGAAAGTGAAATGACGGTGTGATGATAAGAGCTTGAAGGGGAAGTGCAGAAAACGCTAGCAGTAAATAAGATAACGAAATATAGGGTTGCCTACAGATTCTTTAACGTTACAGAAGGATTTGTGCGACTTTTGAAGTTTTGAAATTCAAGATTTAAACTTGGACGAAAAAAAGTTCCTGAGACGCAGAAAAAGGGGTCACTTCCAACACGGCATAGCTCACCACTAGCACGTGGAGAAAGCTCCTAGAGCTTCGTCGCGGCAGTCGGATTGCGCCAGGCCAAGAGAGAGGGGGCCCGGTGTGCCGATAGCATCGACACGTTTTGTGAAGGTGGTGATGATGCTGTTTAGCATTAGGATTCTCAGGCAGCAAAAAGGTATGAGGATGCGTAGACATCTTGGTTCTGGGCTATATCAGCGAGCTTGTGACTGACACTGAAGTTCAAACTGAGATAGCGTCGCTGCTGTATCGAATGGCATCGAATCTTGCCCATCTTCGAGGTGGTTGTGGTGCTGTTTCATCAGCATTCTTCAGGTCGAAATCGAAATTGGACAATGCCTACCGACACATCTGGCGTGGTTAGCAGGTGTCAGCGAGGGCCGCCTTCAAGGCGAGTGACGGCTGGCAGCGGGTTCCTGGCAGATGGTGTGGTGTCACAGAACCACCAGGATATTATTGTAGGCTCTGTACGACGAGTAGATTGGATGAGGAATTCCACATATATAAAGATGAATAGCAAGTAAATGGTAAGGTAGTAGGCGAGAACTGTAGTATAAATCTCCTCCTGTCTATAAAGTCCATTCTAGGTACTGGCACAAAGCGCTTGCAACTCGCAGCAATGTCATGAGATGGTTTATCATCTCCACGAGTGGTTTTCATCAAGCAGCAAACTCAATCCAATCTCATGCCAAAGCGATTTAGCAAGAAAGATCGAACTTGACCTTGCGCTCGTAGGTGAAGGCTCCCCATCCGGACTCATCAGCAGCGGTTCCGTCCTCACCAATGGAATCTGGCTTCCATGGCTCGTCAAAAGCAGAGAAGTAGAAGACGTTAATGCCCCAGGTACGGGCACCGCAAATAGCCTTCTTCCAGTAGTTCTGAGCAGAGGTAACGCCTGGAAGGGCGTTTCCGTACTTGTTACCCTTAGTTGGCCATCCAGTCTCACCAACCCACAACTCAATTGGAGTTGAACGATCAGCAGTCAGAGACTGAATATGGGTATAAGCCTGAGCAATATCGTCAAAGAAGGTAGCGGAAGCATTGTTATCCGCCTGGCCCTGCCAGTACGAGAAGCCGTTGACCATGATGATGTCAACGCCACCGGTGATAATGGCATCAGCGGTTCCGTCTTGGAACTTGTTCCAGGAGTCGACAGTGCCGATCTTGAACCCTGGGAGGTCCTTCTGCGTCTTCTGGATGAGCTTCATGAGCTCTGGCCCGGTGAACGATTTACGGTAAAGGGACTCCGAGCCGACGGTGATGGCGTAGACGGTGTCTTTGTACTGGGGTGCGTATTTCTTGAGGGCGTCGAGGTCGGCGGTGAAGGACTCGTCGTAGTCGGCCCTGATTCGCTTGTTAACCATTGTTCTCAATCCTCATCCCATCGTCTCAAACTCTCATCCGCCTCCATCAATATCGTGGGTGGATGTGAAGCTTACCAGATACCCAAAACAACCTGATATCCAGCAGCCTTCGCAACTGGAAGGATGTTCTTCGCAGTATCACACTCATTGGCAGAGTAGGTACGGACAATCTTCTGTCCCACACCCGCCTCACTCAGAGCCTTGAAATCCGCAGTCCACTCAGCGGCATCCTTACATTTTCCATCTGGCTTCTTGTCTCCAAGGGCAAATCCAAGCTGGCCGGAAGCAGCGACGAGAGCAGGTGCTGCGGCGAGTGCAGCGGCGATGAGGGAGAACTTCATGATGTTTGTATCCGTACAATGATGTTGTAGGGAAGGTAGTTGAAGGAGTGTGGTTCTTAAGTTGCGAAAGGAGTGACAACAAAAGAGGTGTTTTGTTGTGGAATGAGATTGATCAACCTTGAAGATTCATGAGCATGGGTCCTAAGGGGCCGACGCGTTTTGGATGGAGATGCCAGGGGCGAATTACCCACTATCACGCCTATAAATAGACCCTGAAATGTCAGCACATGAATCGCAGGAACATCGAAATTGTAAAAGTCGTATGGAAATTGAATATCATTTATTTTCGAACTTAAAGTCGTCAGAGCCTTTTTATGTCTCAAAATCCATTATTCTGTAATGCTTCAAGTACGAGAAATTAGCTTTCCTGCTGAATTAGCGGGGCTTTAGAGGTAGTGTTTGAGGACCAAAGTAAAACCGGTTCGTCTATTTCAGTATTTTGCCAACAAATAATTCATAGTAAAAATATTCTTCCTAGCCAAACAATCGGTTGTAATGTAAAAGCATTCATAACGGGCTACTGTTAGGCTTATCCAGATTGTGCTCAACTTTAGCGGTAAACTACCTTACCTTGTTTAAGTTCTCCTCGTCATCTTTGACCGAGGAATATTGGCTGTTTTGCTTGATGGCTTTGTCATCCTAATTTAGCTTTTTACTTGACTAGATATGTTGAAGAAGGCATCATCAGCCTACCAACCTATCGTTTTTAATAAGCATGTAGTCTGCGGGTAAAGCAGCTCTGATCAGCTGTTGTTTAATGGCTATCTCACAGCGGCCAGACCCAATACATCATAGTTATACCTTCTTTACTGATGCTGTAGCCTACTATGGCACAGAGCGCAACAAGGGTAATCTCAATGAGTGAGACTGGAGACATCCTTTGAAAGTCCTTCCGAAAATCGATTTCTTGAGAAGGTGTGATTGCTGCCGTGGAGCAGAAAGGGCATTTCCACAGGCAAATAAGTTAGTTGGAAACAGACAAAGTGAAAATGCTTGATGCACTTAGTCACAACCGGTTCTGAATTTTCAAAGCACACTACCCCGAGCCGCTATATAACTTTCAACCGTCTAGCTCTTTCAAGTGTTTTTAGACTTTGTAGCGGGAAGATGTACCACGGATAAAGGTATGTCTCTATCGTTCTCTGTTTCTCTTGTATTTTTGCCTTCCTGTCTGAGCTTCATCTTATTGACTAGCAGCTGTCAAACAAATTCTTGATATTGCTCCTTGCTTTCAACGATCAACTGGCACAACACAACATCTACTTCACTATTGTAACCCGTTCCCGCTCATGAACTATTAATCAGGCTGGTGTTTACAACACAACCTTTTTCCATCTATAAGCATTGGTTACAAACCGGTTATGTGTTTTCCACAAACAACCAATTACCAATCACGATGTCAAATATGAGCCTGCAGCTTATTGAACTATAGAAGGGAAGACACTTAGACTTATCAAGATGGCACAATTCTACAAGAATTTGGTGGCTTCTCAAATTATTGTTTTGCTTGAAAGCTGAAGTGGGAAGCAAATCGGGTATATACAGCTGGTGAGGAGGTGATGGGCAGGTGAATTGGTTGGTAATGGCTGTTAAGCAACACTTTTCTAAAAGTACTATATAGCGGTTGGAGCTTTGTCCTTATTATTGAGTCTTACACAGGGAATGTTGGCTGTTTTACATGATACACTCGAATTTCTTTACCCTCTTCCTACTTGCCTCATTCTTAACAGCCATCATTGCTCTTGGCAGCAACGCAGTCCCTTGCGCGTTGATGATTAAAAAGAGGAGAGTGACTGCCAACCACAGTTACACACATTTTTAGGACCAGTGAACTGGTTTATTGTTGACCAGAGATTCCCCATAAACAGATGGACATAAATAGTCGCCAAAAATATTGGGATAGGCGGAATGGCTGCGGTGACCACCCCTTCCACCGCCATCGGACAACGATCGTAACAAAAGTTGCGTGGCGACAGCTCTACCGACCTCTAGAAACCAAGAGAGAAGTGGAAGGGCTGGAAAAGCGCAGTTCAGAACGTTGTTTGAGTCGGTTCACTGGTCGTTGATGGTATGGGTTTAGATTGAGGGAGCACGGGTATATATATAGCTGCTGGGAGAGCCGGAGCTGGATGAGTGATAGACAAGTGCTTCGGCAACATAGATCGAAACGAGGGGAGCATAACAGCACAGCTTTTATCACGTACCTTGGGACAATGATCTGGCTAGTTGTTGGCTGGAGATTGGAACGAGGCAAGAACGTGCAATGGGGGCTGTCTAAAGTTGGGTGAGTTGCGGTGGCCGTCATCTGTGAAATACCATTGCACGGTAGACAAATGGCAGAGTTGACTAGGATATTGATGAAGGTTGAATGTGCGTACGACTCGGCGCCAGGGCCTCGAAGCCTCAGCCACAAGATTAGCTGAAGTCATAAACCGCCAAGCTCCCCTTCCTTATTACCGCAACCCTGAACTCATCACTCCCCAGCCACGGCTTCGCTTCCTCTTCCCTCTCAAACCCTCTCTCTACGCCCCCATCATCCTCAGCCTTCCCATTAATAACAAGCGGCGCCCTCCTCAAAGGACCCAGGTCATTCCCTAACCACATTTTAACTTCCCCCCCTCTATCAACACTAACAGCCACTAGCCCAACTACGGATCTATGCATGTTGCACACGGCCTCAACTCGACTACCATGCTCCTGTGCTTCTCCTACATGTCGAATCCCCAATTTGGCTGTAGCGTCGGCGAGAAGATAGAATGATGTGGTGTTGTCTGCGTGGCCAGTAATGATATCGCTGCCATCGAAACTTAAACAGATGACTTCTCCGCCAGTCCACCCCGGTCTGCCCGCTGTGCCTGCCTGTGGAAAGCCAGAAGTCCCCGGCACCTCGCTCCAACCAACAGCTTCAGCCGTGGAGAAACGTTGTGCTTTCACGTCGCCAGAAGAAGGGGTTAAATACAATTCTTGAACACCGACGGACCATCGGGCGTGGAGGGAAGGAATAGGGTAAGCGATGTGTGCTACGATGGTGTCGGTAGCACTTGAGCCATCAGCATGAATCCCGAGGTGCTTGAGGGTTATGCGCAACGGTTCCCAAGAGGAATGAGACGAGAGCACTCGACGCAATTTAGGGCTGCCAAAGCGTTGTTTAGTTTTGACGCATAAAGCCCTTGCAGTCCCAGGTCGTGTCGAGTCTAATGGTGATGGGGCATCGTCAGATTCAGAAAGCGTATATACTCTCAACGTCTGCGTCCCATCAATACTCAACACAAAAGGATGCATATACGCACACTCCTGCACTAGCTGACTCTGCCCCTTCTCCTGCTTAGCGCTACAGATTAAAGCGAATCTGCCCGTTTTGGATATGTCGGTGGTATGATAGGCACCAGGCCATGAGAGCGTGAAGAGCGCCCAGTCGCCGGAGGTGAAGCCTATTGTGATTTTTGGGAATGCTCCACGATTTCTAGTTTCGAGTTTGATCGCTGTAGGTTCGGCACTCGGACTCGAGGGCTCTGACGAGGCACCGAAGCGGTACTGTGCTATGCGCTCAATACCGTTTCGTAGGTCCCAGGCTTGGAGTCCATTAGGAGGATCCACTGTGATGAGGATGTCGGATTCGAGCCTCGCCAAATATTTTCCCGACACCGAAGGTGCGAAACCAGTTAAGGTCCTCAGTTTTGCTCGACCTTTACCCCAGTTCCAATGCAGTCTATATTTCTGCAACCACGGAATCCTCCTCTGATCATTACTCGTCACCTCCGTCCCGCCCATCTCACCTATATCCTCCTCAATCCTCTCCCTAACCGAACGTCTAGGTAGAAAATCCTCCCGAACCTCCCCGGTCCGTTTCACCCACTCCTTTTCCTGCTTCGCATCTTCCTCAATCTCCCACTTCGCCCAATCATCGTTGATACTACGATCATAGTCTACACTTCGTTTACCCTTGTTCCGCAGAAACATCATCCAATACAATCCTCTCCATACATCTCCTTCAGTACTCAGCCTATGTAATCGTTTGGATACCAAACCGGTTGTGAGAACGTATCTGTAATCGTTGAGCGACTTGAGGATACGGAGAAGAAGCTCGTCTGAGAGAGTAGAGAGACAGTCCTTGTCATTTGTTGCGGGATAATATGGACAGCATTGGGGAGGATGTTCGCGGTTGCACTCAACGCATTTTGGCGGCTTCTCAATGTGAACTCTGCGCTTTGTGGGCCCGGGAGTTGGAGCAGTTGCTTTCGTTGAGGATAGGGCGCTACGAATAGTATTCGAGGTCCGTCGCGTCCAAATATCGTATTGTTTCTGCGGTGAAGTCCTAGATTCAGACGTGTCTTTGCTTTCTTGGTCTTCTGAATCGGAGCCTGATGCTGAATTTGAGACAGAGCGTGAGGACAATCTGTCGTTGTTCGCAAACTGTAACGAAGCTGTAGACGTGCCTGAAGCTGCCGCGGAAGCTGTAGATAGAGGATGCGAGAGGCGGACTATCTTCGTGGGGTGCTCGCACTCATCGTCGCAGTCCGAATTGGAAGAGGATTCATAGTCGACAAGGGAAGGCATCTTGCGCTTTGCGCCGTGAGCTTGGTTCATGGTGCCTCTTTAGATGGGCGTTGATATATAGGCACGAGTGCTTCTTCTGAAGCTATCTCGCCTCCACTTCTCAGTTTCAATGCTGTGGCAAGCTTGTCGCAGCTACGCTTAAGTACTTGATGCTGTACAAGTTAATTGGTGTTGTGTCGCAAAAGTCGCACCAGATGTGAAGTAGCTTCGTGGCAAATATAGCTGTATATCCGCCAAAAAAGAGGTCATGAAGCGGTATATGTTAATGAGATACGAAATATAGCTTCAAAGCCCGCTTTAAGCATGAATACGCTGAAACGCGCTTCCAGAATGGGGGATTGAAACCTGAAGCTCAACATGGAGGATTCCAAATGGGAATGTGCATGGCCTTATCGTTATCGGTGATGTAAGGACTGATCGCCACAACTGATTAGTGTTCAGCCACATTTATGTTCGTCCGGCTCGAGGTCAACTCATTGCGATACCCATTATGAGTCCTTATTCGAGGGAGTTTAAGCTTCGATTCTGCTCTTCAGATTTACAAGCTGAAAACGACGATTGAGAAAGAGAGACGCAAATATATTCACGAACGCTGTCTAACGCCCCAGTTGATCCTATCCTTGACAAAAGCACCCGAACTCCGTCTCTTACGTTAATTTCTTCCACCATGACAGCCACTCCCCAATCTCCGCCATCATTTGCAACCTACTTGAGGCTCTTACATCTGCTCCCTGAGCAATTTAAGCCTCTCACTACTCGCCTCTTCTTCCTCCTTGGTGGGCCCAACCTTAGCCGCCGGAACCGCACCCATCGTCTCCCCCATTTCAAGATCCTTATTGTCCCTAAACTGACTCTTGATCCTCTCCACCTCCTCCGGATCCATCATCCCGGCTGACCCAACTTTCGTGGCACCAGCCAGCATATCAGCCATAACCTGAATGTCCCCCAAAATCTCCTCTCCCTTATTACTCCTCTGCTCCAGCGCCTCAAGGTTTATTGTCTGACCTACGCGCTGGAGGGCTTCACTGACTTGCGACATGGAACGTGCCATCATCACGTTAGTTTTTACGGTTGTGACGAGGCCGAGGGACTTGACGACTTGGCCGCGTTGGAGTTCCAGCTTTTCGCGTTGGCCCCGGAGGTTGGCGATTACTTCGGCTTGGGAGTTTATTATTGCTTCGTTGCCGGCTTTCATGAGCTGAGAGGAGTTAGTGTGATGTTAATCGGTTGAGATGGGAACGACTTGGGGAGTTGGGTTGGTGAGCGAAGGGCGGCGGACGGGTGAGGTGTACCTTTGTCATGCGCTCACAGGCTGCTTTGTCTTGCTTCTCGAGGGTGTTGACTTGGCGCTTGAGTTGTCTGTCTTGCATCTGTTGGGGTTAATATAGTGCGACTCCGGAGAGCATTTGGGGGGGGGTTAGGCTACCTTCAGGTCAATCTCGACCTTCATGAGCGAGTCTATCGGATTCTTAGGCATTTTGGCGGTTCTATGGTGGAGGAAGGGGCCTTGTGGGACTGCTCAAAGATGAATTCACGGGTATAGGATGATAAGGCTAGAGTGACTGCAATGGTCAACTTTCCCAAGTCGTGATAGTCAAGTAATCGAGGCTGAAAGCGCGCGATAAGGCCAGCCGCGCCAGTGACGCAGCGGCTGGCGCAATTGTCGGGGAAGACTTATCGAGAGTCACATGTTGTAGGGACCATTAGTCTTCACTATCGCTGTCAAAAAAAGCTTAGTGAGTCACATTTAGAACATAGGGCCAATTGTGTCAGTGATTTGGACGTCTGCTTTCGATAAGATCAACATAAAGATTAAGTCGCGATAGATTGCCAAATCTCGTGATCATTATGAGCTTGTTCCATTGTTCTCCCTGCTTGTGAAACGCAGCCCCTAGATCGTGCTAACGGTGCTAGGGGAAGGGTAAAGGGGTCCGGAGACGCAGGTAACGCTATATTTGGACCCAAGAGTGGCTGGATGCCACCCGGAAATGCTCTCTTGAGCCCCTTACTGTGAGAATATCTTAATCCGGTTTCGACACGAGTGAGTGAATTGTACAAAGTAATGCTCATTAAGAGCTTGACAGAGAAGACACAGTATGAGAAAAGAGCTCTGCACCAGTCATATACAGCAAGCCGTTTGGCTGCCATGATACTGTCACCACTGGGCCTATTGACAGCAGCTTGCGACGACATCGTGCTGCGCCCTGGATTGAAACGGAGGTGGCAACTGTGGTTGTCCTCTCACATCGGGGTCCGCACCTCAATCCGCGCCCCTAATCTGGTTAAGTAGCCCGACGGGTGGATCCTGTCCTCCTTGGAATGGTGACTAGCCCTTTTCAGGCAGCTGAGCAACCCCCTGCGCCAGGCTCGAAGGAAACACGGTGTTCTCAACATATAAAGAAGGCAGCCCCAGCTCGAGGCCAGAGTCTCCTCAAACCGCCCTTCATCCACCACCAGTCGAAGTCTCCCTTTCATACTGTAGACTGACCCTTGTCAATATCCACTTCTATTGGACTTCAACTATCCGGTTGCCTGGAAACCCACTTGACTCACCGTGAGCATCCATCTCTGTTGCCCATCTATATCACGATAGCAACGGCCTCGATACCTTGAAGGCTGGACACATCAATCAACACAACACACAAAAAGTGTATAGAAGACAACACGAGAAATATTATATAACACTCACAGCAAACACAATGGAGGGTGGCATTATCAGCCAAGGCATGCGCAACGGGGACGGCTACGATGGCGCCAATAGCTTCGACCACAGAGTCTTCCCAAGTCCAGCCGATAGCTTGAACTCGTCCTTTGATGGCGATTCATCCAACGAGTCCCAAACCATCAACCCATCTCAGCTCCACGGCGACTTTCAGCTCTTCGAGAACGAACAGACTTCGGACAGAGAGACTCGAGTCCGCTTCGCCGAAGACGTTAAGAAAGATTCCATCACCGATAGCACTCCACCGCCAGAGACAAAGGAGAAGAAGGTTGTCAAGAAGCGCAAGTCCTGGGGACAGCAGCTGCCAACCCCAACCACAAACCTCCCACCAAGGTATGTTCTGCGCTCACTGTCATACCATGACAATCTCTAATGAAAGCAGAAAACGTGCCAAGACCGACGAGGAGAAGGAGCAACGCAGAATCGAGCGTGTCCTTCGTAACCGTCGCGCAGCCTCGGCGTCGCGTGAGCGCAAGCGCCTGGAGGCAGAGGCTCTCCAGGCCTCGAAAGAAAATATCGAGACAAGAGCTTCAACACTTCAACGCAACCTCCGCAATGAAAGAGCTCTTGTGATACAGCTCACTGAGTTGTGCGAGCAGAATGGTCTCGGAGACCAGGCCTTTGCCTTGGTTGAAGCCATCCACAGCCTTCGCGCAAACCCGCCGCCTACTCCACCAGCAGACGACGCCGAGCTCTCGGTACGCGGAGACACCTTAGAGCCAGTTGACACGAACCAGATCAAGGCCGAGCAGCACGAAGTTCAAATCTCACAGTTCATCTACAACGTCCAACAGCCAGAGATGATGGCTCCAAGCACACCGCCAAACTACACATACAACCATACCGATCCGGGTACTGTCGACCCATCCCAGCTGTCATCCCCAACTCAAAGCTCTATTGACAGTTCTCCATTAAACACCCCACTCATGACCCCATCGGACTCCGACCCAACTTTGCCTGACATGTCACAACACTCTGCTGAAGTGTTAGACGACCTGCCGTGTCAGTCGGGCAAGGAAAGGTTATTACGGAGTTCTCGCTTGACGGCAGTTGGGGCTGTTTTACTGAGAATGGTCAAGAAGGCTTAAACAGCTTCGGGACCTCCGACGACGAAATGCGCTTTTTTGGCGACTCGATTGCGACGGAGATGCTGGATTACCAACTGGCTGAGAAGTACACCGAAGCCAACAACATCGACTTTCACGGATTTGTCAACTTTGATTTGAATGGTACGAATGGCGAGTCAATGTTTGAGGGAGTTGGAGATGTCTAGATGTAGCGCGGAGGCGTGGAGATGTGTAGATCGGTACTGTTCTGCTGGCGCGTCTTCGAGATGCGACACGAGCTTGTGCTGCTATCTACTGTCGACCTGTTTTCATGCGCTTCGGAAGGACATTGAAAGCTACTGACGACGGAGATCAGCTTGAGTGGTATACAGATCGTGAGTTGGCGAGGATGTTGACGTTGCGGTTGTCGACTTCAAAGGTGTGCTTACGCTGCTAGTTACTTGGTTGCGTATGTACGATTTGATGTGTGATGATTATGCTTTATGAACAAGGACGGAATGGCGTTGGGCAAAACAGGATTTGGTAGGTATACCGGTCTCAGCTTGGGAGGGCTTGCTGCTGTTTGGAATTGAATATATACATATACGGCGTTTTGGGGTGAAAAAGGACGTTCAGCTCAGAGCGCAGGTGGTGCTCATAAGATGTTTAGGACGGGACAGGAGGTGGCTGATGTATCCATGGGCTACTTTGTAGCTGAGCGGATGAAGGCTCACAGCGATTACTTGTATTTGTATAGTCATTAGGTTAGCGTCTACTCTACGGCTAACTTAGAAATCTTCGAGATTAGGAGAGTGAGAATCATAGATCGAAATCATTTTCCATCCGCAGCATGCCGTAATAGTGCACACGTGAAGTGAAGAGTGAAATAGATGCCTGCAAGTCGTGTGCCAGCCCGTGTCTCAAGCCACCACCACGATTCGTAACAGTGTTCCTGATGTTCACAAAATGAGGGTGCGTGGATACCTGAATCCTAAACATAAAGCTTATCTTCGAAACGTCTCACCAACAAGCAACGTACTCTCGTTCTTGTTCGATGAGGGAGTGCAGATGAGCATTTTCGAGGCAAGAACGACCTGCTGCGCCTTCCTACTTAGCAACAGACGCCGTCACCAGCACTCTTGGGCCCAGTTTAAGTTTATCTTCTTATCTTGTTAAATGATTATTTTCGTGTTTCGCTTCCTCTTTTCAACTACCACTCTTCACTTCTTGTTGGTTCTCGGTCCTTACTTCAACTGTTTTTAGTGCAGTCTTTGTTTTACTCCTCAGAAGAACTGAGCCGACGCCAAGTTAACAACATAGCCACGATTCACGAAGATCATCGAGAAAAGCTCCTCCACCCTGCACTTAGCTCGCGGGGTCTTAGAAGGTTCATAAAATCATCATTGATTCCGTCGTTCCTACATTCTAACCGATTCACAAGCTGGAGGTCATCGAGTTCCATTCAGAGCATATACTCCACAATCTGGGGTCGACCAGGCATCTCCGTCCACGATTTCACACGACGAAGTTTCACCAAGCACTCTATATAGAGCGGGTATCACGGCGGGCGATCAATAACGTTGTCCGAGCCCAAGAGGAGGAGAAGCTTGTACAAGGAAGGTTTACGCACTCTCACAACCACAAGTGGTTCCCATTCGGCTCGCTTTGGCTCTGTTTGATTCTGCTTCGCTGCTCTACTCACACCGTTCGCCTTAGCGGCGGTAAAACACGCCATACGTGCTTCATCTATGCATACCAAGCAGTGATCAGCACTCCTCAGCCCAAAAGTGAACAGTCTTGGCTTCTCATACAACCTAAGCACGGGAGGTGGAGTTGCACATTGCACAGAACAAGCAACTGAGTTGCACAACACAGTGTTTCAAGAAGCGAGCATTGGCAGAATGGGGGGGGTTTATCGGATCGCATGCCGACTTTTAGATTCCTCCTACCCCTCCAAAGGAACATTAATACTACCGTATCGTGCTCATACCATTTGCCCTTGAGTTTCTGCGGTAGATTGTTACGAGACCGAAACCCTCAAGGTGTTTGTGGTACGAATACAACCGACTTCACATTGTTTCTCACCACATTCATCACGGCAGAACAGCTCCAAAAGCTCCGAGAACTCCGAGAACCCCAAGCAATACTGTCGATATTCTTCACTTCAGACACTTCTTTGCATTATAATATTATTCATTTATCCGCAAATTTCGAGAACCGACGTCGCCACCGCCCGGGTTTACACAATGAGCGGTCGGGCACTGAAGCCGGCACTGTCACTGTGTCCTTCGTCAGCACGTCACAGCCGTCACTCTTCACAATCCCGCTCGCCCTTACCCTCACCCTCACCCTTACGAAACGAGTTCACGCCTTCACCTTCAGCAAGTCGAGCAGAAGAGCCTCAATGTTACTTCTCCCTGCCCTCGGCATCACAGGATGTTAACAGCACCAAAACGGCAACTCGTAAGTTAGGTTTTGTGCCCGCGACTCCGCCACAACCCTCCAGGGCCCCACTGCTGTGCCTGGTCACAAAGCCCACACTGACGTATTTCCAGTCGCCTCAGCAACACCCCAATCGCCAAAACTGTTTCCGCGGAGCAGACCTATCGCTATTGAGAGGAATGGGGCCACTGAAAGCTCGCCTGAAGCGTTGTCTGCAAGGGGAGAGTTGAATGGGTAAGTTCGATCGCGGCTCCGCCTGGATCTCTTTCCGGCTGCGGTGCGCTGCAGCCACCTCCGTCATGTAGCCGCTTGTAGATCAGGGTCGTTGCGGTGAGAAAGTTGGGGAAGTTGTTTTTACTAATGGGCACTTAGTGGGTACTTTCCGAATCATGAGGTGAAAAGGTCACATACATCTCATGCTTTGGACAGTATCACCAATACCAGATTCTTGTCTCATTGCGCATCGAAGCAACCTCAGGGTCTAAGATATAATTCAACTGTCTCGTCGCCGCCTTTTTCGCGAAAAATTGAGCACGCTGAGCATACCGAACAGGCCGACAACACACCTTTCTTCAGCACAAAAGATCACCCAAGTCAACAACGACCTGCAGTTGAGATAGTGAATTCTTTTTTTGGCAGCTTTACAACGCAGAGGCTAAGCGTTAACGAATTCTACGGGCCTTCTCCAACGTCGAAATCGTCAAATATACGACAGGACTCCTTCCAGTTCAGGTCCAGACCACCACTCCGCCCTCCGCCAAACACTTCAGCATATATACCCACCATGGGCGTCGCGCAAGGCAAATACCATCCAAGCCACTACAAGGCACCTTTGATGCCGAACACATCCGTCGCATCCCCACCAGACAACACATCAACCTCCCACATCCCATCCTCCCACATCCCATCCTCACACCTCTCCTCCGGCAGCTGTTTGTCCACTCCCTCAATACGCACATCAAGTAACACATACGGCTTAAGCAACACCGTGCAGAGTCCACGGATACATAACCAGGGCTACTCAGTGCAGAATCTACAACATGCTTCCGCGGCGGCGCCAGGGGATATTAAGAAGAAACTGTTGCAGTATCAGCAGGATATGAGGGAGCAGGCTGCCACGGCTGCGAGGTTGAATTTGCCGGTTAGGTTGCCGAGAAGCCCGAAGTTGGTGCCGTTAGGAAGTCCGGGGCCGGTCACGCCGTGGGAGTTGGATGGGGAAGGGGGTGGGTTTCCGGGAATGAACATGGGGTTGCAGAGCCACAGAGTAAGCTCGAGATGAGGGGTAGTGATGACAAGGCAATAAGAAAAGGATGACGATGATACGATATTACACTTAGACGAACGGAGGAAACCGGTTGACACTCGCTCAATTCGGAGAGGCCAGAGAGTGTACGACGACAAAGACTGGGAACACAGGCCAGCAGACATGGAAGGGCATGATGAAAGGCCAAGGCCGCCAAAGAGGACACGCTACCAAGCATCGAAGATTGGGCGTTCGCTATCCCAAGGAGAGAGAGGTGGATACTGTGACATGGCACTTGAATTAGATGAACACATGGTTGCAGTACAAGTTACCATAGATTCTGTAGCATATGCATCGCCTTTACACGGCCCATTTTTTAGCGAGCTTCACCGTACCTGGTCACACGTCGTCAAGTGTCTACTTCCTTCAAGAAAACTTTAACCATTGACGCACATCCACTAACCAGTCATCACCATCCAAAGCCGCTATTCACCGCCGTGGCTCGCGTTCGCCAACTCTTTTGAGCCGTACCAGGACTTCTTTCTTCATCCCTCCCAATTCTTCCGAACAACGAATAATAAACGAGCGTTCATGGCCTTATGCTCTCTTAGAATTGCCGTCGCCATCGCCGCCGTATTCTGCTTATTGCTCAGCTCGTCATCGTTTGTTGCCATCTATGTTTGCTCTCATTGCTATCTCCACTTTGCTGCGCAGTGCATATTTTGATCCTTAGCATCGTCTGGGAGGAAGGAGGAGATGCTTGTATAATGAGGGTTGAGTAGATAGCTATATAGACGCTGAAGATAGCGGTGTTGGTGTTGGTGTTGTGCAAACAGATCTTGGTGGTTAGTGTGGTTTGTGGTGTGACCTAAACAATGGTCACCAACTTCTGAGCGTTGGCGTTATGGTTTCAGTATTCACGCTCGCTACCATCGCTCGCTGCTACTGACTGTGAGTAGATACCAGCATCGACAGCGGCGGTGCTAACTATAGTAGTGCTAATTGTAATAGTGTTAATTCGCGAAGCTCCCAGCTCCACGAAGCATGGTGAGAATCAGTTTGCTGGTGTAATTAGAGATTGGATCTGTTCGGGAATAGAGGAATCTTTCATAGACACTGGACGTGGGCGTGAATGATCACTGCCGTTCACCGGCTAACTCAGAATTTTACGGGCCTTAAGAAGGGCCAAGCTTAGCCCTATCACGGAGAAGATCAAGCTACAAATTATCCCGCTCCAAACAATCTTATGCTCGCTGAGTAGACTGCTCAACTTAGGAACCCCTCGCCCCTAACCACCCACCACCTTCAACTGCACCAAGCAGCCTTGACAGCAGCAGCAGCACCACCGCTATCAGCAACAACACCATCACCGATATCACCATCACCTTGCTACCCATAATTCTAAGCTCACTTCACGCACTCAAGACCAGCCGTGGGCCGTGCGGAAAAGATCATAATTCTGTGTTAGCCTTTTTGTCTTCTGCTTTGAGAGTGAGAGTCTGCAACCACTAGGTCTTTTGTCCGGCATCGGTGCTTGAGTTCGCATGTAGGTACTTTTTCGCAGTTGGGATAGTGTGCATCGGGAGGAAAGAAAGGAGGAGAAGTGGAGGAGAAGTGGAGGATAAGTGGATGAGAAGTGGATGAGAGGGGGAAGGGGGGTGAAAAGAAGTGGAGGAGAGAGGGGGAGGTGGATGGGACAATTCATACTCCTTGCGGCCATAAAGAGCGTGAGATTGTGGAGATAGGGTGTGAAGAGCATGATAAAGCAGTACTTCCCCTTATTCATATTATGGTGCCAACCGGTCAAGATTGGCAGGAGAGGGCATATAAATGGGCGTGGCTGGGTACAACATGTCGTAAATGCAGCTATTGAACGTGGTGGATACCTCCTGCGGCTTGGCTGCGCGGTAACAACAGTAGTGCTGATTTTATTGGGTGCATGGCTCGTCCAAACTGATGTGATGCCTGGTGAGTGGAAGCATCTTGTAAAGGGGAGCCACAATTGGGGCACGCCAGGCTTTCATCTCGTTAAGAGGTCGGAGTTGGTGGTATAGCTACTGCTGTTAACCTCAAGCAGGGGTGGGGAAGGGATGGGTCTGACAGTTGTGATACTCAAACAATGTCTATAGAGTCGACGGTGCACGTATGGACCAAGTCCAATTTAATACTATAGTTGCCACTTAGTCCACCAAATTAGTGCTCTTGTTAGAAAGCATATGTCTCCGGCGATCTAGGGACATAGAAACCCGAGGGATAGATTTGGGGAGTGAGCGTCGGATCGACTGAGCACTATGTCGGCATCTAGTAGTTTCCACTCTCACTTCGGCATAGCGTAGTCTCAAGATATCTAATACCGTTCAGGGCCAACTCAAAGTCCTCCTGACTTTAAGTACAGCAGGGTTATGAGAATGAGGTATGAAGAGCAAGATATCAAATTTGCAACGGGGATTTATTTCATGGTGCTGATGGGTGGGGGTTGGTGGAAAGCGCAAAAGAGTGTGTGCCACTGCAAGCTATGCTATAACTGCTGTCATCACAAGCACTCCAGTAAAGTCAATAGTTGCATCTTTTACTTATGCTACTATCAGGTTGGGGGGTGACGCGGCAGCGCCCACCATAGCGATGTCGCACTCCAAGCATCATGAACAAATTGAACCCAAAATTGTGCTGTGGATACACCTATTGTCTCCGACAAGCTTGTGCTCTCACAATCACACGAGCTACAGAGATGAGCTGCGCATCTTATGCTTGCTTAACGCTGTGCTGGAATTTGGTAGTTCCCACACTTACTTCCACAAACCTTGACTAGAAGGCACTTGCTGCCCTTTACAGTGTTCGCAGCACAACTCAATATTCTGCCAACTTTATAACCGTGGAAAGTTTGGTCAATTGCGACAGAAAAGCTGACGATAAGATGATTCGTGGCAAGTTCTATGGTTTGAACCATCTGGATTGGCATGAAGAGGCTTTGACAAGGTGACCAGCTGGGTCTAGCTATGCGGTGACTGCTGTCATCATGAAGAAGCTGCTAAGACTCAATATTGACAAATGTAAATAGTGCTGCTGACTTTAGGGACCACCAAACTTGTGTACTGTTCTACTCATCAAGTGCCAAATCCGGAAGTCCGAGTCACACTATGTAAAACTGGTTAACGACAGCGGTGGACTGTAGGTCTGATGAGCACTGTATCGGCATCTTGGACTGCTGTACGCATACCCGCAGCCGGTCTCAAGGAGGAAAATTACCGCAAGAGCATAACTCACCATCCTGCTGACCATAAAGTAGCACAAGGTTAGGCCTGTTGCTGTGTTCATCGAAATGCAAAATTTCGTTTGCAACCCACTCATGGTTTTGCGGAGCCGGAATTGGTGCACGGATGTGTCGATGAGAAATTTAGGAGCCTTGCGAAACAAAGATCGTTGACGGCAGGAAGATGTGCGGTTCTGTGCTGACAGCAAAGCCTGCGCTGGCAGGAAGAGAGCGTGGCTTGATTGGTGGCATAGATGGCGGCGCCGAGCAAATCGTGTAAACCACTTAACACCTACGAGTGACTGTTAAGAAGAGAGAGATGGAGAGTGGGAAGAAGCGGCAGCAGCAGTCAATGAAGCATTAACCGATTTGCCAGATAACTTGTCGCTATGTCAAACAGAAAGAGAATGAAAGGAAGTGGCAGCAGCTTTGCCAGAGCACTCATGGCGCACCATCTTGGCGTTGACCTGTTCACCCTGCCGAGCTATCCACCGCGGACAAAGCTCAAGTCGCCGTGATGGATGACAAGTGTGCCTGTGGGGTGGCGGGAATATGATTGGAAAGGACGAAATAGGAGACGGCGTTGGCGGATGTGGATGCTATGCTGCGTGTGTTGCGACTCACCGTCCTCACCTGATTCATTCTTACGACAACTACCCCGCCAGTCACCAATCCTTCATCAAATCGCCCAAGGTGAACTCAAAACCGTGATTCAATTCCTACCCTAACTCCATATCTTACATCCCTCACCTAGTTGTCACCATTGTGTCCGGGCTCGGTTACCATCGCCTCAATCTCAATCTCGATCGCCATGCCCTCAATCCCCAGCTTTCCAATCTGTACACAGGTCCAGATCGGCTTATGGTCTGGCATCAGCTTTTTGAATGTGGAGACGACGGTGTCGAAGGTTGCGTCCATGTCGATGTGGTAAGATTTTACGGAGTAGACATTCTTGTGATGGTTAGCGTGTTACTTGGCTGAGGACAAGAGAAGGAGACGATAATGGTATGGCAGGAAAAAGAGAGGGGACAACGGCAGAATGAGCTGAGAGAAGACCGGTATAAGGGCCTAATATCCCCAAGAAATCTTCCCATTGCCCGAGACAACAGGAAGGTTCTTAGGTTTACAAGCTCCCTTTCCTTCTCTCCTCGCCCATCTCACGCCTTTCCGCCCTATTCTCCAACCCCATCTTCTGGTAAGAGTTTTCAACGTACCTCCCAAGTGATGTTTGGATCCAACTGCTTAACAGCCAGCAATGCGTTCTCGAAAGCTTTCTCGATCTGTGCAGTAACATTGGACTCAATCTTTCCCTCGGCGTCCCATCCTCCTTGGCCGGAGGTCTTTATGATTGGGCCCACGCGGACGGCTTGCGAGTAGTGGTAGGTCTCGGTGTTGGAGGCACCGGTGCCGGGGTAGGTTGCTGTTTGGAAATACATTATGTGTGGTATGCGTTCGTAGTTGTGGGAATTGGTGCGGAATGAAGACTGCGGAGGGTCAGGTTGAGATTGAGAGAAATTGAGAGAAGGGAGACGATGCTTACAGTAAAGTCAATTGGTCTTATAAACGAAAAGAAGTATAAAGTCCAGGGGAGAAAGAGAAGTAAAGATGGAAACTTGAATGTCGACGAGAAGTTAAAGGGTATATAATTGACATACCGCCAAGCTCACACCACTTCCAATCGAGATCAGGCTACCCCTCCTCTTGGCTCACTTGTCCCATTTCTCCGAGCTCTATCTTACCCACTCTTACTCAATGTAGTCAATTGACTTTTAACATCCATATTGAGATGGATTGGCCTCGATTGGCTTCCTGGAACCAATCAATTGTGTACTGCTTCGCGTACCGAGAGTGAGGGTTGAGGAGGTGCGGTGGCCGCTGTTGACGCTCCCCGCGATAGATAGCCATCAAGGTTCCCGCGATTAGATCTCGCTTAGTTGCGATAAGTAATGCGATCCAAGGTCGGGTGCAGAAGTGGTGGGACACTTCGCGCAAATTATGTTCCCTACTACCATCCGATTATCGAACGCGAAGACAGATTTATCCATCTTGCACCCGAGCCCAAGCCAGCATCTAGAAGTGCGCCAGCCCATGGTGGGCGCTGCGGGCGACGTTAACCGGTTGACAGTTTTGAGGAGGATGAGGCCTCTCGAGACATTTCAGGAGAGCGTCCCCTCATCCCCGCCAGCGACCTTTGGTTTAATTGCCTCTGCCGGGGCCTCAAACATGCCTAATTGGGATGATATTACAATTGAGCTCATGGTTTCAGAAATCCTACGTGGTAATGGTCTTACATGAGATACTAGTGACAGAGGAGGATGATTTCTACCAGCTACCAAGATTACAGCCGAGATCTGCCAAGACCTTTGTATCTCAGCCCCACACGGCTGAAGTGGCTGTTTTCGGCCACATCTGGACGACCGCACCTCAGTCACCCACATGCCCTTTGTTGTATAACATTGTTGATAAGTTCATGATAGCCATCTTGGTCTTGATCGCTAAGCTAGTACTGAGCGCTAGACTCAACCGTGTGTGAATAACCTTGGTAATGTCACCTCCATCAGCGGGCTACGTCCTCGAGACTCCATTATACTGGGAGCCACCAACCGATCCCACACTTTTCAATGATATCTCCATCGAGATATCGAAACCAGCAGTTAAATTGCCGATCCATAGTTCGAAGCCAGCTGGATTATTGAAGCCTAAGCAGACTAAGAGCCGTAATGGTCAGACCATTTCCCTTTCATCCTGGCCTACCTTCCTCCTTGTCTTTCCTGCACAATTATGCTGAAATAGATTCCCACCTCTGCTTCCTCATTAAACCCCTTTCCAATTTGAAAAATTGGAGATAACTAACTCACCATAGGTTGCGTGACATGCAAGGCTAAACGGTTAAAATGTGATGAAACAAAGGTAACATGCCAACGCTGTCTTGGAAGAGGAGTGCAGTGCGGCGGTTATATGAAGTCGTTCAAGTGGAAGAAATTCGAGGAGGAGAGCTTGATAGATGGAAGAGTGACGGGGAAGAAAGCAAGAAAGGACGCTGGTGGCAATGTTCTTGGCAACACCCAAGGAAAGCTCAACCAGAATGAACTGCGGAACACGGCGCCTGGTGACAGCCAGATAGTCAAAGAGAAAGTTGGGCTTCTGCAAAATCGGAATACGTCTTTCATGGCTTTTGATCTGGATATGCCGGTGTTGCTGGATGCAGATGGACAGCTGTCTGTTTTTCCCTACGCTGCATATGGAAGAGCTCAACTGGCAGACTATGCCGTAGATGGAATGTATTGGGCGGCCGGCAACTCGATGGTCCCAACGCCTTTCGACAGCCGAGAGCCATCGCTTACACTTGAATCGACCCCGGAGACGGCCTCGCTAGGCTTGCTCAAATCTTCTCTTGAGGATGACGCGGAAGAGATAACCGGCTATACTCACCCTCCTCAATTCTTTCCACGTGCCAGCCACCTCAATGTGAACCGGTTGACTATCTCGCGACCTACACCTCATCCCGCGCCGACATCCCAATGGAACCCATTCTTTTGTCTATCGCCCCAGCCATCCTTCCAACCATCCTCCGGAAGCGACCTGATGCACGTCTTCATGGCCCAGACAACCTCAATCCTCTCCGTCAAAGACGGCCCGTCCGAGAACCCATGGCGAACATTAATCTACCCCTTAGCGCACTCGTCACCACCACTCTACCATGCTCTCGCCGCCCTCACAGCATTTCACCTCGCCTCTCAACAATCCTCATCTTCCTTGGACTTCCACAGCCTCGCAGCCACGAAGCAAGAATTGAGGATGATAGGCGTCCACCACCAAAACCAATCCGCCAAAGCACTCAGAGCAGCAATATCAGCTAACTGTCTCTCGCAACTTTCAGTCTTGGCGACGACGCTAACGCTGGCGTTTGCAGAGAGTTGGGATCTGCATATACGGAGTGGGTTAAATCACCTTGAAGGTTCGAGGATATTGGTTAAGCAGGTATTGGCTGCTCATCGAGAAACCCCGTTTGAGGGGGAGGATAAGATGCGGCTGGGGTTTTTGACGAATGTGTGGGTGTATCTTGATGTTTTGGTGCAGTTGACGTGCATGTGTGATGATACGAGGAAGTGTAGTATGGATTTTGAGGGGGTGTTGGCTCCGCTTAACTCCCACACCATAATCGGCCCTGAACCGCCAACCGGTTTGCCGAGGAGATGGGTAGAAGAGCAGCAAAAGCTTCCCATCGACCCTATCCTCGGCTGCGCTGGCTCGCTTTTCCCCATCCTATCCAGGGTCGGCGAGCTCTGCAAGAAAGTTAGAACGCTGCCGGACTCGCCCAGAAACCTGTTAACGGCACAACTTCTAAAACTCGAACTGGAAACCTGGGACCCAGGAGACATCTCTGCGTACCACTCACCGGAAGATACTGCCTCTCCAATTTCTCACAGCCTCGCAACCGCCGAGGCATACCGCCTTTCCTCTCTCATACTGTTATACCAGGCAGTGCCACCGTTGCTTCCGAGTTCTGACGCTGTGAAAGAGTTAGCGGTCTCAGTTATGCAGTTAATTGACAGCACGCCGATAAGCAGTAGAGTTGTGGTGGTACAGGTTCTGCCACTGCTGGTTGCTAGTTGTGAAGCGGAAGGGAAACAGAGGGAGTGGGTGAGGGAGAGGTGGAAAGGTATGAAGGGGCGGATGTGGACGGGGAACGTGGAGAAGGGGGAGGATGTCTGTAAGGAAGTTTGGAGGAGGAGAGATGTTTCGGATGCAAGAAGTGGTGGAAGAGAGGGAAAGGAGTATGGCGTTTGTGGGAGGTTGCATTGGGGAAGTGTTATGCGGGATTGGGGATGGGAAGGTATGTCTTCCCTTATACTGCCAACTTTTTTTTATAGCGGGAAATCTGTCACTGACGATATGCAGTTCTCCTCGGATAGCCACCTCGATCTTCAGGAACCCACCCCGAAGAGAAAACGTATTCTCTTAATATGCCAACCGACTTCGTTATAATCAAGTTATAATGCAGGACAACAGCGCGATATATGCGGCGATGACTTCCGCAGCACAAGTCGTGTTAAGTCACTGGACTCGAGATCTTATCTGCGACGTTCTTGAAGGGAGATCAACAACCGCAAGGCGAGAAAAGTTCTGGTTCTCCCGTTGTGTGGAGAACTTGGCGATGTGGGAAAGAAAGAGTGAAGATCCAGGCGAAGCCGGGGTTATATACTCAAGGCTAGAAAGGGCTAGCCGCGCAGAAATCAACCAATCTTGCAATGAAGCTGGTGCGAAAGCGCGCTTAAGTCGCCGTCGTTGGGAAGACGACTTGGTCGTGTCTTTCCCACCTTGCCCTGGATCTCTAATCGGAAGCCAAGTTTAGAATGTGGTAATGACAGACTTTTGTTGCCGTTGACGACGGGACAAAGTCCCTGGCTACAAAATATTTTGCTGATGTAGCGACGGAGTAGCTTGGCTTCAACCGGGACGTGCCGACGTAAACAAAAGAATCGATGAGGCACGCAGGTAGCAGCCGGTTAGTCGCAACAACAGCGCAGCCACAACATCACAGCGTCGCCAACTAGTTGCTTATAACTCTCTAGATGGACAGATTTCTGGCATTGTCGTCTTGATTTTCTTCTACATGGCGGCTGAAACCCTGCCGCAGCGACTCACACCTCACCGTTCCCACCATTGCTCGCTTTCTTGCCCGCCTCGTACTTGCTGCTATTATTGTCAGCACCATCCCAGACCTCCTCCATCCCCTTCCCAAAGGCCTCCTCGACTACTTCCCCCGGTCCTCCGGACACCCACTCTTACTCAACATTCCTTTCACCTTATCATACCCTTCCGCTTTAACAACCGCACTCACCGCTTCTCTCAAAGTCTTCACCGCCCTAACAGCACTATTCTACCCCTGCCTCAACTCCGCATTCTCTCCCTTCAGCACCCTATTCTCTTTCTCCACCCATCTTATCTCCTATTACAACCTCTCATTTTCCCACTCCAATTAGCCTTTAGATTTTCACGCCCTATCGGCATCATGATCATCCATACCAGTCAAATGCACGATCCCTTGATCCTTCTCCTCCCATATCTCCTCCCATATCTCCTCCCTATTCTTCTCCGCAACAATCAGCTCGTACTCAGCTCAGCGATACTGATCTTGGCAGTTTTTTTGTCCTGTCCCTCTGCGGCTGCCTTCAAGCGCATCTCATCAGAAGCATCTCTCAAGGTTTGCGCCTCTACCTTGATATTTCGGGATTGGCGAAGGAAATATTGTTGTAAGTCTTCTGGAGAGACATCTGAGTCGAGATCTTCTTCGAACTCTGACAAGGAGTCTGATAGCGCTGGCGTGTGTGCCTGAGGGGAGACAGAACCGAACGAGTAAGCTTGGACTGGGGAGCTGGTGTTGCTCCCCACCATCAACTTCGGTGTCCGAAGACACGATTGCTGCGTATTAATCAGACCTTGTTCAAAGCTGCCGTATGAAATGAGAGGGCGAAAAGTGGACCGTATGGCAAACTGCTTTGCAAGGAAAGGGTATCTTCATAAGTTTGAGATGGCCTGAAATGTCCGGCTTTTACTGCCGGCTGTGTTGTGATGATTGTGTGCTTTTTGTTGTTAGTAAACAAACCTGCAGACTTTGAACGTTGTAATTACTACGTTATTGTTTACACCCTTCCGTGCCTCAGTTACCACTCCACTGGGTACCAGAAGTTTATTAGCGCCCTCAGCTTCCGATAACCTTTATCAGAACGACAATCCACGTCCTCCTCCCATGCTTTCCAACGACTTCGAACTCCGGCAGTACTCGCCAGAACCATCACAATGAGTATCATCGTGATACCAACAAGCTAGTACTCCGAAACCCCCATTCCTCATCTCATTCATGTATGCCAAATCTTCCAGCCTAAAAATGCTGACCACCCGCCACTTCGAGCTCCGTACTCCAACAAGCATCATCGGCGAGCAAACACCTACCATCATTGAACGGCGTATCACGTCCCACCAATCAAATGTCATACTGGCGACAAACACCCCAAGAAATGGCTTTCGCAAAGCAAATCACGAATTCATCAAGCTGCGTACAAGGAACTTGACTTCAGGGAAGGCTGAACGAGCTTGCAAAGGAAATGGTAATTTATCTCAAGGTAGCAAGGAAGAGGAGGAAAGAGGAGGAATGAGGTAGTAGAGCCAAAGAAGAATCTAAACGACAAAAGGAGGGAACAAAGCAGGCGGAAGGCTACTTAATCTCGTCATTTTGGTGCAAAAAACGATCATTCTCTCCCTAGTTCAAGGTAGCACGGCCGGACCATCATCAAAGACACATTCCCTCTTCTGGGCTTCCGCAGCCTCCTCAACTTGTTTTTTAACCTCAACTCCTTCGCCAACCAGTTATCAAAAAGGCCTCTCACTAGAATCTCTCCATGAAATAGCCCCAGGCTACACAATTAGCGCATGAATTGGTAGACTGCAAGCACCGAAGAGAAGCTCAGGTATGGCTCGTCACTTCATATATAGCCACTAGATGGTATGTCTTTGCAAATAATCATACACTAATCATCCCACCTCCGCTTCTCCTTCGGCGCCTCTTCTCCCTCCGCTTCAACCTTTCCGTCCTCCTGACTATCCCCAAAAGGAAGTTTCCTCACCTTCCCACCCTCAACCTTATTCATCATATTCTTCTCTTTCGCCACTTCCCTCGCCAATCTCTTTCCCCTTGCCTCCTCCCTAGCCACCTCCCTCATCTTCATCTCGTCAAACAGATCCGAACTCTCAAGACTCACCTTCCCAACCGGAATCTTCCTCACAAACGCCCCACCAACCTTCCCAATCCTCTTCTTATCAAACTCCTTCCCATCCTCCCCCTCCTTCTTCCCCTCCATCTTCGCCTTTTTCCTCGCAGCCTTCTCCCCAGCCCTCTCCTTCTCCACCATCTTCGCCTTCTTCCTCTCCAGAACAGCGATCTGGTTGCACCTCGCCACCTCACCCGCCGCCTCCAGCACACCCACATCATCAAAATACTGCCCCACAACCTGCATGCCCACCAATAGTTCGTAGTTCTGCATCCCACTTTCAATCGGAATACTGACTGCCGGCAATCCAGCAAGAGAGGCGGGAACCGTAAAGATGTCATTTGCCCACCCCAACTTCAGATTTTCCTTAAGCTTCTCCTCCCTTGCTTGCTCGCTTAGCTCCTTTCCATCTTTGTCGACTGCGGATGATGCGGATGTGAGGGTGGAGACTTTTGGAGGGCCGCGAGGAGCGGTGGGTACAAGGAGGATGTCTACTTGCTCTGGGCCCAATTTATCCCTAAGCTTTAACTCCTGCTCATCAATGCCCACCATATCACTAAGATCGTATTGGCGATCTGGGTGGAGTGGATTCGGGCAGGCAAATACTCTATCGAAGTCGCGCTGAACTAATGATCTGATGCGCTGGGCTTGAAGGAAGTAGTTGTCCATCGATGATGCCGAAAGGGCAAATGAACCTAAAAGGATACGTCTTTGCACTTCTGAGCCGAAGAGGGCTCCGCGGTGTGCTGAGTATAGGGGCTGATTAGGAGGGGATGTTGGTGTAGGAGGTGGAGTGGCGGCGTCTGAAGGCGAGGCAGGCGACGTAGCATCTTGCCCCTCTTGCGCTTCCAGCGTTGGTGCCGGTGGTGGTGTCCCAGGCCCATACCGCACACCATCATACTTCGCCAAATTACTACTCGCCTCACTCGCAGCAATAATATAATACGCACTCAGCGCATGCCTCGTGTTAGGCAATGAAACAGGAACCAAAATATGCCCCTCCTTCTGACAAGCCTTTAACACCCTCTTCCACTGCTCTTGGACGCCTCTACTTTTCCCACTCAACTCCTTGATCTGATATTCCCTCGGCACCCCAATCTTCAACTTCCTCTTCCCATCCTCGCCCACCTTTTTACTTCTCTGATACTGAGCTACCACCTTCTTCATCCGTCTCCTACTCTCCTCAGACACACATGTCGGGTCCCTGGGGTCCGGCCCCTCAGCAGCAAGAAATACCTCCTGGGCTGTCTCCACCTTATCTGCAATAACCCCCACGGTATCCAGAGAATTCGCGTACGCCACCACACCCCACCTACTAATTCTCCCATAAGAAGGTTTGAAGCCAACAGTCCGTGTATAACTCGCCGGCAGCCTCACACTCCCGCCCGTATCAGTACCCAGCGCCGCCCTAAAGGCTCTGCTAGCCACCGCTGCTGCCGACCCCCCAGAACTTCCCCCGACCGAGTATGCTGGGTTGAGGGGGTTTAGGACCGGTCCCGAGGAGGGGGAAAGGGTGTGAGAACCCATGCCGAATTCATCGAGGGCGGTTTTGGTGGTAGGTATGTAGCCATTGCGCTCTAGGTTCTGGGCGACTGTTGACGGAAAGGGTGAGAGGTAGTCGGTCAATATGTTGGAGGAGCATGTGGTGGGTAGGCTGGAGGTTGCGATGTTGTCTTTGATTGCTATGGACTTGGGGGGGTCGGGTTGTGATACTGTGACTGGTTAGTTCTTGGTCTGTAGGATGGGAAAGCGCGAAGACGAAGGGAAGGGAGAACGAACATGCGCCCGGCAGGGCAGAGGTGTATTCGTTGTAGAAGCCATTAGGTGGTGCGTGTTTGAGCAGGTGCTTCAGCGCTGTTGGGTTGCGGGAGCCCATCTGGGCGGCTTTCTCGGAGGGTCTGCCCTCTCTCTTTCAGAAGCCCTTCGTGTGGGCGCAAATAATATAGCACGCACGTTAACTAAGAATATCCTTAACCGGTTGGCACAGGCACAGCACACTCGTGGGAGCGCAATTGATTGAGGTACCTTGGTAGATGTCCTCGTCCCGCAGAGACAAAATTTGGAGACATGTGGCATGCGGCCGCGATCATGGGGTAGATTATCTTATCTTATCTTGGGCGTGCGGAAGCTACACTAAGCCCTCCAGGTTGCAGCTTGCGCGACCAAGAGCTTTGAGCTTTGAATTCACGAAAGCAACATTGAGTTGATCATTCGGTGCTTATAATTAGCACGACTACATAACTTTACTTTGAAATAAACATTACCAGATACACTACTACAAAGGACGACCGTAGCCTGAACCTCGCTGGTCGAGCTCCTTCCCCCACGATTAGACACCACAACTGTAACCATTATCCTCCTAAACTACACAAAGATGTGGCGAAAACATATCCCCCTCACCCTTTCAGCGCTCCTAGCTGGTTTAGCAGCTCTGGCTTTTGCCAAGCAACCATCGGCCCCTGAGGCGCCAAAATCTCCCCTCCGCGACCTCGCCTGGGGACAGCTCAACATCCTCCACACAACAGACACCCACGGCTGGCACGCCGGCCATCTCCTCGAACCAAATTATTCCGCAGACTGGGGCGACTACATCTCCTTCGTGACGCACATGCGTCGCATCGCAGATGAGAAAGATGTGGACCTCTTGGTTATCGACACAGGCGACCGCGTAGACGGCAACGGGCTCTATGACGCTTCAACCCCCAAAGGTCTATACACAAGCGAGATATTCAAGCAGCAGGCTGTGGATGTATTGTGTACGGGGAATCATGAGTTATATGTGAAGGAGACTGCAGAACGGGAATACAACGTCACAGTCCCGAATTTTAAAGACAGCTACCTAGCATCAAACCTCGATATTATCCGGCCCGGCCTCGAGGGCGGAGATAGGGTTCCTATGTCCCGTCGCTATAAGATATTCAAGACGCCAAACCAGGGATTAAGGATTCTCAGTTTCGGTTTCTTGTTCGACTTTAACGGAGGCGCACCGAACGTCTTCGTCCGCCCCGTGTTTGAGACCATCAAGGAAGAGTGGTTCCAGTCCGCAATCCGCGAACCCGGTATCGACGTCTTCATTGTGATAGGCCATGTCGCACCGAGATCTAGGGAGTGGAAAGCAGTCTATGAAGAGGTTAGGAAACGGCATTGGGATACGCCGATTCTGTTTCTGAGTGGACATAGTCATGTCCGGGATTTCGTACAGTTGGATTCCAAGGCTGTGGCGCTGCAGTCGGGACGGTATCTCGAAACTGTTGGTTGGTTGAGCGTAGACGGGATAACGAAATCCTCATCTTTGCCGGACAATTCCATCAACGATGAAGGTAGCGACGAAACCGAAGACCGGAATCAGGAGGAGGAAGACGCAGCGGAACTAAGGAAAAGGAACACCAAGACGATTACCTTCAACCGCCGCTACATAGACAACAACTTACACTCCTATCACCATCACACCAAACTCTCTGCCGCCTCTTCCTCTCCCTTTGACACAGAACACGGCCGTAACGTGTCATTCTACATCGCGGAGAAACGCGCAGAGCTAGATCTGGGAAAAACCTACGGCTGTGCGCCCCGAGACTTCTACGTCAACAGAGCTCCATATCCACACCAGGATAGTTTGTTCACCCTGATGGTAGACAGACTGCTCTCAGACGTATTATCCGAGCCAAAGCACGGAACGGACGCATTTCAGAAGTGGGAAGAACGCTTCGCAGCCATGCATCAAGATCAGAACAATGAAGAGGAGCAGAAGGAGAGGGAGAGGCTGGGGCACAAAACCCCCTCACGGGAAACCCTCGACGCCAACGCTGCCCGGCCGAAGGTGGCGCTCATGAACACAGGCGGTCTACGCTTCGACGTGTTTAAAGGGAAATTCACCAGGGATAGTGTGTACATTATAAGTCCGTTTGAGAATCAGTGGAGGGTAATAAGGAAGGTCGAGTGGGGTGTGGCTAAGCATGTACTGCCGTTGATTAACTCAGGCGGCGAAGTCCTCAAAGCACTCAAGGAGAGAGGTAGCTTTGTGGACGAGGTTATGAAGGATAGGATGGATGGGGTACCGGGTATATTGAAGCAAACTATCGCTGATCTCCCCACTGACCTGAACGAAGAGGATAAGGAGAGGAGGTGGCGGGGGATGTGGGAGGATATGTTGTGGAGGGGAAGTGTGGTGGGGAGTCTTGACATGTTTGGGCTGGAGACGAGGCATATGAAGGCCAGGAGGGCGGTGAAGGTTGGGAGAAAGAGGGGCGATAAGGTAGGTGGGAGGAGGGACGGAGAGAGGGTTGAGGAGGTGGTAAGATTGCGGAAGGAGATTAAGGAGAGGATGCGGGAGAGAAGAGAGAGGTTAGGAGAGGGAGGTAGTGCGACAAGGCTGACAATGAAGGGAAGCGACGGAGCTCGGGATTTGAATTTTGATGCCGACAACCAGCCCATACTTACACCCTGGCTCGCACCACCCGAGCAGAGAGCCTGGCGCTCTGACCGCTTGGCCTCGCAAGAGAGTCAGACAACCATGGAGCAAAAGCCTTTAGCTGGGGATAGGCAGGTGCTGACGCCTGGCTATACCACGCATGATGATGCCGGAGATGATGGGGATGATACGGTGCATTCGTCTGTTTCCTATTACAATGTTCCCAATGCTATCCAGGCGAACATCGGATTCGAGTACACGAAGGAGCTCAAGGATACGGATGAAGTGGACGTGGTATTCCTCGACTTTATCCAGCCATGGGTCGTTCTTGCATTGAGGTATAGTGGGAAGAAGGTCGTGGCGGACGACGTAGAGTCCTATCTTGACGGCAAAGGTTTCACGACGATGATTAAGGAATGGGTGCAGGAGAATTGGAAGGGAGAGTGCTGAGAGAGTGGCAGGGTTGTGCAGAGGCAATTCTTTCTGTCTTTTATTTTTTGGGCGGTTGTCTTCTTTCGTCCTGTTTTTATACTCTTGGGTAGGCCATGGAGTAGTTTCGTGTGACTGGTTTCGTGCCGATACACATTAGCGAGGCAGGCGTTCTTCAAAACGCGTTGCATGAGTGGATTCTGCTGAATGCCAACTCATGCAGGTACATACCGTACATAGCGGAATAACAAACGAGCATGAAGCGCATAACATTGTAGTAGACTTGGTGTTCAATGCAGGTAGATGGCAGTATCGTATGTTAGTTTACTGTAATTATACAAGCTGCCATGCTGTCAAAAGGGGACGTGCTCAAGTAGGAAACATAGGATGTCTATCTGGCAGCGTGAGAATATCGAGCGTTACTTGAAGCGAAATCCTCAGCTATTGTTGACGGTCTCCGAAGATTGCTTCCAAGCCAGTAGGGGAGTAACAGCCATGCTTGCTGGCGGCTAAATTGTGGCGCTCGGCGAGAGCTTGGCTGTACATTTGATAGATGCGCTAAGCAAGCTCACTCCACCGTAACCAATGAAATGGTCCTGGATTCGAGGTCATCTTTGTGGGGCTGAGCTGTGGGAGAGAGGGCGGCTGCAATGACGTGGAGAGCGAAAGAAGAAAGAATCAAATTGCAGTGGACTCAGTGTTAAGAGCTATATCCAGAGGGGGTAGCTCCCCCTTAAGGTGGACTGACACGGGAAGTAAGCCTGGGTGCACTTGTTTAAAACCGGTAAGCTATTTCCGATCGAGCTTTCGCCATGCAGAATGGGAATTGATAAGGAGAGGACCCCTAAGGTTCCTGGGGCGACCTCTCACGTGACGAACACTGATTACCCATAGCGCGGACCAAGTCGCGGCCTGGAGCACCGTGAACACCACGATCAATCGCTTTCTTCTATACCCTGTGCGTGCGCTTTCTTATCAATGAACAACTGCTTCATATTTGAATCATAAGCAATTTGACTGTAAATCGAACGGTGGTCTTGGACTGAGTCGATCCGTGCTTGCCATTGTCCAATCGTTCCCGTTGAAGATGCCTAAAAGATGAAGGCTGGAGAAAAAGAGTCATCCAACTCTCAGTGATACAATGAGTCTTTCGTCGCGGTAGGGCTGCATGACGGTGATGCACGATCCGCAAGGTTACTGTCGGATGGGGTGGTTGGTGGCAAGGAAAGGAGATAGCGGAGTTAAGCGAATGGCACATTATGGAGTCGCTCTTTCTTTCTTTTTAATTACACTTTCCAAATTATTGTCAAAGTGGTGTGAGCAGTCTCCTCTTATTCGTACTCGTAGGAGTCACATCCATCACCGCTTTCCCACCTGCCAAGCTTTCCCACCTGCCAAAGTGAAGCTGGCCTAACCATCGGACGAGATTTGGCCGTCTTATACGAGAAAACAAGCTTCATGCGGGTGCTCGTTTACTGTAGTGAGCAGCAAGTAAAGTCGGTTAATTGTTCCAAAGAGGCAGCGGCGAGAAAATGGCGCTAGGTTGTGCCAGCGGATGGACTAGGCTTTCCTAAGCGATAGCGCGGACCGCAGCCATGAGATGCCGGGGTGGGAATTAAAATTCGATGGTGGAGCGTGGAAGTTGCAAAGGTGGAAGGGAAGATGGAAAGGTGGAATTTGGGCGACAGTGATGGTAGAAATGAGGGAAAGAGCAATGCGGTAGGAGTGTAATACTCGATAGCGGTACCACCACCGCTATAGCCTTGTGCTGCTTTCGGTGTGGTTGTGGCTCAGTGTCATCGCTCCCTCCCGCATCTTGCAGATGAAGCAGATTGATTTGGCGGGGCAGAGCAGGGGTCGCATTCAGGGTGGAGGCTTGACGGCATAATCTACCCAACCACAACTCCCCAATGTATTCGTCTTTTGCTTCGCCGTTTCCCAATCGGGCACGCCGCAAAGATCCAATCACAAGCTGCCATTGTCCGCTGCTGGACAGGTCCCCCCCTGTTAGCCTTCGGTTGCAACAGCCCACCATGTCAACCGCAAGTGTCCAAACTTAAACTGCTGACTGCCCGGTTGGCTCGCCGCGTCTTTTTGTTCCTTTCTTACACTTTTGCGACAACAAGCGATTGACTCAGTATACCAACTGACTTGCTAACCCTCGCAATCGTAGCTCTGTAAGAAATAGTAAGACCTCGAGTCCCTAAGGGTTGACAGAGGCTTTTCTAGGCTATCGCACCTCATTAAGAACCGTTCACACCACCAGTATTCAGTACTTATACGAAAACGACAACAACAACTTTGTCGTCATGAATTTGCAATCCATCCGAATGGAGCAGACGACTCTGACTGTCACCCAGCTGCATCTGGGTGCTCAGCTCATGTGGGAGCCAGAAGTCGGCACCCCAGAGCACGACCGCCGCGTCGACGCCTACATCGCCGGCCCAGGAACTCTCCAGTCCAAGCGCGCGACCATCGCATGTGACTTCTTCACCACCGTCGAGGCTACTTCCATGCCATACCCATTCACCCGCACATACCACGTTTCCATCACGATGCTGAGCCCAGCTGCTTCTTTCGAATCGGTCGGCTCCTTCTCCAGCGTTGCGTCCTCCTTACCTGTCGCCAAGATCGGCACAAAGAGAGCGCTCCATTCCACTCCTTCAACTACATCGGCACCAAGCAAGCGTCTGCCGGGTTTCTCTATCATGACCAGAGATGGCGTCGATATCACCGAGAACCAGTCCCGCGGTCCAAAGACCAACGAGCAGCGCGAGCACGCTGCGAAGATGAGAAAGCTGGGCGCTTGCCCGTCTTGCAAGAGAAGGAAGCAGAAGTGCGAGCCTTCTCACCATCGCCCATCTGCTACTGCGACTCCTATGGCTACTTTCAGCTCACGTCAATCACGGGTACCATCATTAAGTGGCCCATCACCGCAAGGATCACGTGCGGGGATTTCTCCGAAAAGCAGCGTTGGTGCTGCTATTACGCCGCCAAATGCAATACTCCAACTCGATCAAGGGAAGGCGGGAGCAAGTTGGATGAACGACTTTGCGATTGACGAATTCATGGCGAGCAGCGACAACCTGTTGAGCATGGATATGTTCGATTCTGTCGCACCACTCGAGGATTGGGCCTTCTCTCAGCTACCAATGGGACAGGACTTCGATCTCTTCCCATACGACAGCCAGCTTGACTTTGATAACAACTTCTTTGTCAACACCCCGTCGCCACTGATTGAGAGCATGCAGACTCCGCCGTCTCTGCACTCGTCACATCATCCCACGCCGCTAATGACGACCCCACGACAGCCACAGCCCCCTTCACAGGAGGCCCTACAAGTACAACCATTCGAACAAAGTGGCCAGTGCTTGGGTGAACTCTACGGCGGCGCCATGAACCAGTTCGATGATATCGGCGAATTTGTAGACCATGAACGAGATCAGTTTTACTTTTTCCAGTCCTTTGACGGACAAAAGGAGGCGGCGCATGCCCATACCAACCTTGGGGGCTCCAAACGAAGAATAAATTCTGGAGCACCAGCTGGACTGGTGAGCGCATCAGTCTCGGTGCCTCCCGATGCTGTTTCGCCATGCCATTACTGCGACGAGTCTCAGAGCTCAAGTTCAAGTTCGGGCCGTGGCTCAAGTCTAAGCTCATGCCTCGACTCGATTCTCAGCTCAGACGCTGGAGGTGTTCTGGCTATGAATTCACAGAGTCCGTACATGAGCGTGTCGGGCGGCGTGCCAGATGGCAGGACGCCGCCACTGCGCCCACGTGGCCCACCTGTTGCTAGCAATTATCCGATTGAGCTTTCTGAGCATAAGGCGACGAAAGCGAAGCACACCAGCATCGCCAATGTTCAACCATTTGTGGTCGATACAGCGATGCCGCATCTGGGCCTTACTGTCCTTAGGGATGCCAATGTCCATGGCTCCGACGCCAATCTCACGGCGGCACGACTACGCAATGAACATGCAACCGAGGGTTTTACGTCTATGAATGTCAAGCCAGCTACTCTTGTAGCTGCTCAAGAACAGTCTCGCCTTCAACCAGTATTAGTTTCAACCAAAACCTCGGCTGATACATCAGTCAGCATCACCAGTTTCGTCCGAACACTTCAGCCTTCGGCAGCGTCCTGTTATGCAGAATATTTCCGCGTCAGACAATCTCCATCTATCACTCAGCAAACTGGCCAAGAAAAAGGGCGGCAAGGTCAATCCGTATCAACCAAGTTTACCAGAAGGTTGGAAGCAGTTTACAATGCCGTGTTTACGGCAGGTGGCTTCTGTGCTTCTGGACACTCTGTGTTTGCTGGAAATTATGGTGGGAACGATGCTGGAAAGGATGGTGAATATGAAACGAGTGCGACTGCGGTACATGCCTCGAGGCCTCGTGCCTCAACCAGGGCACAGTTGTTCGCGGTTGCCCTCTGCTTGGGTATTCTTGCGGCGGTGTATACTCCATCATCTTCGCTGGTGGTAGGTGTACTTGCTGTGTTTTGTCTGGCTATGCTTTCCGTCTTTTCAGGACTGTCGAATACCATCTGGGGAATAGTCTCTGGCGATACTCCGCTTAAGTTGGATAGGATTTCGACAACGCCGACAAGTTGTTGGTCGAATTGGAGCGTTAATGATTTCCTGGCTGATGCTGAGAATATGGTTACGGGTACTGCGCAGAGGGCGAGGAAACGTTTGGATGGGATGATGTCGCCATTCAGCACTCTGTACGAAAATGATGGAAGTGTAAGGAGCGTGTCGGAGAGGAGGAGGGGGAATAAGAATAACGTGAATTGGCGTGGGAGAGTGAGTGGCTTGGTGAGGGGACTGAGGTTGAGTGTCGGTATTTGTTAATCTACTTGCGGACTAATAAATGTCTGTGGGTATTGCTGACAACGTCGGTGAGGAAGAGAAGGGATGACTGTTTGAGCGAAAAGAGCGAGCGAGGCGTTTGGCGTTTGCTTATATTGTGGAATATAGAGATGAGAGATGTATGCGTGCTGGGTTAGTTCCCGCCGCTAGAGAGATTTGTTTTCGTCTTTATATTGTTTATGAATTTCTTTCCACGATATGCTAAGCATCATCGGATAGCTAGCTTAGCGATATCCAAGGGTTATGAGGGGATAGAACATCTTTACAAACCCATGGCCTGGCGTCGATCGACTTGAGCATAAAATACACTGTTTGCAATACTTCGTACCTCCTGCGATTATATAATTCTTTTAGTGACTCCCTTCAAGTTAACGAGGCGAGATACGCCGTCCTAAATAGTTCCGCCGCTGGCTGCGCTAGCAACGGCAACGTTGTTAAGGACAAAACACTTGCCAAATCTGCAGCTACTGCCAACATCAACAACAGTCTCCCCCGCAGCTAACGGCGACAACAAAGACTCCGCCGCTCTACCTTCCCCTCTTTGCGTACATCATGGCATCGTCTACTTTCACCTTTCATCTCCACTTTCATCTCCATCAGCTATCAACATCACCCCAACCTCATGGCGATTATCTCCCGCCGTCGGCTGGCGACGGTAGCAACGATACCGAGGGTCTATTTCCTGTCTTAGCGTCACGCTGCGGTCTGCCTTGAGGCTGGTCTTCTCTGCATCAGTCATCAAAACTACTACAACCTCACTATACTACCATTCTCTCCCCGCTGGCTGACGGCTACAGCAACGACTTCAAGCGTCTACTTCCTGCACTCAAGTCTAAATTACAATGTCGTCCAATGTTGTCCCACTTTTGTTCTTCTTCTTTGTCAGACATCAAGATCACTACGATCTCACCATGTTCTCGCGTGCGTGAGCCGATCTAAAGAGTTGCAATTTTTCGGTGTACTGGTTTTCAATCTACGTCGAGTCCAAGAAGAGATTGCGGTGAGAAATCTGTTTACTCATTGGGTTGAGAATCCACTCATCACTACGGTATCTTTTTTTCACGCATGACGCCAGCGGACGCTGAGAACACACATGAGCGAGACGTCTTTCAAAACGATCAAGTACATGGACAATTCTCGATTCTTTAAGACTGAAGCACAATCTGCCTTACTTTGTCTCAGCCGCAGCACAAAGACACAAAGAGAACAATAAATCGTCGAGCTTCAAGTCTTGATGCGTGTCTTAACTTGGCACTGATCGACTTGATATAAGTACGGCCACGGCGCACTCTCCCTTCTGCTCATATCTATACTCCTCCTCCTTACCACACCCTAACAACGACGCACTCCACTTCGTTGTATCGAGCCTCGAAATGCAGTACTCGCCCCTCGCGATAGCGGTCCTCCTAGCTACCTCGGGCCTTGCCCACCCAAAGGGACATCCACGCTTCAAAGGGCATCGTATCCGCCCCGTCCCATCACCAACAAGGGCGATCTCCGCTACTCTCGCTCCTGGGGCGTTGGATACGAGCACTCTTCCAATTTTGCAGAGAGCGGCCGCGGTCGGTGCTGCAGAGAAAGTCGAGTCAATTTTCCCACTCACGAAACCGGCAAAGGAGTTGAAGGATATGAAAGAGCACCCCACATCCGCTGTCGAGCGTGCGGAGGAGACCGCGGACTGTTGAGATGTGGATGGTGAGGAGAAGAAGGAGGTGATAGTGACAGCACCAGGGAAGAGAGCAGCGGGGCAGTGTCCAACGGAATCGTAGACAGGTAGATCTGTGTTAGGCGTTTATTAGTAGCAAATGAAAACGAGAAGCACGACGAGCACATAAGTTTCGTATTTGGGTTTATTGTGCTGCTTACAGTAGCATTATTGTGCACTTGTATGGCGGTCTATTAAACAGTACGTTTAAGAGTCCTATTCTATATCTCTTTTACTTCCTAGCTACGGACTCTGGGTCTTCAAGCGCAAGACAAACTTTTCTCTCATTATCTGTATCACAGGTTGCCCAAGGATAGCAATCCACAGGTATATCGGTTCATTCGCGGTGTGGTTCATAGCTGGCGCACCGCCCTTCAAAAAATTACGTCACTGTACGCAAGTTTACTGTAATGGTTTACACGGTCGGAGCATTGGAAGTCTAGTCTAACTACGAATGTCTGAATATATGGCCTACATGAACAAAGAGGGCAAATAGCAGCTTCTGGCTGGTTCTGGTCACAAAGGCTCATGGCACTCGAACAGGCAGGTAACGAACAAAGAGATGGCAACAGCCACACTCTTCCATATGTCGCATACCATATTTGTGTTCTTTCCATAATTCAACAAATATGCACAATGATGACAAGCTGGTGGTGGATATTCGCTTGGTTGCCGACAGAAGACGTGCTCACAACACTTACCATATCAAAAAGCGTTTTCTACCCAGCCACGAGCTTGGCAGTATGGCTAATTGCCAGTGTGGGGGAAGACTGTAGCAGGTTTTTCGAGCACATAACTGATTATTGTTGAGGGGAATGCACTGGTTGGTCCCTTGGTTCTGTGCTGGATGAGCAGCTTTACATAGCATAGAAATCTTGTATTGGTCAGCTGGATCTCTTGCTCGGTCCTTTAAAAGCAGGAAATTTGTGTGCAAAATTAGAGAGAAGACAAGATGGGGTTTCTTAAAGGGGAAATCATACACTATTAGAACGCATTTGATCAATCTGAGCTCCTCACAGGAATGGTGCACACCATGAACCGTACCACCACAATGTCACTCCAAGACCTTGCACCGCTCGGGCCATTCAATCAAGACTTCAACAGCTCAAGTACAACAGGAACAGAAAGACCTTTGTCTTGTCTCAAACTTTTACAACACAAGCTTACGACCTTGATGCAGCTACTGCCGCCTCTCCTGTCAACAGATTCCACCCCTCAGTAGAGTAGTAACAATACACGAGTGAGCTTAGACCTGAAGTTTTAACTACACATATAAAGGGCCTGCCTTGTGCAGTATAGCCTTCCCACCAAGCAAGAAACAGGAAAACTCAATTGTCCATGCGCAGCATCTCATTCCCCCTTCTTGATTCTTTCTTCCCCCCTCCTCTCGCTAACCGTCTAGTCTGCAGGTAAAGCCCCAATAATTCTTTCTTTCGTCCACTCTCACCACTCTCATACTAACACAACAATGCGCTATTTGCTTTCGATATTGAGGTATTCGAGGTGTTTGAACAATCAGTTTGTGAGTTCACTGCCTACTTTGTGCGTCAGCTTGGAGCTGACAGGCCAAAGGCCCACCTCAGATAGCACCTTCAGCGTCCTCGTTCGTACTTGTACTTACTAACAGGTCTGAGGTTGGGAGGGGTGCAAGCTATAGGTGGAGGTGATAGCAGGACCAACGACGACTATGATGGCAGAGAGCTGGTAGCGTAATTTTCTTCACTTCCAAGACCAGCGATGTTCATTACTTGATGACTGGATTGGGCGAGCTCGAGGAGAAATCCGTGAGATTATGGAAACCTTACCTACTCTCTATTTTGTTATTTGTAACAATCCCAGCCTCAAAATTGTTATATACTACTCAAGGAATCGGGTGCTGTACTTATCACCGTGCTCAGGAGATGGCGAAGAAGATGAATCGGTCTTGAGGTCATATAAAGACCTTGTGTATTCGAGATGATATTCTTCCTCTGGCTAAGACATGGAAAAGCTGGTATTCCCTTTATGAGCACTCGCCCGAACACTGACTGTCTCGCCCATCCTACCCGCCAGTTGCAGAAAACACAAATCCCACTAATAACACAGCAGAGAGCTAACGACAAACAGCCCATGAAGGCACAATAACAACAATAAGTAATTTATAATACGAAAGTGCTTACCTCTGTACCCACCTGCGTTATTAAGCAGTTAGAACTAGCGGTCAACTGAGAGTTCGTCTCGGAACTTATTTGAGGCGACTTCGCCGCTCCATGGATCTATTATCCAGACAATTTTATTGCTCATTCCATCCCTGCCTCTTTCGCATCCAATGTGCGTTTTTATGACTGTCGTAGCCAATCGTAGCCAAGCTATTGAACCTAGATCCATACTGAGCTGGCTTCTGGCTAGTGAGGTGGATAGTAAACTCCATTTAGGTTCAAGGTTGGGTGTCAATGCCGTGCAGTAGCTCCATTTCTCTCATCCTCTCTCCACCTCGTTTCTTGTTTAAAGAACTAAGCTAGTAAGCAGTGAAGTTTGCCTCCTCGGCGGTGAGTCTCCTCAAAAGGCCTGAAACTCACCATGTGCAGAGATGCATTATCAAAAGGAGGGGTAGTTTCAGTTGCAGTTTGAGCTGACGCTAATAGCGGGGTGAAGTGCTGATCAACTGCGAATAGAAGAGGATCCACCGCGGGGTAGTCGGTAGTCTCGCCATCTCCTTGCTCCTCTTTCTTTTGCTCGAGCAATTCCGCGGCGTTGGCTTTAGTTTGCTCAGTTAATGGAGTGGTGGGTCGGTCACTTGGCCACTTGGTCACTTGACCTAATTAGATTGGAAGTTGATTGGTCGAGACGGAGAAAGCCACGAGGGCGAGAACTGTCTCAATCCACCAAGGTCAATTGAGAAAGTTGAAAGCTTGTTATCGCACGATAAGTATCCGCGATCTCAACATGGGGCTTTGCAGCAAGCTGCAGCTCATGCTCCGTCTTTCAATTCAGGCATTGGCGCGAATGGCGCTCTAGCATGGCCCAACGTGGGAATATCACAGTGAATGCGGCGCGAAGCGTGTTTGTGCGGGTGTCGGCGGCTCGCAGCGCATAGCGGCTTATGAGGATAGTGATGGGTGTGCCTCATTGGGGATCTACCCTGAAGATCCGGCGGGTGGTTGCTGCAAGGAGGGGGAATTGAGTGTGGGAGGGCGGATTGAGCGATGGATTGTGATAGCGGCAAACAATGAGTGTGATTGAGGAGCGTGATTGAAGCAATTAACTACTTGAGGAAGAAACCGGGAGGACATGTCGCGTGATACAAGCTGCTGAGCTGAGTGATTATACTCGCTCCATATAGTGCTTGAAATGAGGAATAAATGGCGAGAACTGCGCGAAACATGGGCGAATTGGTGTCCCTACCCACCAAGGTAGCCCGGTCCTCACTGAAGAGTACCCGCGATAAGCACTCGCAATCCTTATCCTCCACCATCAATCACATCGCTGCCTCAATCGAGCGATTGGGCCTCATGACTGGCTCAATCAAGTGTCGAACAGATCTCGATTTCGCGCTATACTATGAACGTGATGCAGGCAAGGTTGGACACACCTCTCTTTGTCTCGGGTTGTTGTTGGCCGTCGAACAACGAATATTGGTAGGCTCCTGCGGCTAGGTGGAAAAAGACCATGGGCCTTGAATTTGAACGGTGGTGAAAGTGCTCGTAGTGGGGAAAGTGGAGGGTTTGTAAGTGAAGATTGGAATATGGTAGTTAGTGTTAGGCTTATGCGATACTGAGTTGGTCCGAGTTGGCGCAGTAGGAGGGTGAAATGCACTGAACGTGGCAAAGCGTATTCTCCGGTGAAGACGCAACAAGCATGTGATGAGGGTCCAATAATGGATTCGGCGGCTTTTAAATGGTGGCCCTGTTTCGATAGAGATGCAGCTCATTGGATTGGAGGATACTTATTTACTTGGTCACTTGTGGACAGAGGAATTAGTGGTGGGTCGTACTGGAGCATGTGTAAGAATCAGCCGCGGAAGATTTCGTCCTAGATATAAAGCTTGAGGCGGAGTCTGGATACGATGTTGAAGTACGAGTACGGAGTCTGGATACAATGTTGAAGTACGAGTACGAAGAGTAAGAGCTTGCGTCAGCGTGGAATAATCCAATCATTGGTAAATCTTTTCCTTCGTAACCTTTCATGCTCGGTGAGGTGTTAGTGTTGCCTCGATCTGGCATTGAAGTCGTGGATGCGCTAGTTCAATCTGATATGAGACACAGCCGTCACGCACCGCGTCGGCGTGCGGCCACCGCTGCATACTCTAGGTGACGATATCCACGAATCAGAGTGCCTATTGACAGTGCGGGGATAGCGGAATGTCTTTGATGGAGCCACATGACCTAGACTACGGTGAGTGTTTCTTGGGCTGCTGGACATTACGCGGGGAGGCAGGCGACAGTACCATGAGGCAATGCGCACATAGCAGTGAAAGTGGGTTGCCTTGGTATACTCGTTCGCGAGTTGGTTGGCCTTTGATGGCTCGCCACGTTGGGACTTCCAATGGATGCCTTTCTGCCTGTTGGCGCTCTGGAAGCTACCACATCCCGAACCTTCAGGCTCAACGGCATCCATAAGCTGGCGGGGCGGTTACGGTGCACGAGTAGGCTGCAATCATTCTTCAGAGAAACAGCGAGGAATGGTTAAAGCAGTTTGGCCACTGGCTCCATTGGTGTGTTCAATGGAAGTGTTTAGATCATGATTTGATACTAACATCGTGGCTGAGCAACTGAGGATACTTGGGTACATGTACTTAGGAGGGTTACTTGCCGTCGTCAGGCAGCAGGGCATCTATGGGTTTGGTTCAATGGAAGCCTGTGGTTGCACAGTACCTTGCAGTTGCATCTCTTCAATCAAATAATCCTTCTTTCCTCTTTGGGTGTGCTGCTTCATGCCAATCGGTTAGCACCATATGTCAGATGTTAGATGTTAGATGTCACCCAGTGTGGTCTTTGAGTCACAACCTCAGTGTATCTCACCGCTGCGGCCGCCTGGCGCGTCTGATGAAGCTTGATAATTGCGTTTGGGACAGGCACACCAGACAGCTCAACCGCATAGTCTGGAACCTTTGAATCACCCATTCCGATCCGCTGATTCGCCAATCAAGGCGTGACGCAGTGTTTCAAGGGCATTCGGCTCAAGGACATTCGGGCCAATCAGAGATTCCGCCGAGCAGACCTGAGCATTAGATGTCTGTCACTTCTCCGACACTCCGTATCGTGAAGGTTGTCTCCAGCAAGTCGTCTCCGTCATACTGGCTGAGGATGACTGCGATGTGTGTGAAAGAAAGCACAATCAGCGATATCGTGGGGTGAGCAGTCCATCAGATCCTCGTCCATTGAAGGGGCGTTGGTGCGTTGATTGGATTACTGATTGACTGATTGACTGAATTACTGACTGAATTACTGACTGAATTACTGACTTAATTATTGATTGGATTATTGATTGGATTATTGATTGGATTATTGATTGGATTGGAAAGCTTCCACAGCGCCTACATGGGTGCAGGAGCCTTATCCACCTTGCCGCATCCCCCAAGGCGGCACATTGGACCCCTCGTTTTCTTTGCCCCAAAGCACTTTGGACGATACATCGCAAAGGGCCAGAACTGAATTAACACCATTTAATCGATGGTTTAATCGATGACTTAATCGATCAATGATGGAATGTAAGTGTCGCACCAAAGATAACTAGGCTAACAGCTAGCGTATCTCCGTTTCAAGCATTTTCCTGGGTGGTTATCCACTTCTTTAAAGTCATCTAGCGCGACAGCTTGAGCTCAAGGGCAAACCAGCCCAACCACTCAAAGCTGTCATCAGACTAAGCTCGCGCTATGCTGGAAGGGTTGCCTTGTGACAGTGAGCTTAGCCATATGGGATGCAGTCGGAATGTCACAATCAAGGTACAGCAAGTCCCACATCTGTTAGGCTACCGCTCAGGTGAATCCCCTCCCATAACCTATGTCTTCATTGGCGAACTAGAAGACACACTACTGGAACAGGTCTCGACGAACAGAGCACTTCAAACAAGCAAGTGGGACACGCATCGTGCCGCCTTCTCCACAGATGACCGAGCACGCCGCAGCACATAGTCACGCTCAAAGAACACCTCAGACATTCTGCCTATGCGGTGTGTAGCCCGGTATAAGAGGTCGCTCCGCCCTTCTACTCCCTCTTTCACAACCTTTCACGAATCTTGCATCACTCAAACGGCATTTCGACTCTGACCAATTCGGCCCAACAAACAGCGTTGGTTCGCTAGCGCAATAAACCAAGCGACTGAATCATCATCGTCGATTGTCGTCGAGCTTGTATTGACCGATAGATAACCCCAGCAAGGTCCGCTTTGTCCGAAAGAAGACAAAGAACCAATTCCACGATAAACTAAGCTTGACCGCACCTTGCCACCGCTTCTGCATCATTCGACCACAACTATAAGAGTCACAGTCCAGGATCCCGCATTGCGCATTGCGCAACAACATTTCACATCGGACTTACGAGCCAACTCCGAGCTTCGATCGAGTGTGGCGACGCATACCCATGGCTGACAAACCACCGAGCTCTTCCGCCACCTTCGACAGACATATTGACACCATATACCCAACTCCTCGATTCAATCCGAGTCTGAAAACAACGATTTCATTTAATCGACTCAATTGCGCACAAACGATGGCGTCAAATCACAACAAGATAGAGGTGAGCTCGCTCATGTCGCCACCAGAACCACAGCCATATGATACCTTCGATAGGCGCGAGGCCACACCGCCGATGTTTCGGTCTCTGGATAAACGCGCCTCCCTTCCAATCCCACTCCCACATATCCTCTCCCCGCCGGTATCACCAGAGACCAAACACCTCGTTCACAACTCATGCATCGCCGAGCAATTCAATACCAGCAGAGACCCAATCCTCTACCCCACCTCTGAGGGTCGCCACTCGCATCCACCACTTTTCGCCCCACCACCAGCCATCCTTTCATCAACGGTCGAAGTGGTAGAAAGCCACATCTCAGCACGCACGCAACGCAAACGCTCCACGCCCCACACTTACATCCGCGACCCCTCCCCGCCCGTACCAGGTCGTGATGAATACCTCCTCGCCCTAGAATTCAAAGCCACGCTCCTCTCAGCCGCTCTCGCAGATCCAGTACGCTGGATAAACCGCGAGCGTCAGTACCTTATTGAGAATGCGAGGGCGAGGATGGCGAGCACAAAGAAGGTTGCGCATGCACCAGCTAAGAGAGTCTATCCTCAGCTGGCGCCGAGTCCGACCGGTGTCCAAAAGAGGGTGGTGACGAAGCCGGTACAGAAGACACAGAGAGAGAAGAAGATGAGGAGAGAGAGGGTTAGTGCTACACCCGAGACAGCGGGTGCTGGGAGGAGTAGGAACACAGGCACCTCAACAAGAGAAGACAAGGACTTTGCCTCCTTCCCCGACACGTGTCCCCCAGTATCATCCTTACCTAATCGGCCGAACTCACTGAAAGTGGAGTGGAAAGGCGCACCCCTCGACCTCTCCGCCGACCCGTATAAACACCTTCTGCACCCAGATGAGATGCTACTCGCCGCAAACCTTAGGCTAGACTGCGCCACCTACCTTACTTCGAAACGGCGCATTTTCCTGGCACGACAGGAGTGCTTTAGGGGCACTTGGGGAGCAGCGAAGGGGAAGAAGGAATTCAGAAAGACGGATGCGCAGCAGGCGTGTAAGATTGATGTTAATAAGGCGAGTAAGCTGTGGATGGCGTTTGAGAGAGTTGGGTGGTTTGAGGAGAGATGGTGTGTGGAGATTCTGAAGAAGCAGGAGGCGGTTTGAGGTGTGACGGAGGATGGGGGAGGGAAGGGGAGGTGATGGGATGAGGTGACAGGTTTGGCAGTGACAAGAGATGTCAGCCGCTGGTCGGAGCTAGACATGTGGCACTTGTGGAGCTGTCATCGGTGGCAATTGGAGAGGGTGGTGGCACTGCCACTACCCACCCTCCTTACCGAGGAGGAAGATAAGGGTCCTGCACCTCGGAGTCACGATGCTGGTGGAGGTACAAGACCACAGCTTCGGGAATACTGTCCTACTCGATCATGCAGGGTTATTCTCGTCCTTGCCACTTCGGGTCCAGCCCACATCCTCACTCCTCATCGCTACACCATATCGAGACGAATTCGGCACGGCATATACGGGTGGAATCTTCACTCAACGATCTATACGATTTCCTTTCTTATTTTTACGGCAAGGCATGATCTTTGGCATGGGAGGTAATATCATTTCGGTCTCGAGCTTCAAAGCCAGATCTTGCGCAGCGATTCATTTTCATCACCGTTCGCATTTTTATCACGGATATAGGACGGAGTTTTGATCTCGAGAGAGTTTTATCACGGCATAGCGATGAATGATACCAAGGCTTTCGAGGAGAGATCGATCGTAGATTGCATTACACTGAGGCTAGCATGCGCAGAGGATACGTAGAGATTGATACAGGATGCATAGGAAATGCACAAGATACGGAAGCTTCACAGCTAGTATAGGGAGATGCATTAGGCACTACAGAATGAATGAATAAGACCTTTTAACAAGGTCTATATCAACAGATGATGTGGATCCCCGATTGCTTTTCTTCGACCCAGATTAAGTAAACGTGTTTTAGTCAACCAAGTCTACTATGAGCTCGATCACCCCATTCCATTTTCATGCCCTTGCATTCTCTGCTCTTCCGTTCGGTGTCACAACCTCACTTTTCACAGCATACGTACAGCAACGTGCCTTCTGTTAGCTGCTCATACTCGTACTCCCTCCCTACTTGGCAACAGCACCTTTCTCGAAACCTCGCCGCTAAGCCGTTCTTTCCCCGCCAAGTCCGCCATCTTAGCCTCTTTTCCCGTCATACCCTCCCCCGATATCCCTGCTTTGCAAGAATTCACTCCTGTTATATGCTCGCTAGACACTCATGGAGCACTTTCTCTCCAAGCATCACGTCTTTTCGACGTTGACGAGTAAAATCATGTGGCAATACTAATTTTTTTAGGCAGTACTCTCTGCTTAGCGAGCGTTGGTGTTTACTGAATACATACCTGGGTAGCTCGATTGGCGCAGGTGCTCAACTCTACCCTCACCTAACCGGGGGAACCCTCTTCTCGTTCTCTTAATTCCTCTTAGAGAGACGAAGCGAGTCTGACAGTGGTCACCGAGTCTGGCAGACAGATTGGTGACCGAGCCGCAGCATATTAGCACTCAGCCACACTAGAGCACTTGTGTCTCGGTAGAAACTGAGTCGTTATTGGACAAGACGAGCGTCAGGCTCGTTGACCTCCGACAGAGTCGCTTCACCCCACTACTACGAAGGCTCAGGGTGGATTCCCGGGACACTCTGACTATTCGGGTATTTATGTAACCGTACTCATCGCTGTGCGCTGGGCACTACAAATGGGATAAACGAGACTTTTTAGCAAGGATTATATAACTCCTACCGCTTCAACGAAAAATGGTTTGAGATGTGTAGAAATATATGTGAACTGCCAACTTCCAAACGTAAGCGGAGCAATGTCATTCAGTCTATACCGTATGCTCTCGCTGCTATACTTGCCTTTTCTTGCCAAGTTTTCGTGAAATTATGGTTTTCCTCGTCTATACTTCATGTCGGCTTACACTATTCGCGGTGACGACTACCCGAATGTAGTGCGTTGGCAACAAACCCACTCCAGTACGAGCATGTCGTCTTGTGCTCGCACAGTTTGGTCAAGTGCTCTGTGACTGCTTGGGCGAGTGCAGAACTCGCTCGCGTGCGTACTCGACATGCCCAAGTGCAAGGCAGCTCACTCGGCCACGATGGCGTGCTCGCGAGCGCGAAGATTGGAGGAATGATAAGGGAAGACGAAAGTGAATTAGTCTAGCTAGTAATACGAATGTTTGAATAAAAGGATCCTCCCCCCTTGCCGCTGTGCGAGTTCTTGTGTATGCTCTGGTCGCTCGACCAATCGTTACCATAGGGTGCAATGGGGAGCGTCTCCTCGGTGGTGGCTGGGAGGCCGATAGAAAAGAGGCGCCGGACGCTTCTGAGTCGTTGGATCTCTTAACGCTGGATCAATGAGGGAGAAACTGAGAGACCTCTGTGGTCTTGGAGCTAGATTGGCTACTCGAGCCGTCTTTTTACCTCCTTTTTGAGCAACTTGGATGCTGCCTCGGTTAGCCATTCTTCAAACAGCGGTATTTAGCGATATCCATTCCAGAGCCACTCCAAATTAAAACTCGGATCGCCAGTGTCGACATCTTAAGAGTGCTCAACCTGCGGTTTGGCCGCAACGGAGTCGATATCCGAGTCCTTACAACTCCCATGAAGCCAATCTCGTTGACAGACAAGTGTATAGCGATGGCTTTTTGCACCGCTTCCACACACGCACATGCATCCATTCTGGTTCTCTTCCCAGCTTCAACTTGCCAAGAATTTTGAGAGTAGCTACACCACCAGCTGAAAAACACCGTTGCGGTAGCTTGTGCTGATTTGCTAGCAAGTTTTGCCTTTGTTGCCTCCTGTGCTAGGCCCACATCCTCCTCAACGTTTTCAGGGTACCACTGATAGGGCACAAATCCAGGGTTATCAGCCACTTCCCTTTTTCCACACTCTGCACCGACTCATCCTCGTTATTGAACGGAGACGGGAGAGTTATGTGTTTCTCAATGATATAGCTCTCCCAGACGTGCAGCCGGCTGAAAACACACGATAGGGGTAACCCCTAACGGATGTGGATCGCAATGAGCTGTATTCAACGTAATAAGGAGGTAACGCTCCTCGTCTTAGAGCTGCATATTTGGGTGCTCTTCGAGGTAGGCAAGCCAATCGCCATTCCAGCTCGCTAAAAACGGGTTGACGCCGTCAATTAGTGGAGTGCAAGGCATGAGATGAGGGCCGTTTAGGTGAGTCATTCCAATGTTGGTAGTATTCATTCTTGCGATCAAGGTGAGGTCAGAGCGAGGCGCACGCATGATGATGGCGGTGCAATATTTGTTCTTCCAATATTTATCCGTAGAACCCACCCCTCACTCATAGCCATCACAGCAGAAAAATATGCTGCAATAGTGGATCTTGTGGCCCGCGGCCTCTTTGTTGTGCTCGAATGACTCCACACCCACGCGCGTGTGTCAAGATTTGACTGTCGTGCATGCGAGCAACAATCGCACTCCCTCACGCAGCCACAGCTCAGCCATTAGGATAATCTCCGCCGCTCTCGTCTCTATAGTCAGTGGTACAAAAGCCGGTGGAGTGTTGAGGCCTACATCTTGGGGAATTACTGGACTTGAGCTCTCCTGTCGTCTGCTGAAGACTCCCATTCCTGATCCGTGTATGGATCGCGCCAGCCATCCTCTTCGCTATCCAAGCTGACAGAGACAAATTTGCACCGGAGATATTAATGGTTGGTATTGATTCGCCTTCTGCTGGTGGAAGAGCACGATGACACCATGGATCTCCAGGCCGAAGAGTATAAGAACCGACCGGAGGAACTGGCCAAATAGGCGATGTAGACGTTAAGGCGCGTCCTTCAATGGCGTTTTTGTCAGCAGTATCTGCTACAGCAATGTCTGACACAGCAGCTTCTAATATAACAGACATCGTGTGCGGTGCAGCAAGGTCTGGCGCATCAGTTCTGCTCAGCCAAAGTATTGTTCCGTGACTGACAGGTATAAGTCGAATTGCAGCTGATGCCAAAACTAGCGACTACTGTCGCATCAGCCTTGCTACTTCCATTGCTGCCGTGATCCTCTAGTTGCCTGTGCTGAAGGAGACATCGAACGATTTCATAAACCTCGTCTACCCGAGCTTCTTCTGCGGCTGACTTCTGGCTATCGATGGAAGTTAATAAACTTAAAGCACCTTGCTGCAACTACACTTACGTTTCATTTAGAAGTAATCTCAATATCAGGTTATCATTATGTCGCACCGGCTTCTCCTTTAACTTCTCCGCCCACTGGGCTCTCCTGCTCGTCCAATTGCACCTCGTGAAATTCCCACTCATACAGCGTTGCGATCCGGGTACCACATATCGGGTATGTACCCAGTATATAGTACCCCAGTGCCTACCCGCGAGATTTTGGCTACCTTACCCGAGTACCCTGATAGTTACCCGATATGGCGCCCAGACGTAATGGTAGGGGAAAGGTCCAAATGTGGTTGCATAAGCGAGTGCCCAGCTGACCCGCCTAATGCGCTACACTTATAAACTTGGAAAGGATCCGATTTTCTTTCTGTGGTGGTTTATAACCACTACCAGGTTATGGTGGAACTGACTTTTAGCCTCGCTAAGCTCTTAATTTGCTTAAAAAATGTAACATGTTTCATAAGCTCAATACCGGGTAACTACCCAGTACTTACCCGTGCCACAAGACCAAAATAACCTACCTACCCCGCGACCCTTCGGGTACTACTTGGGTAGTAGTTTCTGCAACGCTGTACTTATAAACCCAGGCGCGTCCACACCCCCAAATTCACTAATAAGCCCACTCAGCTCTTCAAAAGTGATGGAAAAGCCACTGGCACGACTGCTAGGTAAAAAATCATTGGAGTACGAGAACCACTCGCGGAATGGTCGTCAAATGTATAAGATGGAGGTTGTTCAGCCCCGCACTTGCCGAGTTGTGCAGGCTGCAGACCTGACGGTATAAATAGCCTCCACCAAATCCTCCCTCACATTTTCCTACCCTCAGCACTAATCTTTGAATGGTAGGTTTGGCGCTTCCCAGTCCGGATGTCCGGATGTCCTAGCTTCCCTTCAATGAAGACGCACGCGCTTCCACCGAAAACCAGACCAGATAGATTCAAGATTAGTACGTAATCTATAGCTTGACGTTGAAGTGTTGCGCTTTCAAGAGGTTGATATATCTTCAGAACTTTGTAATTCGGTTCCGAATTCCTGATTGTTTTGTTTTTGCTCTCATTTTCTACTCTTTAGTCCTTTCTACATGGCCCATTATCCAGGTCTAGCGCAGAGCTACAGTTCTGCTCGCTGCTCTATCACATACATCGGGTTTAGTCTACCCTCTAAACCATCACCCCCTACTCCCTCCTCCGACTATCTTGTGCTGCTCACATATAGAGAGAGGCAACTGCGGTGACGTCCCGCCTGATGAGTTCCTGCGCTTTGCCCATCTTTTGGAAGAGCTCAGGGTCTCCAACGATTCTGGCTGCGTTTTTTACTTCTCTGCACGTCTCGTCTAATCGAGTGATGACTCTGACAATGGTTCCCTCCAATACGTCAGTGAGATCAGTAATATTTCTAAAACTCATTCCCCTCGCCCATTCATACACCACCTCCGTGAGTCCAAACCTCGGGCGGGCTACAAAATCATTACTATCATCCGCAGCCAAGATTACTTGGTGCGATGTTTGGAGTGTGTTGACTTTTTCGCTGATTTCGATGATGGTTTTTATTCCGCGATCTAAGTTGGCGGTAAGCGTAGGCACAGTATCAGTCTTCTCTTGGAAGACGAAGCAGGATAGGAGGGCTACGATTTCTTCAGGTTCATAGTCCGCTAATACGTTGTCGAGGATGAGTTCTGTGAGGACGAGTTCGTCTGCGGAATGGATTTCGCACGCCACTTTTCCCTTCAGTTCCACCCTGCTGTGCTCATCAATAAATTGCAACTCCTTCAGCACGGCGATACGTTGTTCATAATCCGGCAGTAATTGCAGATTAGTATCGCTCATCAATTTCCGCAACTCATGGATATTCTCCCTTATCACCCATTCGTCTTGGCGCTGTGCGTAATGCTTCGTGAAGTTGTCGCAGGTCAGAGCTATGCAGTTCTGGGCAATAGTGGCCTCCTCAGCTCTTTTGGTAAGAAGCTCCCTGACGGTCAACTCCCGGATCTTACTCCAGTCGAGTTCATCCCACTCCGGCGCCGTCCAAGACGCAATGATACGGCTTAGCTCGGCCACGGCGGAAAGATACCCATCGCCGCCTGCAAATATCTCGGGGATAACGCCACGAACGACGGTGTGTGTTACGCAGACTACATCGGAAACAGGGACGTAGAGGGTCTTGGTGGAGATGTGCTTTTTCTTGTCCGGCAGACTCGTAAACATCGGTCTGTACCTCGGCAGAAATGGGAATAAGTCTGTAGAATCCCTCGTATCCCTCTTCGTGCGGATTTCGAGGACATGAAGCGTGGCGTCTGGACCTGAGGTGGCGCCCTCGCGCAAAAGGAGGCCAGGGGTACGAATCCCGTCTTTCATGTACACTACCAACCTTCCCTTTGAGAACATGCGTCTACCGACCGGAGTACCCAAGACCATGAGGTGGAGTTCCTTCGTCAATTCCTCAAACTTCTTTCCCGCGGCATGGCAAGTATCAATATCTTTATCACAAATCTCGCACGGATCCCTCTTGATCTTCTTCAAGTCTTCCTCAGAGATCTTGACCTGCTTTTCGTGTTCGGGGAGCAGCTGTTGCGTGGCATGTTCAGAGAATGACCGCTTGATCATCTCTTCGATCTTGAGTGCCTCGACGCGGAGGAGGTTGAGGATCATGTTGTAGGTGAGTCTAAACTGTGATCTCAGCTTCGAAGGCTCACCAAGGATCATTTGACGGAGTTCAGTGACTGGCGGCGCCTCGTCGCCTCCAGGTGCAACGATGATGACTGTTCCGATAGTGTCGAGACCGCGACGGCCTGCGCGGCCAGCCATTTGTGTGTACTCGCCTGGAAGTAAGGAGCGGAAAGAATGGCCGTCGTGCTTTCTGTAACCAGAGAAGACGACAGTGCGCGTCGGCAGATTGAGACCCATAGCAAAAGTCTCGGTAGCGAAAAGTACTTTAACAAGTGTTTGTGCAAAGAGCATTTCCACGACTTCCTTGACGATAGGAAGGAGACCTCCATGGTGGACAGCGATACCTCTCCCAAGTAAGTCTCTCAATCTCACAATCTGCGGCAGCAGTCTATCCTCCGGCTTGAGGCGCGCTATCGATTTCTCGATAATCATATGGATCTGACTCTTCTCGTTCGCGGTGCAGAAATCCTGATTACTCAGCGCGTCGGCATTCTCTTCACATCTCTTTTTGGAGAAGACGAAGATACACGCAGGCAGCAAGTTCTCTTTCTTCAAAAACTGCACGAGGTGCACCCACAATGTCTTATCCTGCGCAGCGGATGTGCGGCCTCCTGGCCGGCCACCGCGGCCCATATGCCCCGGATTATGAGCTGCGCGGGTAGGGGCGCCTCCACGACCACGTTGCGCTACTTGGCCGCCACGGGGTGCTGCACCGCCTCTTCCTCCCCGAGTTGGCGCTCCGCGTGCTGGTGGACCACCCCTACCTCTTCCGTTTCCGCCGCCGCGAGAAGTCTCTTGTGGCGGAGGTAAGGCCTTGATCTTGTCCCTCCCACTCAACGCATCGTTCGCGGCTTTCCACCCCTTCTCCAAGAACGTCTTTCTCTCATCCACAATCTTATGGATTCCCTTGTTTGCCCAGAGATAGTGTTCTAGCGGGATCGGGCGCTTGGGTGTCGAAATAACATAAATGTCCTTTTTCTTCGTCCTGCCAACCCAACTTGCGAATTCATACGTATTCGGCACCGTGGCACTCAATAAGATGAGAGTGACGTGCGCGGGTAACATAATAATAACCTCCTCCCACACCACGCCACGCTCGAGATCGTTAACGTAGTGCACCTCATCAAAAATCACGAACTCGACGTCGCGGATGAGGTCTGCGCCTCTGTACAACATCGACCGCAGAATCTCGGTCGTCATGATCAAGCAGCTCGCTTCAGGCGCAATCTGCACATCTCCCGTCAAAATCCCCACCTCGTCAAATATCTGCCTAAAATCACGGAACTTCTGGTTCGATAAAGCCTTGATAGGTGAAGTGTAGATAGCTTTCGTCATGTGCTTCGCCGCCAGTGCAATCGCATACTCTGCCACCACCGTCTTTCCTGCTGAGGTGTGCGCAGCCACAAACACACTATCGCCATTCTCCAGATGATACACTGCCTCCTTCTGGAAGGTATCAAGCTCAAATGGCCATTCACGCGCCATATCAGGCACCAACTCCCTAAAGTTCGGAATTTCCCGATTGATGTCCACCATATGCGCCCATTCCTTGCCACCCATTTTCGACCTCCCAGCCTGGAGCGCTGATCTGGGTTCAAAGGCCGCAAACTCGACTGGTAAGATGGAGTCAATATCCTCTTCCTCTTCTTCTTCGTCGTCGTTTGGGGGTTTCGTCAAATCTTCCGCATTCGTTTCCTCCCTACCCAATTCCTGCCTAACACCCCCCTCATCCGGCTCAGCATAAAGGACTTTCTCGGTCTCCGCCTCCTCTATCTCCTCCACCCTCTCTTTCTTAGGCTTGAAAGTTATTCCCTTGTTAAACCCCGGTGCAGTATCCAACAGCCCACCACTCCCCAGGTTAATAACCCTCTCCAAGCTTCTCTGCCCTTTCACCGTTCCTTCCCGGCTTTTTTTAATCATCTGGTCTTCGAGTGCCGCTGCTTGTTCAACACCCTCCAATCCACCAGGCGCAAAAGGAAAAAAACCCGCTGCGCCGCGGACGAAGTCTGCACGGTTCGCCGGCTTGCGGAGTAAAGACGTGGAGTTTTTGGCGGTACTGCTGTTGGCTGGGACCGTGACTTCTTTGTAACCTGTGACGCGGCCTTCCAGACCCTCTCGAGTGAATCTTGTGATGGTTCGTGTTTGGGTGGGTGCTAGGGTGAAGAGATCGCTGTGATTTGGTGGGGTATCCCATCTCCTGAGGTGGATTAGCTATTTTTAAGAATAGTAATCGGAGGGCGATGAAGCTGTTCTGTCTGGCGGCGCGCTCATAGCTTTTAAGCTTGGAGAGCGGACAGGCTCAAACTTGTAGCTTTTCATTGAGGCGCAAGAGAATGGGAGACACATACTGCTGCAACTTGTTCAACCAAGCTTCGCTAAACGTCGTACTCGGCGTCAAGTACTTCCTTTCCAGCTCCTGCTTCAACACCTCCGGATCATGTTTGCTCTTCTTGTGCGGTGGTGCCAAATCAAGTATGCTGTCGATAAACTCATCGTCGTTGGTATCGATGCGAAGTTCGCCCATAGACTGGGTTAGAAGGTCCGCCATTGTGGCAGTTAGGAAGTTTGCGGTCTTGGTGTCGACTGTGTGTGTCGAACGTCTGGGACAAGGCGGAGTGGTGGAGTGGTGGAGGGAGCTTCAGAGGTGGAGGCGGCGTCATAGCACGCTACGGCGATAGCGATAAGAGCCACGGTTTTGGAGTAGCAGGGGACAGCTTACCTAATATCCCAATTAGAGTGCTACTTCAAAGAAGTACGCTAAGTGTTTGATGAATGCACGAGTATTTGATCACATTCTACAAGTTCCAATACATACATCACTGTGCCTATAGATATCTCCTCAAAGTCTAAGAATCCTGTGATAGATCGGTCGTCCAGACAGTTGGGCAGAAAAAGGGATGACACGATCGCTGGATTAGGAAGTAGAAGTGGTAAACGAATGTTCATTCAAAGTAGGAACTTGGAACCAAGTTCTTTGTTTTCCAGAAGGCCATGATCAAAATAAAGATCTAGAAATGGAGGACCAAAGGAGCACGTGTACCGGGCACATGCAATGCCAGCTGACTAATTAAGTCTCATCGAGCTTTTCGTCAACTCATATCCTGAATTCGTAAACCATAGCTCAGAATCCACATCCTTCGACATCCCAATAACCCCTGACAACTTAGACACCCTCCTCCTTCCTGTCCCCCTCAGTCTCCCCAAACCCTCCCAAATAGGCACAAGCGTCGGCCCAAAAACTGTCCCCAACTCCGTAGGCGTCATCTCCCCATACATCTCCACTGCCCCAGGTGTTCTTCACCATTGTCCACATACCCTCCACCATGATGTGAGGAGGCATCCATTCCTGTCCCATCCCCACCATCAACGCCTTCTATTCTATTGTCCACAAGGGTATATCGACGATCGCTGGCGCTATACGGTTTACCACAATCTTCGGAACCTCCTGCGCTGACTGAACTTAAAGTGGGTTGAAGAATGGTTTTAAGCAGCACGTGAAGTGGGATATTGCAGCTTAGAAGCAGAGTGGAGGGGTTTGACGCTCAGCGGGATCTGGTGGATGGTGCTGCTCACCAACAAGACCTTCCCAGGTCGGATTGTGGAGATAAAATACCGGATTGCTAATCGTGTCAACTTTATAGGATGCGTTAAGTTGGTCTCCAGAGTTTTGTAGTTGTTGGAGGAAATATGGTCTTTGGACCCAGGGTTGCCGGGAGGGAGCCAGAAGGAACGAAAACGCCTGCGTTTGGTACCACGAAGTCGATTGAACCGAACTCTTTCCCAGCTGTGCTGGAAAAGGCAGAGAGGTTGGACCAGCAGGTGACGTCTGTTTTCTGGTATATGGCTCGGGCTTTGCCGTTCTTTCTGGAAGACACGACCCTCGGGGCTTGAGGGGTCAAAGCGAGGTCACCGATTAACTCGTTTACTCACTTGGACACGAGCATGCATGAGGGCGAGCTCTATGCCTGAGCCGCCGCCGGTCACGGTTGCGGAGGAGCCTGAACTGAGAGTCATGGTGTTGAATTTCTCATAGACTCTAGTAAGTGCTTCCCATGAAACACTTATGGTGAGTGATTGTACACGAGGACGGGAACTGAGCACCAGGATGGGAGTCCATATACCTATTCGCTTCTCTACGTCTGCATACTAGCCTGGGGAAGATGCCATTTGCATTTCTTCGTGTCTGGGACTGTCATGGAGTCAATGACTACGCCGATCTGCAGTTTATTCAAGCTCCTAACACAAGACACGAACTGGCCGAATAGCTGGGTTCAGGCCATTTTTTCCGATCAACGCTGGATTCTGAAGGGTTGAGTAGTCCAACACTCCAAGAAACTCACGAGCGCTGCGTTTTGGTACCTCGCACTGTACTGAAACACCATTTCTAAAACATAATTACACTGCGCCTCTGATTTCTGCTACATAACCAAGACGCTGGACAAATCTCATCTCATCGTTTATTGCGACATCGTTTATTTCTATTGTTATCTCGAAAGAGCTTTGCGAAATTGGCCGAACAGGCGACGTGCAGCTCTCGTGCATACGATGTGCAGTAGTGGCACATTCTGCAGCATCGACAATCGAACCAAGCGACTTCGAGCTGAGACCAATTAACAACGGGCACAACTGAGTATCCTAGCATTATGGCTCCGCTGTACAATTACGTCTAGCGAGATATTGTGTCATGCGCAGTAGCCGATGGAATGGACTGCAGTGTTGAAGTTTCGGCATCTACGAATTTGCAGCGACAAATTATATTTGAACGGAAAAGGCCAGAGCAAACATCAAAGTGGTATTCGTCTATGTAAATCTAATTCATCATTCCTCATCCATATCGTGGCAGGTAATATAATCACTCCATGCATCGCTGTATCGCTAAAAGCAAAAGACTTTTGATATCATACGCTGTGGAAGAGAGATTTAGACAAGAGTCTTAACCTCACCCTCCTTAACCTTTCCAGCCTCAGTAAGGCGCTTAACCTCAGCAACCCAGACGTTCTTGATCTCGTCAGCAACCTTGAGGCCGTTGAGCTTGGCAGCAAGAGCAGCAATCTCATCAGCATCAACCTTGGAGACAACAAGATCAACATCGTTCAATGTGTTGTCGATAACGGCAGCAGATGGCTCGCCGGTAGCAAAGTAGTTGGCATCCTTGACAGAGCCCTTAAGAACACGCTTGTTCTTCTTGACGGCGTTCTTAGCAGCCTCCTTAGCCTTCTTGGCGCTCTCGCGATCAACCTTAGCGGCCTCCTCAGAAGCCTTAGCATCAGCATCAGCCTTGGCCTTAGCAGCAGCAGCTTCCTCCTTAGCCTTCTTCTCAGCGGCCTCACGGTCAAGCTTCTTCTTGTTCTTGGAGGCGTTGGCTTCGTTTCTGAACTTCTTGATGCGCTCATCAAGGGCAGCGGCATCATCAACAAGCTTGCGAAGACGCTGGTTATCCTCAACCTTCTTCTTCTTGCGAGCGTTGTTGTTCTTGCGCTCCATGTGTCTCTTCTGATCACGGTTCTCGTTGTCGTCTGGTACGTCCTCATCCTGATACTCGAAGGATCTCCAGGAGTCAAAGTTGTACCAGAAGTTGTAGAAGTTCTCGACCTCCTCGCGGGTGGAGTTCTCGTCGCCGAGCTTTGGAACTGGCTGGGCTTTGGAGAAGCGGCCCTCAGCCTTGAAGACTGGGCCGTAGAGCTTGTAGAAGTTGCCCTTCTGGACCTGCTTCTTGGTTGGTGGTTCGACGTCGGCGCGTTCGTCGACGGAATCGAACTGGCGGCGCTTAGCTGGGTCGGTCAAGACCTCGGTGGCCTTCTGGATGCACTTGAAGAAGGAATCGTCCTCGGTAGAACCGGCGGCGGCCTTCTTATCTGGGTGGTGACGGAGGACCTTCTTGCGGTGGGCGCGCTTGATCTGCTCCTCAGTAGCCTTGTAGCGGAACTTGGAGAGACCGAGAACAGCGTAGTGATCCTGCTGCTATAAGGTTATTAGTAAGTGCGCAACTCTACTTCCTTTGCGTAGGATAAAATCGTACCTTCCAGTCCTTGGCATCGCGCAGGAGCATCTGTGGATCCTCGTCCTCAGAGATCTCACCAGCATCCTCCTCCTCAACCTTTTTGACGTTCTTCAAGGCCATCTCGCGATCATCCTCGGAGAAAGTGCGCTTGTGACGAATGCGACGGGCGTGGGCAAGAAAGAAGCTGCCAACTGGCTCAATGGAACGCTCAATGGCGCCGGAGAGGGTGCCAGTGACCTTTGCGTCGTTCTCAGCAGCCCATCCCTGTGGGAGGATTGGGAGCGGAAGGGTAACCTTGGTGGAAATCATCTTTGTTATTACAGCGATGGTTGCTGGGTTCAGAGATTTCAAAGTTGCGTTCAAAAACAAGGTGTTTACGTAGGATGGCGGGTGCTGGTGAAAAAGTTCGGTCCACTGGAAATACTTTTTTGCGGTTCCCTCCAAGGGTGTCAGTTCCCGATGTGGTATCTTAGGCGCGTCAGGACAAACAACGCCTGGTACCGGCGCAACAAACTTCGTCTTCGGTGTTTCAACTGCATTATCAATCGCTGAATCTGATAGACTTGCCAACGATGCGCTTGATGTTTGGGAGCCTCTCCTGTTGAGATCTTCAATTTTCCGCATCGTATCTTCGGTTGCAGCCATGGCTGCACCTGCAACCTCCTCAGCACCTTTCCTTTTGAACTCTTCCAGGTGATGAAGCAAACAGTCTCTATCCTGCTTATGCATGGCCTTGCGTATTGGATCTGTAGTAGTAGCCATACTAGATGTTAGCATGTTTACCAAATCAGTGGTGGCCGCCACGGTTTCGGGCGTAATCTCATCAAGTTCCTCATCGTGGGCCAACTGCATCACCGTCGAAAGCGTTCGGTCAGTCTCTTCGCCTACTTCGAGGCCTGAGCCGAGATTTGGATTAGCTGCCGGAGCATTTCGGGCATGTCCCAACCCAAGTCCCGCACGTTCAACGCCAGCCCTTGTTTCCGACCATATCTGATCAGCGCTCCCCTCCTGGGACAGCAACCCATTTACCCTCAAAGGCCTTCCGTGCCTTTCCCTTTCACGGCCAGCAACTGGCCTTTGATCTGCAGATTTCCTCGCCTCCTCAGCACGTCGACTTCGGAAATCCCTCATCGTACGCTTCAAACCCCCCCTCTTCTTTTCAAGCACCGCCTTTCTCAAGGGATCTCTCGTAGCAGCTATGGTACTGATGAGCTTTCTCAAAGAGTTTTGAGCAACTGCATAAGTTTCCGGCGAAGTCACCTCACCCTCCTTCCATATCTCACACTGCCTCACCATCAGGAGTGTTTCGTCCCTATCATCCAGGTACTCATCGAGAAGCACGGGATTTTCAGCAGCAGCTATGGCAGCTTTTATCATCAATGAAGGGATACAAGCTCCGGTTCTAACTGTTTGCCGAGCTTCGGCCGAACAAATCAATTCGACCGTATAAAGCATTTGGGCGCTCTTCCATGCAACCTCATCTGGCGGCATAGGATGTTCAGTCGCTGTGCGCACTGTGTGTTCAAACTCGTTCGCAAGCCTCGCTAAAAACAAAGCCATCAAAGCCATCAAACTCCTTAAGTTCTCCTCCCACTCCGCTGGCGTCATGACCTGGTAAGTGGTGTCTAGTGCTGCTGGTTCCGTCTCGTTGGCATAATACTTCACAAGTGCTTCTGGTATGCCAAGCACTTCCTTCAAGCGCGTCTCAAACTTGTCCATTGGCAACATCTCTTCATCCTCCGCTTGCGCTGCTTCACGGACCTCGTCGACACAGTCTTTCCTGATTGCTTCATGCGCCTCTTGCTCCGCATCTTCAACGCAAACCGTGAGTGCACTCTCAAGCTCCGAAGCACGTTCCCTTTCTGCTCTAAGCGCATCCACCAGCCCCATGGTCCCGGGAGCAGTTGTGGCCGTTGCCACAACAGACCGCTCCCTCCCATTTTCAAGCCCAGCTACTCTCTTGGCCACCCTATCAGCATTCTCCTCATCACAGAGCTTCAGTGCCTTATCAACCCTAAATTTACGATCCTCCTCATCGAGACGTAATTTCTCCAGCTCAATAGCTTGCAGATCCGCTTGCGTAGCCGCCATTGCAGCTTGCTCACTCTCCATTTGCAACTCGCGCAGTATGCGGGTCGGTTCCTCGACATCTGTCATCAACATACCACCCCAAAAAGCTATGGAAAGAGGTCGAGGATAAGCTTTGATAGCCTGCTCCGCATCCTCGGTATGCTTCCTCGTAAGCTCCTTGACCTTCTGGACGACTAGTTCTCGGGCCCTCCTTGTCCACATCTTCTCCAACACAGCCTTGCCCCGAAAATTTCTCTTAAGTTCATGCAACTGTAGTTGGTTCCGCTCAATCGGATCAATCACATCTAGCTCAGTAAAGGCCACAGTAGGCTTTTTGCTTTTCTGCCACTCTTTTGCTTTTTGTTTCCATTCGGCGTTCACACTCCGGAGCCTCTCTTCTCGCATTGCCTGCGTAGAGGCCCTGATAACTTGCTCGGCTCTCTCGGCACGCTTCCGAGTAAACTCCCTGATCTTGTGGAGGACTAGTTTCTTGTCCACTGCTTTCTTCTTTTTCTCGAACTCGAGTCTGCGCATCTCCATGCGCCGCTCTTCTTCGAACCTTTGAGCGTTACTCAAGGAGTTTCCCACCATGGCGTCTATAAAGGGGACAGCATCCACGCTAGGTCTGAATGGGTCGTCTGCGGCAAGAAGAGGTGGCGGCATGCCCTCATACCCATCGTGGCCCACAACCTCATCATCCATAAACTTCACCAAAAAGCAACTATAATCAAACGGCCCCTGCAAATCCTCCTCCCAGATATCAGTGGGCCGTATATAATCATACTCCTCAGAAGCCTCATCACTAGAAACCTCACCACTCATACCCTCCTCCCACTCAGCAGTCACCGAACTATCACTTCCCACCTGCGGACTTATCACTTCCAACTCTGTCGTCGGGCCACGAGGCAACACCCCAAACCCATCCCTCCTCACCTCCCCCACCACCGCATAAATCATCCCCGGGGACCACCCGCAAACCCGCCCACTATCCGCAATCTCCCTCCTCAAAGACTCGTCCGGGTCTTCATTCTGCACATCCATATCCGGCCCCAGATAAACCTGCAACCCTCCCCCCTTTTTAATCTCTTCGGGCGTCCGCTCAACTACGCCCATGATTCTCTGCGCGTAAAAAGCGGCTCTAGGCGTTAGGCTGGACTGCGGGTGGATGTGTTTCCGTATCAGGTGGGTGACAGACTCGGTTTCGGCTTCGGAGGCTGGGCCACGGATTGTGAAGGGGGGTGCGAGCTGCCATCTTAAAGATTCTTTGGCGGAGAGACGTTCGGACAGGGAGAGGGGGAAGTAGGCGCGGCGGGTATCAAGGTGGGAGATTGTGATTGCTATGCGTGCCCGGAGCTCGGAGTCGGGAAGGAGGGTGTAATCATCCAGGCTGAGCGCGTAGTGTAAAATACGGAGGGGCTCCTTTTTGAGGACTTGTCGGGCGCGCAGGACCAGGGAGTCTTGGGATATTAGACGGTCTAGCAGGACCAGGGGCCCGCGCGGAGGAGAATGGTGATAGCGATAGAAAACATCGAGATAGCGCTCCCATTGTTCGAGGCCGGTAGAGTAGTGGTCTATCATCCATATTAGCTTGAAAATAATGAGGGTTAATGGTATGCCTGATGGAAGTTATATTGTTAGACTTGTTTGTCGCCATAAACTAGACATTCTGACTTGTGCGTCACATTGTGATAATGTCGACTGAGGACTGGAATGAGAGCACCCATTGGCTAAACATGAAGGGGATACCGTAACTCAATCGTAATAATGGTACTAATAATTATATAGCTTATACTGGATTCGATCTAATCTTATCTCCTCTGCTCCTTCCAAGTCTCACCTTCGGCATCCAAGTAATCACTCTTCAGCGGATCCTGAAGACTTATCGGATCAAAATCCTCCTCCTCGATCGGCCAATACATATTATATACCTCCAAAAGAAAGAATGTGCCCAAAAAGCTATGTTGACTGCTAAGTGATGGTAATTGGTGATGTTAATTGGTGGTTGAGGAAGTGAAGTGTAACCCGGAAAGGTCTGAAGGTTTGATGCCCCACCTCGGTCTTGGCAGCCTTCAGAACGGTCATCGCGACTCGGACAAGGCTGGACTTCTAGACATTCTTAGAAAGTTAGAGCACTTAACCAGTCTTTCCTTCAACACAACTATACAATGGCAGCGATCCAGGCTTATAGGCATTTGTTGAGGAGCGCGAGGGTCGCGTTTGAGGGTATGTAAAGAAGTCCTTTTCCGTTGGAGGAATAGAGGTAAAAGGAAGAGGTAGTGCTTTGTAATGCGCGAGCATTGACGGCGAGGAGCTGGGACTCGAGAAGAACTTGTCGCAGTAGTGCGAGGGCAGTGTCATTAGAGTCGCGAAGATGATACTGGTGGCCAGTCGCAAGTTCAAGCCGACCAAATCACTGCTTGTGGCTCAATTCGCTCGCCCATTGGCTCTGTCCTCCTCGACCTCCAGCATCCTCCAGCGCACCGGATCTCCTAAGCAATACCGTTGACCTTGCGCTCTTTCACACATGCTAACAACTAAACCAGGCGACGCACAACTTTATCTCGCAGCAGCCCACCAAGCCGGCGCTGCCTTCCGCGCTAACGCCACACTTTCTCCAGACGACGCTGCGACACAGAAGGCGATCAAGCATGCCGAGGAGGTCTCGACGATCTTGAGGCAAAATATTGTGCAGGGTCAGAAAACAGAGGGGGCGGAAGATAAATATAGTAGGTTGCCCGTCCTGAGGAGGTAGAAGGTGGCAAGAGATGGGAGCAAGGATGATAGGGGGCGAGAGGATGGGAATGGGAAAAGCGGAGGAGATGAGGATGAGGAGGAATTGACTTGGAATCAAAGAAACAGACACGATTAGGAGAGGTCGACATAGGCGGGTGGTGTATAACACTATGTAGGGAGATACATGAGAGAGGAGGATTGGCAGCTTTCAAGTTGATATTAGAAGGGAAGGCTAACCGCAACCAGGACTCAAGATCCGCGAAGAGACCGAGAGAGGCGACAACGACACCGTCAAGATGCCAAACGGCCAAAAAGTACAGATTGATGGAAAGAAGTGCTGCTCTTCGTAGTCTTAACTGCCAGTAGCTGTGGCGAGGTGCAGCAACGAACAAACGATGGGCTGGATAGATTGTAATATAACTGTATAAAAGCGCTTTTCTCAAATCTCGCACTGCTTACCTCTGGCCATGAAAGCATTGGTTTTGAGACTTGCAATTCTTGTTTCCTACCGCTTGACACACTGCTATCACCTCTAGGCGAGACACTAGTATTCGCGCTCCTCTTTACCTTCCTATCTTTTGTCATCATCCATATCAGTAGGGCCACCACCATCGCCACCCGTCTCACCATCAATCTTCACCACTTCTGTTGCTTTCACGAGGTTGTGGTTTTCCTAGCTCCCAGTCAAGGCATGTGTGACGCATTCACAGCCGCCTTTGGTACCCAGTTGTCATATAGAAGGCGGACTAGCGCCGCTTCTCAAGCCGGGCCACAGCCACGTTTAAGCGCGTCCTGGGCCTTTTCGTCCTTTCCCTGCTTTGGAAGGCATGTTGTCCTCGCCTCGAATTTTCCATATACTGGTTCGGGAGAGTATGTTTGTCTCATCACGTCGCGATACCCTCGAGGCTGTTCCTCTTCATAGAAATCAGCTTTGGTGCGGCCATGACTGTGATGATTCTTCCTTCTGAGCGGCCATAGAGATTTGACAAGATGGTTGCCACATGAGTATAAGTGAGTCTTCTCTGCGGCAGCTGCATACAAGTTCAAGGTGCTCGGCTGTAAGGAATCTCACTCTTATACTCTTCTCGTTGATCGGCTGCTGCTCATAGGGCGGAGAGGGAAAGTAGACAGCCCTCTCCATGAATTCCGCCGCACGCCACCACCATGTCTCGGCAGCTTACATCAAAGCCCTCATATAATTCAGCTGAAACCCCAAGTTCATTTAAGATCGAAAGGACGCATTGATTGGATGTTATATGAACCGTGCACCATCCTTCAAGAATATAAAGCGCGCTCGCTCTGTCAGAAGCATATCTGCCGGGCTTTTGAAGTCGGCGAGGCGCTGTTTTTGAGAAACCGCTCTAGCAAATGCCATGAGTGGATGGAGAATGGATTGGCAGGCTTGGGACCAAGCAATCCTGGCGCCTCTGCGGTGCTTTGAATTATTCCAGCAAAGAGCCGAAGCATGAAGCGTGGACGCTTGGAGTCCGCGGTGACGAAAGAGTGAGGTGGGTAAGGACATGATTTTTGTTCTTGCGCCCATTTTACAGTCGTGCGAAGCTCAACTGGTAAACATGCATGGGGTTGCGTTTTGGGTTTTCCTCCTTTCTTTCACTCTTCTCATGTGGAGGTGGTGTAAATCCACGCTAATGACTCTTCTCTGCGTTGTGGGAATGGTCGAACCAACTCCAACATGGAAACCTCTCCGTCGAGGGTTGGGAATGAGGCATACGGTTCGGGCACTCATAGCGAGGTGGTCTGGTGCTGTCACAGAATGGCAGTGCAGTTTTAGTAATCTGTCAATCTCTCTATATGTAGGTGGTAAGGCTGGAGTTCACGAATTGAATAGCGTCCAGATGATATCAACCGGTTGCTTCATCTTCTTAAACGGAACGTCAACTCAGCCCTGAAAAGCGCACATGGAGATCGACGTGCCAAAGTGATAGGGGCCCTTGCCACGATATCAGATGAAGTCATCAGTCCACGGAGCATAACGAACCTGCTGGTGAAAGCCTTGGATGGCTAACCAATTGTGATGTGATGCGTTGTCATGTGATGTGATGTTGTGTACTCATAATTGGTTGTTCCTGCCACCGAGCTCTCATGTTGGCCTAATGGTTACCGTCGGTCTGCTAATGTATGGAAAATCGTCTTTGTAGTTATGGCCATGGCGGTTGTAATAGCAGGTGTTGGGTTGTGTATAGTGTAGTTGTGCGCAGACGAAAGGCATGGATGATGATAACGGTAGGTTGTATATATAAACGGCTCAGTTGATAAGTGCGGTCTGCGAGCCACCAGGATCGAGGACAAGGTGGACTGGAAGTTATATAGGTGGTGATGGTGGCGAGGATGGGGAGGGTGCTTGGTAAAGCGGACTGCAAACTCGTTAGCCATCATGCTTGCTGATGCAAACAGCTTGCCTCGACATTGCTTGACAATCCACCCTTCACCGCTCCATTTGCGTGACGCGTCTCCGCTTCCTCGTCTCAAGTCTCCAATCTTCAATCTTAAGCCGCAACAGGAAGTCAATAACACGACGTATATGCAAAGTCCATCCATGTTCATTAAAAGCTGTCCCAATCGCCATGCGTGCCTCTTTACAAATACATGTCCGTCCCGTCTACCACCTCAGCCATTCCAGCACCTCCATATCGCCTCGCGCCCCGAACGTAACTTCCATTTTCTCCATGCACCACTCCATTTACCGCCTGCCTGCCTTCCATCCATCACTACACCGTGCACACCAGTTTGATGTACGCCATCATTACACGCCGTTTTGTTTGCCTCAAGAGTCTTGCGCCAACCATCTATGATAATTGACATTGGTAGGCAGATCGAGAGGACTTTCAAGAAGTTCCGAAAAGAGAAATGGTGCTTTACAAGCGGAGCATCTTCTTGGCGAAAGACTCAATAACACCCTCATTAGGGAAAGCCATATCCTCAAGCTCCTTGGCATAAGGAGTTGGAACCTCAGCACCAGTGATTCTCATAGCTGGGGCCTGGAGGTAGTCAAAACCGTACTCCATGGTCAAGGCAAGAATCTCAGAGGAAACACCGTAAGATGGGAAGCCCGACTCAACAGCCAGAAGACGTCCAGTCTTCTTGACAGACTTGATAATAGTCTCCACATCCAACGGCTTAACAGTTCTCAGGTTGATAACCTCAATCTCGACACCGTACTTGCTCTTGAGTGCCTCAGCAGCAACCAGAGATTGGCCGACACAACGGGAGAGAGTGACAATAGTCAAATCCTTTCCAGCACGCTCAATCTTAGCTTTTCCGAATGGGATAACGAAATCATCCTTCTGGGCCGCCTCAGACATTGGGAAGGAGACACCGTACATGAGCTCGTTCTCGAGGACGACGGTTGGGTTTGGGTCGCGGATGGCGGCCTTGAGGAGACCCTTGGCGTCCTCGGCGGACCATGGGACGGCGACCTTGAGGCCTGGAATGGAGCCGTACCAGGCGGCGTAGTCTTGGGAATGCTGGGCTGCGACACCGCTGGCGAAGCCGTTTGGTCCGCGGAAGGTGATGTTGCATGGCTGGATGCCGCCGGACATGTAGTGGGTTTTTGCGGCGGAGTTGATGATTTGGTCGATGGCCTGCATGGCAAAGTTGAAGGTCATGAACTCACACTGTCGAGAGAGGTTAGCTTCTTTATGCTGAATCTTGCATGTCCATCAACTAGGCCAGCAATCTGTTGCGCTACAGCTACCACTGCTTCCCCACGAAGCTTATCATAAGAAAGGGCGTAACTTACAACTGGGTGCAGACCAGCAAGCGCAGCACCAACAGTCAATCCACAGAACCCAGACTCAGTAATCGGCGAGTCAATAATTCTCTTCTCCCCGAACCTATCCAACAGGCCCTTGGTAACCTTATAAGCACCGTTATACTGGGCGACTTCCTCACCAAGCACAAACACCTTTGGGTTCTGCTCGAGCTCCTCAGCAAGCGCCTCGTTAAGGGCCTCACGGACAGTCATCTCCTTGACGCCGCTAGACGCATAGCGAGCTGCGATCTTTGGCATTGGGCGGAAGGCGGCGCGAGCTGCGCGTGGCTGCTGACGCAGCAGTCCAGAGACTGGGCGCAGGAAGCTAGACATCTTGCTTAGCGTGAGGTGAAGGTGTCTTTAAAGGGTGTGTAGAGGTCCAATTGTGACTGAGCTCCTGGGGAAGAGCTGCAGATGTCGTGGGTGATGGAAATGTGAAGTTGGATAGACAATTGGGTATCTCCGCACGAATTTTGGGGGCGTTCTGTTGAATACGGCGATATCTAAAGATTGATGGGACTGGAGTGCCAGGCTAAACCTGATGTGGACTTGCTGAGTGGCGCTATGACCACTGGCAGCGGCGGATGGGGGTATGATAATCCGCCCTACTCACGAAAGACGACCCCCTGGAGCTTTATTTGTGAGATTATGTTTGATGTTCCCTTCGATAGCTATACCTAGCACACATTTTCTTTAAACAGCCTTTTAATATACTGATTTAGCTGAAGTTTTGAGCTATGCGTTGCTAGCCAAAGTTTCTCCTTGTGCCAGCCACAATTGGGGTAAAGCCGAAGTGGTGCCGGCGCGAGAAGATACACGATAGAGCTCTACAGAGTACTCCGTGGAGAGCAATTGGTCTTGGCGATTGTGCGCAATTGGCTAGGGCTTCATCTCTTCTAACTTAATGATGAAGAAAAACAATTACAATACCAATAGATGAAGACACTGAGTTTAGCAAACAACAGCATCGAAGGTAATGGTCAAAGGGCCGAGCTATCTCGAAGAGAAATCATCATCATCACTGCCATATATTAAGCTATTATATATTCTATCAATGGTCTCATAACCGTCTACTAACCATAGCCATGGCCGCCCTAAATGAAGTAGAGAAACTGATTCAGAATAGCGTCCAGATCAGATCTGCAAAACGCAAAAGCACAAGAGGGCCATCCTTGGTCCCTAATTTTCCACATTCACATGAATGCCCCAATAAAACTCCCGCTGACATGCACATCGCTCATTTCACTCTGCTCTAAAGCTTCCACCATGATCAAAAAGAGACTTTCTCTTAGTTCTCAGCGTTCAATGGCTTGCGACCAATCATCAAGTACATAGGAGTGAACAAATCCTGCTTAGCGCCCTCAACCAACATATCGGCAGCCAAGGCCAAGTTATCAGCAGCCTTGTTGGTTCCTGGAGGAGCAATGCCAGCCTTCTCAAGACCCCAAACGAACTTGTGCACAAGCCCGCGACCAAGCTTGGTCATACGGGCAATGGTTGGGAAATCCCAGACCGACTGCATGAACTTGAAGTCGCCAGCAATTGGGTAATACCAAGGAGCGACATCGTCGCGCTTAGCCAAATCCTCGTTGTGCTCGAGAACGAAGCCAGCGGCCTGGATGGCGCGGAGTCCCTCAGAAATGGTAACCATGTTGGAGATACCGTTGCCCTGCTCGATACCGACGCGGATCTCGCGGTGGCGGACGTTGTTGACGTCGTAGCCGTCGGACATCAACCACTCGTAGACACCGAAGACTCCACCTGGCTTAAGAACACGGTAGATCTCAGAGTAGACACCCTCAAGGGATTGAGCGTGGACGGTGGCCTCGATGGCATAGACGGCATCGAAGCTCTCATCTGGGAAGGACATCTGCATGAAGTCTCCCTTGACGAAGTCGAGCTGGTGAGCAAGACCCTCCTTCTGTGCGTAGCGGGAGGCACGCTCGATCTGGTAGTCGTTGTTGTTCAGGCCGGTGATGTGGGCGCCGGTAAATTTGGCGATCTCACGGGCTGGGCCGCCGACACCGCAGCCGACGTCGAGGACCTTCATGTCGGCCTTGATGCCGATGTGGTGGGCAAGGTAGTGCTCGTGGCGGGCGATGGCTTGGTAGAATGGCTCGCCGTAGGCGAAGCGGCAGAAGTGGAAGGACTGGCCCCAACCGTTCTCGTAAAGGTCGGTGCCCAAGTTATAGTAGTGCTTGGTGAGGGTGGCGTACTCTGCCTTTCTTGCCTGGGTGGATGTTAGAATATGTGCCTATGATATCTGTCTCCGCAGCTCGGAGCGATCGCCACGTACTGCTCTGACCTCCTCGGTCTCATCCTCAGCGGTCTTGTTGTCCCAGTGCTTGAAGTACTCATCGACGGCAATCTGCTGCGCCTTGTGGTCCTTATCCATCCATGCTGCGAAACCGCCCTTCTTCTGGGAGGAACCACCGTGCATAGCTTTCGCGAACTCCTTATCCTGTTTGTGGTTCTCCGGCTGGAGAACATTGGTGGAGACAGCAGTGGAAGAAGCCATGATGTCTGATATCGTCGTGGAGCTTATTAAAAGTTCTAATTATAAAGGCAAGTTGAATTTGCGGGGTATAGTGCTCAGAACGAAAAGAAGGACGTTGAAGTTTGTGGTTGTTGAAAAACTTCGTGTGGGAATGTCGCTCTTAAGGGGTCTTTGTTGCCAAATGGCTCTAACAGCTGATAGCGGCGGCCTGCCAGGCGAAATTGGACTTTTCGATGGCCCCCGACTTCGTTTTCGGGTTAATCCCTGCACGCATTGGCCGTGTTCGCCCAATCAGATGAGTTTGTGGGGCGTCGCTTGCTGAGACAGGCATCACGTGAGTGGGGGAGCTGCGATTCCGAAGCAGAAAGATCTTGGGCCAGAACAAGTGGTGACCATGAGGACCAGTAAAAAGAGCTGCTCCCACACGTCACGACGCACAACGTATGTGAAGGCGGGATGCGGGACATGCTCCTTTACATGAAGAGCATTGTTTAGCTCTTTGGGGATGAAGTCAGAGATCGTCCCTGACAGGTGCATCATCATGGTGGATATAATATCATTTTAAAAAGAAAAGAGGGTGACAGATAAAGAATGGTTTTCGTATTCGGATAAAGTTAAATTCTTCATAGCGGTATCACACATTCGAAAGCCTTGCGGAAAATATTGAATTTACGTGCTCTTTTCGTGAAAGAGTACTGCGGTTATTCTTCGACTTATGTAGTCGTTGGTACATCTCGTATTCGCCTCCTATCCTTCCACAGAGCTTGTTTCTAGCTCCCCTGAACGCCTCGCCATGTTAAACTCCGTGATATCATCTCGCTTTTTAAAGTGCTTATCATATGCACACTCTAGTTTGGCCCATCATTCTTCCTTGCTCATCATTCTCACTTTAGTTTCCAGCTAAACTAGCATACTGCGGTTCGTCTTGACCTGGCGGTGCAGCCACTGCCTCCAGGCTTTGCTGTGGTTGTTGCTGCCCCTGATCATTCCGTCTTTGCCTGGACTGCTCGAATACCTGTTCACCAGCATTGGCAAAAGCACTCCTCCCATCCCTGCCTTTCTCCGCCCTCTCGTCCCTATCCATCATTCCGATCGGCTTCGGCCTCCCCCACTGCACCCTAAGCGGACAACCAGCTATAACCGCCTTTCCCTGACACGCCGCCGCCGCCGCTTCCGCACTCTCTCTCGTCGCATAATTGACAAATGCGCAGTGCGACATGTGTGAACACACCAAGCTGCGCAGCTTGCCGTAGGTAGTGAAGAAGTCGCGGATTTTGTGCTCGGGGAGGTCGTCTTCTATGCCTGTGGCAAACAAACTCATAATCGACTTGTCTGCCGGCGGTTCGATATCCGCTTGGCTTGGTGGTAAGGATGCTGCGCTGGGGAAGCCTCTGCCGCCCCTCGTGCCTCCACGACCACCACGAAGGCCTCGTAACGCTGCGCCGCCGCGTGGCGTCCGTATAGGTCCTGGTCCCTTTCTGCCCTGCACCGCCAGATTTCCCTCTTCCAAGGCGCCACCTGGTGCCGTCTCCTCTCCCGCGATGCGTCGTTGCTTCTTAAAATATGGCTCACTCGTCGCCAGCCTCCTCAACAACTCCCTAGCCTTATCATCCGTCTTCTCATATTCGCCCAACACCTCCGAACTCCCCTCCTCGATCGCCCTCTCGTTATTCTGCGCATAGAACTCCCTATTCACCGCACTTTGGGGTCCCGGAGCAATCATCTTCAGCGCCGCATCCCTGATGCTTATCGGCAAGCCGAAAGAGAGGTCCAGCATGCAGCATTGGCAGCAGTTCTTCAGGCGAGCGCAGGTGAGGCAAATGCCGGTGCGTTTTGGACGGGATGTGCGGTCGGTCTTCCAGACGAATTCGGTGAAGGGGCGCGTGCAGAGCTTGCATTCGGCGGAGTAGTCTTGTTTGAGCATCTGGACGAAGGGGTTTTCTGGCAGGCACTAGAAGATAGTTAGCAGGCGTTTCGGTGGTTTGCGCATTTGCGCAAGGTTGTGGTGGTGTTGGGGCTAAGTAGAAAGGCGTACGTTTTCGCAGACAGAAGGGAAATCAGTGGTCTCCCATCCCGACCTGTTGAGGTCTTGCTTGATTTGTGGTGGCATCTTGGATGGCTGTTGTATTGTGTTGTTTGATTAGACTTGCGAGATGATGGCGAGGCTTGGGAAACGTTGGCCTCGATGCTTACGCGACCAGCCTTGCGCTTGGGGACTAAGGCTGGACATAAACTGCCACCCTGTGAATTGGATGTCGAGCACGGCCAGTGAAATTTTGCTAAACTCACCTACTTCATCACCCTTTTATTAAAAAGCCTCAACCTTAAATGAAACATCCCATGGCCATAAGGCTAGAGCATCGACGTTCTTACACTTCGATTCATATTACATATATGTCAAACTAAACTCTCAATGCGGATTCGGCAATCCAAGGTCGGCCGATTTGCGAATCTTGGGGTTCAAGGGGTGGCAAATACTCCTTTGGGTAATTTACTTGTGCTGGCAGGCTGAATAACTCGCAAATCAATTTCAGCGACTTTTCAGTTTATGAGCTCAAACCCTGAAAATGGGTTAAGCGTAGAAGCTTTATTGGAAGATGAATAAACCAGTCTTTATGCTTCTATTTCCAGGCCAATCGTTGAGTGTGTTGAGGCTAATGTTGAGGATGAAAAATATTGCTGTTTCATCAACATAAACCTCCTGAACTCTTTGGCGTGAGACACTCGCATAAGATCAGAATAAATGACTTTTGGTCTTAGGTCTTTAAAGCTCGTTAACTTTGAGTAGACGAATGCGGCATCTTTAGCCGACAGAACTCGAGCTTTTTCAAAATGGGCCTGAGATTTTAAAGTTCGAACCCGAATAAAATCATTTGCAGTGCCGACTACTTCATCAAGGAGAGTAAGGCAACTTTGTCACGACATAATCCTGCAGCTATTTCCATTTTGTACAGCTAGTTATACTTCATTACTTGACCATGAACCTGTTACGCTATTTATCATTTTAAAATGAATTTAACGAACTGAAAATTAGCTAATTGTCATTCTTTAACCAGTGGTTTACTAAACTGCCACTAGGTGGCTTCTTAATATCTAGGTTGCCGCTCAAGCCTAAATATCTTTTGGAACATGTTATGTGTCCGCTAACAGGCTGCTTAGGCAAGTATCTGGGTCATGGATATTGTCCCAGACCGACATCGAGCTGCCAGCAAGCGCTAACCCATTCGGTAGTTAACTTAGTATATACTCCAAAGTCAACAAAAATTTGAAAATGACATGCTTATTGAAACCTCAAATAGCTAACCGATTAGTATCCATAGTAATCTTATCGGCGGCCGCCAGACATGTCAGCTTTTTAATAAAATTGATTTCTCACAGCACCAACTGGTTAGCTAATTTGCGACAATGCGAGTAATGTGAGATGGCACTTTTGAGAGTCAAATTTGTAAAAGTGGCGGCTTCGAAAACCAGTCGCCGCTGTGTGACAGTTAGGTAGGTAGTCGTCCGTTTAAAAAAACCCTTCACAGCCCCTTCCTCGTCGTCAGCACAAGGCAAACATAGAAAATGCTCTGCCGAGTTCCTGGTATTTGTCAATCTTTCATCAACTTACAGCATGTTGAAGCCGTGAGAATCAGACCGAGACCCAGCACAACGCACTTTGAGCATCTGAACAAATAAAAAGCGCAAAGAGCAGGTTTCTTCACCCCTCTTTCAATTACTTCTAAATGTACCAGTCCAGATTTCCTGTACCCCACCAGACAAGGAGGGGTTCGCTGAACGTTGTACCATGCTCAAAGAAGTCATTCAAACCTTTCACGCTCTTTGTTGTTCAAATAACGGCTTCCCTCGATGTGGCACAACAAGCGTAGTCGAAGCGCGGATGAAAGAGCGGCAGTGCCCTCCGTCTATTGAACCGTCAAGTCACTGCAAGGTCGAGAAGTACCTGTTTGTATCTAGCATCCGCGGTACTTCGTAATGCTACTTTGCTGAAGTCAAGAATCAGTTGACAAGCGGGCGAGAAGGAGAGACAGGATCGAAAGGGGATGATAGTTAGGGGACAGTACTCATCCGTTGCACTTGTGTAATTCTCTGGTTGGACATGGCCTCGTTAGAGATTAGGGGAGCTGTCAAGGGTTCTCAGTCGACTGAGTTGGTCCGTCATCTTGGTGCGGCAAGCAGCGCCGCTGTGTCTCCTTTCGACGGAGCGGAGATGAGAGCGGGACTCGGTAGATATAGTGACTTGGTAGAACAGAGGTAGCCCGAGGTTGAGGAGAGATGACGACTCCGGCCATCAAATCTGCGGCCAAGTTCGTCTATCTTGAACACAATTTGGACATCAAGAAGTCCGCCGACGGTGTCCGAGGCTGCAGAGATACGGGCAAGCGTCGCTGAGAAGGTTGTTAGAGATAGAGTAGATTTTAGAACACTGATAACGGTGAGATATATTGCTTCGGGCCCTAAGTTTGACCAACAGGCGGCTTACAGCGGAGCATTTGTCCATATTACTTGCATGTTACATCTAGAGGTAGCCACGAGGCCACACTGATATCTCAAAGCGTTCAGGATAGTGTCGTTGATATGGAGTATATAGGGGAGTAAAACAGTGCTGAGACGGATGCCTTGAGATAAACAGATGAGTAGTCGAAACAGATTCAAGATAAGATCCATAGAGGGCGAGTATAGTGCTGTGGGTAACATCCATAAAGCTATAGCTGGTCACTGACTACGCAGTCGATGGTGGGAAAGCATTCACATAGTGCAACCGATCTCAGAATCCTAAGCCGTGAAGATAACTAAATGCGATACTTACTACAGACCGCCACTTCGTCCCTCAGAAGATATAGATGCGAGATGTGAGATGTGTGATACCCTTGGGCTCAAGCGTCTCGAGTTGTATTAACCCTTGGAACGCCGCATCTTTGACTCGTGCTTGGTGTATTGCGGCTGTGTACGGCAATGGCGTCCTTCGCCTCGACTGTCGTGTGGACGGTCATCCGACTCGGCAAAGTGATAGCTACTCGGCAGGGGAATACCTCGAGTAAGTTGCCTGCGCGGTGGACAGTGACCTTCTCGACAGAAGAATACTCCTCAACTCAGTGTCCACAGATAGATAGAGGCGACCCGTTGTCATGCAACCGGCCACCGGCCTCGATCTCGTGCCGAGTGCATACGGGAACTCTTCCGTCTGTTGTGTAAGCGTCGGACAACCATATGGTAGTCCGCACATGACTTGCAGATCTGGTTCTTGTAGAGTAGATTTTGAGTCAAGACAGGTGGAAGAAAGACGGAGTTCTTTTGTCGCACATGGTTATGCAAGCAAATAGCCAAAGCAAAGCGTTTCGCATGTCCGACGCAGGCAGCTCGCCATTTACTGTGTAGCCAATATAGATAGGGGGTACTGAGGGAGCTGGAGGGGTCCAAGGCACAATTGGGGAATCTGAAGTAATAAGGAATACAATCGGAAGGGTGTGAGCACAGCATGGATATTTAGGCTGGGGCAGCAGATCTCCAATACAGAAACGCGGTCGATCTTCGACTATATTGTGCTCACCGCCATTGACTTGGACGTCTGGACCCCAAGTTCACGGCTACATGCTCCGTCAAGGTTTGCGTTGTGAAAGGCATTGTGTTGTGTTTATCCACTTGACTCTGCTTGTAACCGCGAAGCACGAGGTTATCTCGTGATGGCTTCTTCAAAGAGAGAGAGGGAGTGAAATCTTTAATTTCCAAGACCTCGAAGCACGTCCCAAGCACGAGCAATGATCATCACTGCAGCGTCGCAGCCGCCTGCCGCCGGATACCACTGCATATCCGGCGGAAGCGAGGACCTCTGACAATCTCTTGGCAGTGCGATCAGTGTCCTTGAGCGCATTGAACGCAATCTGCTGGGGAAATGGCACGCTGTGATAAGATTGAGGATTCTGACGCCTGGGCCCATGCTGAGACTGCACGTCCAACTGATGAACATGAGAGCTGATATCATACCCCGTATAGCTAGCTGCACGGTGCAAACTTTTGCGATTCGTGCCAAGAGTTTAGAGAGTCAAGAAGTGCCGACGACGGCTAGTCATAAAACGGGCGGCGCGCATGACGGCAAGCGTTTGGCTCCTCTTCTGAAACTCCTCCTTCTGAATCCTTTGTGCGTAATTTCATTCCCACCTACCTGCCTCCTGTTTTACAAATAAAATCTAGTGTCCTCGGCAACAAGAGAGTTGGGTGTTCTGCGACAAACATCGCTGCCGAAATTCCAAGGGCGGCATGTCTCCACACGAAAGCCGCCGCAATTTACCCTCCATGGCGTTTTGCGGAGACGAGCGATCGCGAAACGTCCGCCTCCCGCGCTTAGCTTGTCGCATCTTGGTGATCTGTTCTAGCCTCGCCACGGAAGTCTTGATCAGCGCTTGTGAAAGAGGATGGAGCAGGAGCACGGAAGAAGATGATGCAAAAAATGGCATAATGAGACATTTAGAACTTGGAGACCCTATGCGAGATGGTGACCAATCATTTTACGGAGGATGGCGAGCTGGCCAGGTTACGGCTCGTGACGGTTGCGAACCCGAAATGCTTAAGTAGGCCATCCCCAGAAATTCATTGTCGAGCCTCTCTGTTGGAGAAGTTTTGTATCCCAGCCCGCGCTGAAGAATGCCGTATAATGAGTTTTTGGATGTTTTCGGAATGCGTAGACCTGACGAGGCTTGCGCAACAATGCAATATAAACTTACTGCCGTCGCCCAGGAATGTGCAACACGCGGGTTCCTTACCCCTAGTACGCCTGCAAAACGCCACGCGGGCAGGGGGGGTACCGTCGCCGCCAAAAGTGTGATTTCCAGTCGCAGGGTTCATTGTGAAAATCGCAGGTTTCTGCGTCAACTTCGCATTTGCATAACGGAAGGCGTGGAAATGCGGCTTTTGTAGTAAACTCTAACGTGAAGTTCGGCAGAGAACCAGATCAGAGTGGGGCCAGGTGTTAGAGCCTCTGTGCACGAGCGCTTGTCCTGCCATTAGCGCCCCCCGGAAAACGCCAGCGATATCTGAAACTTGTGCTTGGCTTGTTATTGGTCAGCGAGAGGCTGTTCATGCACGACAGGGATCATCCTTGAACGCAGTTCCTGAGTTTGCCCAGAACTCGGCATAGGTTTGAGAAGGAAAGGAGGTGACGGAGGTGACGGAGATGGAGCTTGGGATAGTTGTCTCGGGCTGGATTTTGGGCCTCATCGTGGCAATGAAGAGGTCGGAGACTTGGCCGTCGAGGTTGTGAAAGGATGTCTTGGCGAAGAAGAGCTGAGTTGTGAACCTGTAGACACTGCAGTGCCGCGTAAGCTGAGGCGGACAGCGTTTCCGTGCGGCAGATGCCGATGGGGGTCGCCGGCCATGGAGTAAGGTACGGACAAAGAATGAGAAAGCCAGCGATTAAGGTCAAAATGTCGCGTTTTAGTACTTTAGCAGAGTCCGTGGTGAAATGTACTGTGATGTCATTTGCAAAGTTGCCGACCTGCTGGCGCGGCTTCACAGAAATGGCAAACACAAAGGGAGGAGCGATTCTCTGCGTCACCATGGCAGACATTCACATCATGCGTGACCTGATCTTTGATGTTGGGATCGTAAGATTGATAGAAGTGTTGTTGAATGCCCCTCAATGGCACATATCGCCGAGTGTGAAGAGCAAGAACGGCAATCCAGAATCGCTGCTGCCCCTCGGACAAAGAATCACGAGTGTATTGAAAAGTATCACGCAGTTATTGTCTGTTTGATTCTTTTCGAGGCCACGGCTCTTTCATGGTGAAGGACAGAGTGATTGTGCGAGTCCTGTCCAGATGTGAAACGTGAGCGCGATGCAGTCCGCCGAGGAGGTAATCAAACTCTGAAACGCGTGACAATCACTGCCCCGCCTCAAAGGCGGTATGTTTGCAGTGGCGCGTTAGCTGCCGACAGTGCCTTGAACCCATGGGTTAGCGTCTGTAGCGCATCTGGAAGCACTGTCTTGTCTCTGAACACTGGTACATTGGCGGGAATCACGCTTGTCACGAACCCATGTCAGGCACCTTGCGTCCCATCTCGCACTGCAAGCAGGTACCTCTCGTTTGGTGGCCGACCCGCTCGTACCTCCTCCTCGGAAACAAAACCATCTCGACCTCTTTCTTCCTCTTCCACTTCTTTTTCTCTCCCACCACCGCAATCTACTTCTTTACCTTGTTGTACCACAACGTCCACTCCTTCGCGAACACGCATCTTGTCTACTTCTAGACTATTACAATCCTTTTCCCGGTCACTCACTACCAACCCGTACTACTTCATTTCTTTACTGGATCGACTCCGGTATAAACACTCAGCAACTCCTTCGAATTTTACTCAATTCAATACGCGACCCATTTGCAGCCAGTCAGTGAGCAAGATCGCCAGACGATATTCGAGTCAGATTTCCGTTCCTACCTTCATCCATCTACTAAGTGACGATCTGCGATCTCGCTTACATTCCACAACAACCCCGAAAAACAAACGATCAACCATCAAGATGAAGATCTCCTCCATCATCACCGCTGGCTTCGCCGGTTTGGCCATGGCCGCCCCAGTCGAGAAGCGCGCTTACGTTACGGACATTATCGTCAAGTACGTTTACGTGACTGTCACCGCTGGCCAGCCGCTCCCAACCAAGATCCCAGTAAGTTCCTCCTACAATCGCGCCTTGATGCCTCACGGAGGATATGCTTCATGATTTATCGGCGACGTGTCTTGCGAAAACGGTATTTGTTTACTAACAAACAATCAGAACAAGATCGACGCCAAAGTTGTCGGCTACGTTCCAGGACGCAGACCAGCCAAGGCCTTCACCAAGACCTCCGTCGTCGTTGTTACTCCAACTCCAGCACCAGCTCCAGTTGTTGTTCCATCTTCCAAGGTTGAGGTGCCAAAGGTTGAGACCCCAGCACCAGCTCCAGTTGTTGTTCAATCTTCCAAGGTTGAGGTGCCAAAGATTGAGACCCCAGCACCAGCACCAGTTGTTGAGGAGCCAGCACCAGTTGTCGTTGTTACCCCAATCCCAACCCCAGAGAAGGCCGAGACTGCGCCGGTTACCCCAATTGTCGGTGAGGCTCCAGTCGCCGCTCCAGCTGCCGGCGACTACCAGAGCTCCGTTCTCTACCACCACAACGTCCACCGCGCCAACCACAGTGCTCCAGACATGACCTACAGCGACACCCTTGCCAGCTATGCTCTCACTGTTGCCAAGACCTGCACCTGGGGCCACGACCTGTAAGTTTCTTTCAATTCCCCCTTACTTTAACAATCATGCTAACCCTTGCGCAGCACCCCAGGTGGAGGCGGTTACGGACAGAACATCGCCATGACCGGAACTTCCAATGCTGAGAACGAGAAGGCGAAGAGCCCAGCTGACCTTGTTGCCAACACCATCTCTAACCAGTGGTACAACAACGAGATCATGGACTTTCCAGCTTCCGACTACGGCAAGGCCAGCCCAAGCATGACTAACTTCGACAAGTGGGGCCATGCATCCCAGGTCATCTGGAAGTCTACCACCCAGGTCGGATGTGCCACCCACTACTGCCAGAGCGGAACCCCAATGTTCTCAAGCGGCGGCTCCATGCCAATGTCTGGATGGTACACTGTCTGCAACTACAAGTCTGCCGGTAACATGGGCGGCGCATACGGCACTGATGTCCTCCCATCATTGGGCAAGGCTGTTGTCAAGCCAGCAGTGCCAATGTAAATCCTCCCACGACGACTGGACGCCCTGCACCAAACGAGCTGGGCCACACTTGCATTTTCCCCCTTCATTTCAACCAGCTCCGCGAGCGTTTATATATCACAGATTGCTCTCTGGAGGGTCACTTTTCGAATCTTCAGTCCGCGAGTCTATGCTGCCATCTCGACAGTTCACAGCACATACCGGATTCTCACACCAGCGACTGACTGGGACAAACGTCTTACTCTTCAACTTTGCGGGAACGTCTTCTTCATGTATAATGTACTTCTTTCGGGTGTGGCTGCAGTGGTTTATGTGGTGGTGTCTAGGGATCGGTATCTCATGCTGTACATCGACAACTTGTCTATGGGCTATTTGGCTTTACGATGAGGTGAATTTGTTTTGTTTGGGAGGAAAAAGTAATCATATCATGCGAGACTTTTTGAGTTGTATGCGATGGTATGAGCAGATATAGACGGGAGGCGTTTAGCAAGAGCCATTTCTAGCTAGATACCTAGGAAAAAGTATATCTGCAAGTAAACTGTACTTTCTGAGTGCGATATTATGAAATGAAATGTGGCAACGTAGCTGAGACACTAAAAGCGAGTGAGCGCTTCAGGTGAGGTGAAGTTGTAAAAAGTTGTGATTTGGGAATGACCGCTACAGACTGCCAAGACCACCCCACCACCTTAGCGTAGAGCGGGGTAAGGCTGTCGGTCCGCGGAAGGACAGTGGCTTTTGAGGTCGCGTCACTCTCCACTCATCCTTCTACCTTTAATAAGAGTGTATTGGTTCAGTTTCGACCGTTTCCATCAGGAGCGCACTTTTTATGTCCTTGCTAGAGAACCACCAAGGTCGTTATCCCACAAACGCAAGCTCCAGTTCTACGAGCAAGCGCATCAGCATTTGCTACGACAACAGCCGCATACACCAGCGACCTTCTGCGACGTTACCTTCTAGATCTTAGACACTCTCAAGCGTCTCAGGGTCCACTGTGGGAGCAGGTCCGATTTGCACTGCCGAAGACGACGATATATCCACTTCAACCGCAGCAATCCACATTATCCCGCACCACATCAGATAACATGCCCAAGCCAATCGAGCACAAGTCGGTTCTGGGAGAACGGATGCAAGAAGAAGCAGCAAAGGCTTCCCTTGCTCCATCACCAAGTGGAAGAGGTGGTGTGTCGCCAGACCACTCTGCCAGTTCGGTTGCTTCGGATGCTGGCGGCGAGGTTCTCCGCAACAGAGCTGGAGAGAGCACATCTCCATATGTTAGAGGACACAAGAACAACCCAGTAGCATGGCAGCTCTGGGGCGATGAAGCAATTGAGCTTGCGAAGAAAGATAACAAGTTGTTGTTTGTCAGCATTGGATATAGTGCTTGTCATTGTAAGTGCACCCCTCCCTCCCATCATATATTAAGGCAACAAGAACATGAAGCTGACAGAAAAAGGGTGCCACGTAATGGAGAAAGAGTCTTTTGAGAATGATGAGGTAGCATCCATCCTCAACCGTGAATTCATACCCATCAAGATCGACCGTGAAGAGCGTCCGGATATCGACCGTATCTACCTCAACTTCGTGCAAGCCACATCTGGCTCTGGAGGCTGGCCACTTAATGTCTTTGTGACTCCAACACTCGAGCCATTATTTGGTGGAACATACTGGCCAGGCCCTGAATCCCATACTAGGCAGCGGCCACTGGAGGAGCAGGTCGATTTCCTGGACATCCTGAATAAGCTTGCGAAGGTGTGGAGGGAGCAGGAAGGACGGTGTAGACAGGATAGTAAGGTTATTCTCGAGCAGCTGAAGTCCTTTGCAGCAGAGGGAACTTTGAACTCTAAGTCAAAACTCGGCGAGGGTGAGGCCACTCTCGATTTGGATCTCCTGGATGAGGCGTACCAACACCTTGCTTCCACCTTCGACACCACCTTCTCCGGCTTCGGTGACGGCCAAAAATTCCCAACTCCAGCACGTCTTATTTTCTTATTAAAGCTGAGGAATTTCCCGCAACCGGTGATAGATATTGTTGGACAGCAGGAATGCGATTCTGCGCAATTCATGGCGCTGAGAACGCTCCGCGCTATGGATAGGGGAGGCATACATGACCATATTGGACATGGCTTTGCGAGGTATAGTGTGACGAAGGATTGGGGACTCCCGCATTTTGAGAAAATGCTTTATGATAATGCGCAGTTGCTGCATACATACTTAGATGCGTTTTTCGGGTTGGAAGGGCCTGACGCAGAACTTTTGGGAGTGGTCTACGACCTGGCTAAATATCTCACGCAGACGAGGGTTGCGGCGCCAGACGGGGGTTTCTTTTCGAGTGAGGACGCGGATAGTTACTACAGAAAGGGTGACGACGAGAAGCGCGAAGGCGCATACTACGTCTGGACCCGCAAGGAACTCGACACTATCCTCGGCAAATCCTTTGCCGAGATAATCGCCGAATTCTTCGGTGTTCTCTCCGACGGCAACGTGGAGAAAGAACACGACGTCCACGACGAATTCATCAACCAGAACGTTCTCAAGATTTCGAAGACACCAGCAGCCCTGGCTCAGCAGTTCGGCGTCCGTGAGAAGGATATTGTGGCTATTATCAAGGACTCCAAGACGAAACTGAGAGAGCATAGAGAAGCGGAACGCGTACCACCGAATTTGGATGATAAGATTGTGTGTGCTTGGAATGGGATTGCTATTGGTGCTTTGGCTCGTACTGGCGCTACTCTCTCCAGCGTTGATCCTGCATTTTCCATGTCTTGCTTCGAAGCTGCTATCAAGGCTGCGGAATTTATTAAGAGGGAGATGTATAACAAGCAAAGCAAGACGCTGAAGAGGGTCTGGCGTGAGGGTCCGGGTGATGCCGACGGATTTACGGACGACTATGCGTTTTTGATCTCGGGCCTTATCGACCTCTATGAGTCGACCTTTGATGATCAGTGGCTGAAGTGGGCGGACGATTTGCAGGGAACTCAGATCAGGTTGTTCCATGATAAGGAGGGGGGCGGTTTCTTTGCTACGGCTGAAAACTCGGAATACGTCATTCTTAGACTGAAGGATGGCATGGACAACGCCGAACCTTCAGCCAACGGCGTCAGCGCAACCAACCTTTTCCGCCTGAGCACGCTTTTGGAGGATGAGGAATATGAGAAGATTGCTCGTGGCACGTTAGCAGCTTTCGAGGCCGAGATTATGCAGTACCCATGGCTTTTCGGCTCGTTTATGCCTTCCATCGTTGCCGCAGAGTGTGGTGTTAAGGGTGTCGTCCGCGTTGGAGCTGTCACTGCTGGAGAGAAATCTGGAATCGCAACATCGACAAAGAAGGACATTGTCCAAGGCACGATGACACCAGGCGGCCACCTCACAGAATCCGGCGAAGCTCGTCGCGGCTCGCCTTTCTTCTCCAACACGCCACACAACACCCGACACCAAAACTCTACCTCCCCTTCAGCCGAGAAGGTCGACCCATCAACATCCAACATAGTCGGCTCCTCTAACCTAGCACTTTCGCAGTCACAAGTTGAGGGTGCTAGACAATCTAGAGGCAAGACGACGGCTAACAATGTTCCATTGCCGAGGATGAGAGCCAGAGGTGCGATAGAAACGAGATCCTATATTGATAGAAGTCATGGACTGTGGCTAAAGAGCAGGAATAAGTTGGTAGGTGGGCTGAAGGCGGTGGAGGGGGAGGATAGGGTTATGGTTTGTGAGGGAAGGAGGTGTAGGGAGATTGAGGTTGATGGGGAGGGCCAGCGGTTTGCTGGTTGGTAGATTCGGTGGTCTGAACGAAACTTACGAAGACGGTCAGTGTGGAAGAAGTGGGGAGCATGGGATGCGACGATTAGGGGAAGAACATGGAGGAGATCAGGGAAAAAGTGGGCCATGGAGACAGGCGTTTGGGGATATCACTTGCTTTGCTTTGCATATAGCACAACTGTGTTGCTAGGGTGGCTTTTGCACATCTTGAGTCTCAAGACTTATCAATGGGTAGTTAACCTTAAGGATGAAGATAATTACATGGATTTTTCAACTTGGCAATCGTGATTATTAAACAACTTGAACAGGACCGCAGGCCTTGCTCGAGTCAAAGTGAGATGGCCAGTCCTTGGGAAGTCAGAATAGAACGTTTTCTCATAGACTTCTATCTAACTTTTCGAAGACTTTCAGCATGTTGACATTGGCATCTATCGCCCTGAAGTTGATGGCGGGGTTGTCCGCCATTCCGTAGCGGGGTTGACGGTGGAGATTAGAGCGTGGCAGCCCCTGACTACCCGTACGAGCACTCTGTAGGCAATGTGCCTCGTCAAGGACAACTCAAATGACAATTCATATCGGACGGGTGAAGGCGTCGATACCAATATCTTTGAGAGGCAATATGGTTTTGTTGAGTTAAGCCTATTATACCACGTTTGTGATCGAGAACGCAAAAACCAATTGATGCAAGAATTTCTTTTGACACGTGACGGTGCATCTGTAAACACACAGGCAGCCTTGAACAGCCGCCCGCCAATCAACTCAATCCCTGCCCATCACACAAAAAGTAAGTACTCTCGCCGAGTACCTCGTCCGCCCACAAAATCCGATCCAACCCACTCCGTGTCCACGACACTTCGCACTATACGGAAACGTGTTGTTCGAAACCACAAACAAGATGGATGTTGGACAACTGAGAGGTCGCATCGCCGCGACGCTTGTCGCTGATACCGACGCCAGACGCACGGCGGAGCTAGATTTGAAGGCGGTATGTTCGCAGCTAAGGATGTTGACACCACGCCGGACTTTGGACTAACGGTTTGACAGGCTGAGGCTCATCCAGGCTTTACGGATGCGCTGCTGGAGATTCTGCAGGGCGAGCAGGAGGCTAGTGTTAGACTGTCGAGTACGGAATCCTGCACATTATCATAATAAAACGCTGACAGAGTGTAGCTGCCGTCTACTTGAAGAACAGAGTCACCAAGGGATGGTCCCCGAGCGAGGACGCCGCCAACATCAAGCCGATACCTGAAGATGAGAAGGCACGCTTCCGCGAGCGTCTCCTCCCAGTCCTGAGCGCTGCTCCAGCACCGGTTCGCGCTCAGCTTATCCCGATCTTGCAGAAGATCCTCCATTACGATTTTCCGGAGAAGTGGCCGCAGTTTATGGATATCACTATGAACCTTCTTAACGCGCAGGACCTCGCAAGCATCTTTGCTGGTCTTCAGTGCCTTTTGGCCATCTGCAGAGTGTTCAGATTCAAGAGCGGAGAGAGCAGGGGACACTTTGATAAGATCGTGGAAGCTACTTTCCCAAGGCTCTTGGTTATCGGTGGACAGTTGGTGAACGAGAACAGTGAGGAGGCCGCAGAGATGTTGCACATTGTCTTAAAGGCATACAAGCACGCCACTTTCTTCGATTTGGCGGCTTGCCTCAAAACCGAGGAGACCATCAACAACTGGGTTCTCCTCTTCCTTGCTACTGTCAGAAAGGAGGTCCCAGCCTCCGCTATGCCAGAGGATATCGCTGATCGCGAGGCAAACCACTGGTGGAAGTCAAAGAAATGGGCGTATTTCAACCTTAACAGATTGTTTGTCCGCTACGGAAACCCAACTGCGCTTTCTGGAGGCAATGGCGATGATTACAACGAGTTCGCCAAGCACTTTATTGCAAACATTGCGCCAGAGATCCTTCAGGCGTATCTTCAGCAGATTGAGAAGTGGGTTTCGAAGACCGCTTGGCTTAGCAGACGCTGCTTGTCGTACACCCTTGCATTCCTTGATGAGTGTGTTAAGCCAAAGCAGATGTGGACTCACCTGAAGCCGCACCTCAATACTTTGGTCACCCACTTCGTCTTCCCAGTTATGTGCCTCTCCGAGGAGGACATTGAGAAGTTCGATGAGGACCCAGAGGAATACCTGCACCACAAGCTCAACTTCTACGAGGAGGTCTCTTCTCCAGACGTCGCTGCGACCAACTTCTTGGTTACCTTGACCAAGGTCCGCCGCAAGCAGACTTACGAGATTCTTGCTTTCGTCAACACGGTTGTCAACGAGTACGAGGCCGCCGAGGACGGCAAAAAGAACCACGTAGCAAAGGAGGGAGCTCTTCGCATGATCGGCACCCTCTCCAGCGTCATCTTGGCGAAGAAAAGCCCAATCGCCACCCAGGTCGAATACTTCCTGGTCAGATACGTCTTCCCAGACTTCAGATCACCAATGGGCTACCTCCGTGCCCGTGCCTGCGACACTGTTGAGAAGTTCGAGCAGCTTGATTTCAAGGATAGCAACAACCTCCTTATTATCTATAAGAACATCCTCGACTGCATGGCTGATACCGAGCTCCCAGTTAGAGTCGAGGCTGCGCTTGCTCTACAGCCACTTATTAGACATGACGTCATCCGTACCAGCATGCAGCAGAACATCCCTCAGATCATGCAGCAGCTCCTCAAGCTCGCAAACGAGGTCGACGTCGATGCTCTTTCCAACGTCATGGAGGACTTCGTCGAGGTCTTTGCTACCGAGTTGACTCCATTCGCTGTCGCGCTCTCAGAGCAGCTTCGCGACACCTACCTTCGCATCATTCGCGAGCTTCTCGAGAAGAATGAGGGTCGCTCTGACGACGACTACGGAGACTATTTGGACGACAAGTCCATCACCGCCCTCGGCGTCCTCCAGACTATCGGAACCCTTATCCTGACTCTTGAGTCCACCCCTGATGTCCTCCTTCACATGGAGTCAATCCTCATGCCCGTCATCCGCGTAACCCTTGAAAACAAGTTGTACGACCTCTACAACGAGGTCTTCGAGATCGTGGACTCCTGCACCTTCGCCGCGAAGTCCATCTCCCCGGTCATGTGGGAGGCATTCGAGCTCATCTACGCCACCTTCAAGGGGGGCGCCGAACTGTATCTTGAGGACATGCTTCCTGCGCTTGACAACTTTGTGCAGTATGGTGCTGCGCAGTTGGCGCACAACAGACAACATACTGATGCAATGTTTACTATGGTGCAGGATATGTTCCAGGACGACAAGGTCGGTGGTGTTGATCGCATCTGTGCCTGTAAGCTTGCGGAGGGCATGATGCTGTCTTTGAGGGGACATATTGACCAGTATGTCCTTGCTTTCGTGGAGATGGCCATGTCTACCCTCGTCAACGATCAGGTGAAGGTCAAGTCGTACAAGGTCCATTTGATGGAAATGGTTATCAACGCCATTTACTATAACCCAGTTCTCGCACTGCATGTGCTTGAGGCTAAGGGATGGACCAATAAGTTCTTCAGCTTGTGGTTCTCAAGCATCGACAGCTTTAGCAGAGTCCATGACAAGACGCTGTCGATTTCTGCTATCGTGGCACTCCTCAACCTCGACCCACAACAGGTCCCGGTCTCAGTCCAACAGGGCTGGCCACGCCTCCTTCAGGGCATCGTCCGTCTTTTCCAGACTCTGCCTGCTGCGGCAGCCAACAGAAAGGAGGCCCTCGAGAACGATTATCCGCTTGGAGACTCTGCGTATGGGGATGATGATGAGGATGATGAGGATGTGGAGTGGGCGGGTGATGATGCTGGGTGGGCGGAGGATGATGAGGCGGAGGAGGATGGGGAGGGCAAGGATGATTCGGCTGCTTATTTGGACTTCCTTAATGAAGAGGCGCAAAAGTTTGGTGGTTTGGATGATGATTCTGATGATGAGCTGGGCGAGGAGTCTCTGCTTGAGACTCCTTTGGACAGGGTTGAGCCGTACAACCTGTTTAAGGATGCTTTGTTGAGTAAGTGCTCCCTGAACTTTGCGATGGGGGAGACCATTAAAAAAAGGATGAACGAACAGTGCTAACGAGAAACAGAGATGCAAACTGAGCAGCCAGCCCTCTACGCCACTCTGACCAGCAACTTGTCTCCAGAAGAGCAGCAGATTGTTCAAAGCGTTGTGCAGCAGGCGGAGCAAATTGCGTTGGCGAAGGCGCAGGAGGCTGCTAATGCTCAGACTTCTTAATTGTGCGATGCTTTCCTTACCTTTAGGTTTCAAACCTGACGGTTTGGTGCCGAGTACATTGTTTGTGGAAGCGCGCACCACGAACCTCGACCCAAGAAATTGCTGCTGCCCACCCCATGTACCTACTCATTTGACTAGTGATGGTTGAGAGAGGGGACGCAAGTGCTGCCAACATGGGAAGGTGGTAAGTGATGGGGCGGGGCACTCTGGTGCGGGCTCTTCGTCTGTAAAGCTGAGGTTAAAGGATCTACATCCGAGTAAAAGAGCCACTGCACGCAAGCTCGCAGCGGATCCGATATCAGTGGGATAAGAGTTGAATACAAGCGAATTGTTTTGCATTGTTGTTTGGCGTTTATATACCTGGAGAGTGGAATGATGATTGATGAGTGATGGCGCCAAGATGATGTTGGTGCATAGCGATGAAAAATAAACAGATAGATGAATGATTCTTAACAATAGGAAACTCCTTGAGATTACTTTGTGCTACTTATGCCATACCCTATTGATATGTGAGATCAACTGTGTGGTGCTCATAATCCCATTGCGCCGCAGCCAGCTTAGTTTGGAAGACCAACCAAGCAGTCGATGCCGATCAGGCCCAAGCCGACCACGTTAAGGAGGAACCCAGTGACAACGCGAATGAAGCGGACGTCTCTAATGCCATAGTGGTGGAGGAGGACGCGGCCAATGGTGCTGAGCAGAAGCCTGAGAAGGAGGAAGAGGTGGATTGGGGCGGAGGTGTCAAGGTCGAAGACCTAAGCGCGTTAGTTGGTGGAACAAGAGAGGAGAAGTGAACTTACGTAGATGAGGTAGAGGAGGACGAGGTCGTAAAAGAGGCTGTTGAGCATGGCGAGGACGGAAATTTTGAAGGTTCTAACCACATTAGCTTTGCATCTATTCTTTCAGGGCGAGGCATACCTCTTGGTGATCTGGTATATCTCCTTCTTGGTCTTGTAGTTGTCGATGGTGTTGTTGAAGGCAACAGCAACAGCTTAGGAAGATATACTACTAGCAAATCCTCCGACGTGTTTGACGCAACCTCTATTGATAAGGCCATCGGGGTTGTGATGGCCCTCAATGTGTGGTTCGATCTGCGCAAGGAATTTGCGGGCGTGATCGTGATAGTGGGGACTTAAACGCACAGCAATATCACGCTGGACGAGCACAAACAGGAAAGAAAAGGTATTTTATGGATTCATTTTCGTCACCGCAATGCCATTTATGTACATTCCCAACTGTCTCAACTATCTCTCAGTTTTGGCTCTATCAGTCGCCTGTTCTACACTTCGCACATACATCCTAACGCAGGTCTATTCTCCAGACCTAGTTCTGAGAATAGATCTGCTTCTTTCTCAGATGCACCGGCACCTCGCCCTTTGGCGTATCCGGGATGACCTTCTCGAGCTTCAAGTTGTCAAAGATGCACTTGTTCAGTGGGCGCTCGGCGGCGCGGCAGTGCCATAATTGCTGATTGTTGTGGTCCAGGCACTTCCAGTGGTTGCGGAACTCGGCCAGGCAGTGCTTGTTGATGTCGTCGATGCTGGGAAGTTGTTAGTAGGTGTACTTCAGCTTATCGTCTTCCGGCGGAAAATTCTGGACGGGCAGAGGGCCTGAGAGGCGCTGATGCCTCTATGTTAATGCTGCCATACATATAGCAGAGCGCATCACCGTGCATTTCAGCACCACCCAAGGTCGCCGCAGCCCATCTCTTCTTCCATGCCTCCCCCATCAGTATTATTTCCTCCAGATCGGAACAACATACACAGAAGCAGCACATCTGGTAACTCTTCTCCCCTCCTTCAAACAATCCAACTCTCCCTTTCCATTGCTATCCGTCTTGCACTTCATAAAATCATCATTGTAATCCTTGCATCTCGCTCCAATAAAGAACGACGCGGACAAAAGCGGCGCGGAGGAGGCTCCCAGCTCCGGAACGGCTGGAATCGACTCTGGAAGAGGCGTGGTGTCGATGAGGACTTCTTGGGAGAATCTGATGGTGTGTCAGTATGTTGTTTCTTGGTGTTCCTCCATCAATTGCGAGCCATCTCGGATGGTATCGCGGGTCATATTGAGGGCAAATGGTAGAGGCGATATTGCCGAGTAAAATAGACATACCTAGCAGTACGTCCAGACATGATTGCGTTGTTGTTTCGTCGGTTTGGGTAGAGGCCAGGCGCAATTGGTAATGTCGTTGCTCTAGGTCGTCCCGCCCGAATCTGCGCTAGCTTCATTGGCTTGATGGGCTGCCAGGCTGTGGCTCGTGGCCGTGGCTCGCAGGTTCGCGTGCACGGACCTAAGATTAATTGGCAGAAGGCCTAGCGCGCGCCGTCGCGTCTTCCTGGAAACATTGAGATGTGGACGCGACGAGAACTTCAGACATTGCATGCACTTCATACCAAATTCAATCAAATTGCTGTTTATTGAGCTAATTCAGTGTGTCAACGTATTGGATAAGTAGCCTCATTCACGAAATCTTAGTTCGCCCAAATAGAGCGTCCGAAAAGCTGCTTCTGCGGTTCAAGCCGCGGCGCCCTCGACCGCCTACTTCGAACAAGCACATAATTCCAACCACCACACCTCATAAACCTTCGCCATGGCGAACCTAGACACCCAAGTCCCATCAGCTGGCGGTACAGGAAACGATCCTTTCCAAGATTTTAGCGTCGACGATCCTTTCAGCGAGGCTCTGCCCACAGCCCCTGCCACCACTGCGCTCAACTCCTCCATAAACAACAACAAACGCACAGCAGCAACTTCCGGCCTCGGCATCGACGAAGAAGTCGTCGTCAAAAAGATAGCCAGGGCGCCCGTTCCCAAGTTCGACGAAGCGAGGCTGTTGAGCGATAAGGGACTACCGGAACTGAGGAGGAGGGCCGAGATGCTTCTTTATGGGGATATTGGAGACGGCCTTGTCCGGCCAGCACCTGAGGGGGAAAAGAGGGGCAATGGAAAGGGTAAGCTAAAAGGGAAGGGACACGAATTTGGCGACGTAAACCGACTGCTAGAAATGTACCAACTATGGCTACACGACCTCTTCCCAAAAGCAAAGTTTAAAGACGCGATACATATGGTAGAGAAACTGGGGCATAAGAGGATGGTGCAGGCTGAGCGGGGAAATCTTCTTGAAGAGAGGAAGATGGCGGAAATCAGGGCCCGGGAGGGCGCAGAATGGAACGGTGGGGTGAATTTGGAGAGAGGGAATGATATCTTCGTGGAGCCCACACTTGAGGGACTCAGGAGTGAGAAGGCGGCGAGGATCGTGACGGGGAAGGACAGTAGAGAGAAGGATGATAGATTGGAAGATGTGCCGGATAATTTGGATATGACGGACTTGTTTAGCCGTCCATCGACGTTGATACCCACCCGTCCAGCACCGAATCAGGCAGCGAGGAAGAGTAACACTCAACTTGGCAGCATGTTTGACGACGTACCCGATGAGGAAGATCTTGATGCTTTCCTGGCGAGCAGGGACGTGGAGATGGAGATGCTTAACGCGTCTTCGCAAATTCAGACCCAGATTCAGAGTAGTAGTATTTTTGGCCCAAAGAAGACGAATCCGGTTGTGAGGCAGTCTGGCAGTGTATTCGGACTAAAGAAGGATACTGTTGCTGCGGGTGTACAGAAGAGGGTGGAGGTTGTTGATGAGGATGATATGGATGCATTGATGGCTGAGCTGGAAGCCGAGAAGGACTCAAGGCACAAGAAGCAGGAGCAGCCGAAGCCACCCCAAAAGACGATCATGGTTGGGGATGATGAAGATGACATGGATGCCTTAATGGCCGAATTCGAAGCTGAACAATCGACTGTACCGAAGTCTTAACCAAAGCCGGCAGAGAAGTCAAAATCGATAGTCATCGAGGACGACGGAGACGAAATGGGCGAACTCGACAAGCTAATTGCTGAGAACGACGCCGCAAACGAGAGAGCCAGGAAGGAGAAAGTGAAGGAGATAGAAGTGGCTGCCACGATTGCGGAGATGAGCACAGAAGTTGCAGATGAAAAGCTGCAAGAAAGGCGGAGAAAAGCACTAGAAGAGGATGTTGAGAAATAGACGGGGGCTAAGGAGAGGTATCATGAGCATAAGATGAATGATGGTGGTGAGTATAGGTATCAGAGGGACTAGATCAATATGAAGCCGCAGATGCTGGAACGATAGAGCTAGATTTATGGGAAACATTGGCAGAAGACGTCTAGAGTTGGATATCTGATGTCTAACCATAACGACGCAGAAGGTGTATCAGCTACCCAATTCCGAGGCTTGCAAGGCAGAATAGCAAAGTCGTACTCGTATTACCCTCGTTATTCTCCTTTTGCAGTGATCGTCGCAGTGTTCTTAATCGCCCGCACTAAGCGCATGGAAACATGCACAGAACATGGCACAGGAACACAGTGCGAGGCTGTGTCTGCCGCCCTATGACAGCTCAATTGCCGCCGCTATCGCTGTCGGAGCCCTCCGCTTTGTCTCAAACCACTATGCCGAAATGGCATTGTAACTCGTTTATTGGCCAGGTATTATTTTAATGGCGAAGTTGCCGCCTCACTCGCCGCCCGGACTGTCAGTGCGAGATTTCCGTCGCGGCTTGCTGACAGCTGACAGTTCCGCTGACGGGTGACGTCGCAGCGTCTCCCGAGACTTCAGCGCGAACACCACCGCCAATTGATACTCGAGGGAGCTTTTGTTTTGACACAGGAGCACAAGGCTGGAGCCTAGAATAAGTGGTCTTTATTTCTAAAGTTTCTTTTCTCTTCACTCCTCACTCTTCACTCTTCACTCGATACCGTCATTTATCCCTAACGTTATTGAGCACAAACTTGTGCCAGCACCCACCAGTCCACCCAGCAAACAATCCTCACCTCACAGTGACTGCGCCAAGAGAGCTCGGCGACTTGCCAAGATAGGACTCAATTTAAGACACTTAAGCTGCAGCCTCGCGGCCGTTGGACCTCATTTGCTCGCCTCGAAGTCTCACTTCTCCACATCCTGACTTTTCATTCCTACATATACTCAATATATCCTACGAACTTCAACGGCATAATCCAACACCTAGAAAGCATTTTCGCCATTCGTCGGCACTACAGCCAAGCTCTGCTTACTGGCGATCCCAAGCACGAATACGAAAATAATTAAGGGCGATTATACGGCCGTACAGCACGACCAGCCCGCGACCAACGCGCTGGCACTCTCCTGCACCCCAGCCACGGTCTCGTCCTTAGCCGACATACGCATGTACCTCCTACATTGGACCCCGCGAAAACAGCATTTCTAGACCATCGTCGACCACGAGACCTCACTTCCAGCCGCATACCATCGCATCTCAACTCCAACCACAGCATCTCACATACCTGCCCCTATCTACTCGTGGATAATGCGATAAAGCTCCCACCGCCCACATAACGGCATGTCTCCGCCAAAATCCTCAAAAGACCCACGAAACCGCTTTGCGCACAAGCGCAACATATCCCTCCAAAAACTCATCAGCGCCAGCACCATGATGGCGCCGACGCATGATAGGGTTGTGGGGATGGACCCTGATGAGGTGAAGACGCCTATAAGTGCTGCGAGGAGTATAAGCTCTGAACTACCTCAACCGCTACCAACGAAAAGATCCGGAACGATGGGAGCAGGAAGGCCGAAAGATATCGAAGCAACACAAAAGATTAAAAAGCCAGATCATGAGGCAGGCACCGGCGAGGGGGATGAGGAAGATATGCCGACTGCGTTGCCGGGTTATATGCCGGGTGTTAGTGGTTTTGAGGCACCAGTTACTGCTGGCTTACCGGGAGCCAACGATGCTGATTCTCCTGGACCGAATACGCCTCTTAGCCCGTATTCCGGATTTGGATCACGGAAAGATCACAGAAGCTCGAGCTCAGGAAATGCAGAGTACAAGCTGGAGCAAGATAGGAAGTCGATTGGTCATAAAATCGGGACCATGATGCATAACCCAAAATCGCCTAAATCGCCTAAGCAAGGAACATACTGGGAACTGTCAGAGGTGATGCAGAGGCATCTGCGCAAACTCTTTGCAGAGCTATGTGACGGAGAGAAATGCCTTGATAAACAAAGGTTGGAATTTTTCCTTCACAACGAGCAACATCAAGATGTTCAAATACCGCACTTCGAACTGATTGATGACGGGAATGGGGGTGTGAAGGAAAGGCCGTGGAAATATGAGGAGTGGTTGGCATTCATGGTCAGGTCAGGCGCCCTGGATGGTGTCCGAGCAGTCGGGAAGGCAGGTGTGGTCAGACATGATAAGGTTGTGCCGCGACATGGCGTGGCGGCCGAGGAGAAGAAAGAAGAACTATCCGAAGTCGACCCATGGAGCCACCCTATCACAAGTTACTTCATCGATTCAAGTCATAATACGTATTTGTTCGGCAACCAGTTGACCGGACCAGTTGACGTGAGGACATACGAATACGTCCTCAAGAAAGGTTGCCGTTGCATCGAGATCGATGTTCATGATGGCCGAGCTGTACTTTCGGATACTAGCAGCAATGTCTCTGGCTCTATCTTCCGGCCTACTCTTCCTTCCGAGGTTGCACTTATCGGCAAGGATAAAGTCGGCGATGTCAAGGACTGGGGAAGGGAGAAAAAAGATAAGCTGAAGAGCTTTTGGAAAGAAAAAATCAAGGGCCACAAGAGAAATGAAAGCAGCATCTCAGATGTTCCGACTATTAAGAGGGAGCCAACCAGTGACTCGGATGATAGTCCGAAGGAGGTCATGAGCAACGAGGGAAGTGCAGTCGACCTCAGCGGGGTGGGTATACCTGGTGATAACAAGGACTCACGGTCTTCGAGCAAGTCTTCAGCACACTCTGTTTCCCTTCACCATAGCCGTACCGGCGAGCCAATCGTCATGCACGGATGGACGCCAACAACAGGTTGGATCTATTTCAGAGATGTCTGTAAGACAGTGGCTGAATGGGCGTTCAAGACGACCGAGCTGCCACTTATTGTTTCGTTGGAGGTGGGATGTGATGTTGACCAGCAAGAATTGATGGTCAAGATTATGAAAGAGGAATGGAAGGGCTACCTTCTTGACACGGCACATCCACTCTGTGACTCCGAGAAGATGCTGCCGACCTTGGACCAGCTCTTGAAGAAGATCCTGGTCAAGGTGAAAAGACACATTCCGCCTGAAGAGGCTGCCCAGAATGCTGTTGAAGAGAAAGTGGCGGCGGCAGCAAATTCATCTGTGGCCCAAAGTTCGACGGATGTCTCGAGTCCGACAGCCAGCACTCCAAGTCTTGCGCCATCTGCAGCCCTTGCTCCAGGTAAGACCAACAGCACTACATCGCTTACACCCACAGCTTCTGCACAACTTTCCCCAACGATTTCTTCAAGCAACCTCACAAGCATTGACACCACTGGCTTCAAAGTTTCAACCGGCCGTCCACGCAGCACCTCGGGCGCCTCCACCCCAGCAAATGCTAAGCCAGCCAAGATCTGTAAGAACCTTTCAGACCTCGGTATTTACACCCACAGTGCGCATTTCAACAAAGAGGAGCCTCCAAAGGCTCTTTCCGGCGAAGATGCGCCGTCTCATATCTACTCCATAAATGAAGACGACTTGCTAGATATCTACAAAAAGCATTCGGAGCATGTTCTCAGGCATAACGAGAGATTCTTTATGAGGGCGTACCCAAAGGGTACGAGAGTTGACTCTAGTAACATGGATCCGTCTATCTACTGGAGGAAGGGTGTGCAGATGGTAGCTGTTAACTGGCAGAAATGGGACGAAGGTACGATGGTGAATCGTGGTATGTTTGAGGGCTCTGGTGGCTGGGTACTGAAACCACCATCGTATCGACCAGGTGCTACCATGGCCGCTCGGGAGAGGGCTGCATCAAGCGCTACCCTGCAACCGACGAGTCCTGGTCTACAGTCGCCAAGGTCTTCTGGCTTAATGTGCGATACTGCTTCTATTGCAAGCAAGGATGATAGAGGCTTGACTAGCCCTACGGACGCCACCTTCCTCGCTTCACCTACTAGCCCAAACTTCACAAGATCTCGCGGTAGCTCTAATGCCTCTTCAAGAGGCGAAAGGCAGACGATTGGTCTTGGCCTTGGCCTTGAGGTGCCCGGCACCATTCTCCCTACCACTGACGAGCCAGCACCAAGGTCTTTACCTCGCGCAACGCCCCTCGACCCTCCAGTATCCCGCAAGCCGAGCACAAAAATCAGGAGTCCCCTTCAATCCGCCAGTCTCCTTTCCACACCATCATACGGTGCCACGCCCAAATCGACACCTATATCCGTAGTAGCCAAACCCGGCGGAAAACAAAAGACAACCGACCTCTTTATCCGCGTATTTGCTGCACAAAATCTCCTCGCTCCGTCTGACATAAAGGGCCGAGTGAAGATCGAGTTTCACGCCGAGCGCCAAGAAAAGATCGGCGGCGATGATTGGAAGCGGGAGACTAAGACCGCGAAGAAGTGTGTTACACCTGATTGGGACGGAGATGAGCCGATCGAGTTCATGGGTGCGGGGCCGGGCATCGTGGATGAGCTGAGCTTTATTAGGTTTAAGGTTGAGGACGATGGATGGGTTGGGAATGATAAGATGGTGGCGTGGAGGGCAGTGAGGTTGGATCGTTTGAGGAATGGGTATAGATTTATTAGGTTGTGGACGCATAAGGGGGCCCCGGATGGGGGGTTGTTGCTTGTGCATGTTAATCGCGTGGATAGGTATGAGGAGAAGAAGTGAGTGTTTGAGCGGGAGATACCATTGCGCGTAGATTGCCTATTTTGTGTAGTGGTTACCGGAAAACAAGCAATAATAACTGGTTTGAGCCAGCCGGCCTCCCAAGCATGCACAATTGTTAAGTCTGTCAATCAAACAGCCAGCTAGAAATAATTGTTTGGACAGACCATGCCCAAATCTTTCATGCTGACCACTTCGAGCTCAGCAACTATTTATCGTCCTACTACCAGCACACTGGAGCAGAGACAGTTGAGACTACCACAGCTATAGATAAGACACATCATCTTAACGAGGGCACATTCACAACTTCTACGACTTGCTTCCTTTCTTACAACACCACACAACTCCGACTGAGGACGACCACTCAGTCTTATGTCCAACCCTCAGGTCCCTCTGGCTACGCCCTATGAAGCTTCTCGAACGTGCATCGACGTCTGGCTCGCATGTGACACAATTGGAAGCGGCCATCTACGAGGTCGAGGTCTCTCTATCCTTCTCGCCTTATGGATCCTTGAGGGACAACACACACCCTACTGTAAAAGCTCTTCCAAATGAGTAACAAGCGCAATAACCGGAGTTTGGTGCGATGGCACAATCGCCTATTACCCTCGACAGAGTCACTATGAAACCAATCAGTAATCTCTTCGCATGCTTGTATATATTTTTCCACTTAACAGAGCACAACAGAACACAACACAACTAGATATTGCCGTATGGCAACCCTAGACATCCACTTCATGGCGAGACAAGCTTTCAATTGAGCCGCCATGCACCACCACCCAGCACAACGCCACCTGTTAGCTATGACGACACACAACAAGGCCACATTCAAAACAATTTCAATCATGAACATCATGAAGTCGACAAACCAGTGGCACATGTACAGCATAATGGAGCCGTTCGAATGTAATTGAATATGGATACCTTAATACCGACAAGTATAATCTTAAAGGTGGATAGAACGTTGACCTGGCACCTTGCGCTATGCAGAAGATCAAACCAACCTCACCTTGTATGAAAGCGTCAACTTCCCAATCGGGACTATGCCGGAGCTGGGTTGAGATCAAACTTCAGCCTCGCATACAAATGAAAAGGACGCCGACTCGAGTTAAACATTGTCCATAATGAGCACAGTAACTGGAGTAGGAGTATGAGAAGCCCTTAAGTCGGAGCTTGGGCAAACACCAGCCAGCAAATTCATTCCCGCCCTATGAATCTGTGCTGAATGAGGCCCCATGGACATCTATGAGCTCTTGCCAGGAGGTCGATATCGCGCTTATGGCTGTGCTACCAAGCCACAAGACATCTAGCACCGCACTGAGCAGCCAAAAGCCCAAAGTGTTTGAGTAAGTCATTAGCCCACCGGTTAGCAAACTCCTGGCCTAAACCGTCATGAGATGGTCTGCATTGAGGTCCTTCTTGGTGGCCTCGTACTCGTTACGTAAGGGCAAGTGTTGCTGCATGAGCGAAATGGAGTCGCAGGCGGTTATGGGTGTTAAAAGCGTGTCATTGCCTCTCGCCCATTAGAGTGTGGCAGTGGACATGGCTACAGGCCCCTATCGTATGGTGGGAAAGGATTCGAGCTGTTGACTGGTTGAAAACAAAAGTCGAGGGACAGAATCGTGCTGACTTATTGAGGGTCATCTGCAAATGCACCTACTTTATGTGTAACGTCTGCAGGAAGACTCCAAGATTATAGAGCAGGACACGGCATGCCAGCTAACAGCCTACTATAAAGCACAGCTTCAACGGGCTTGTACTATGAGGGAAGACACCACATCACACAATGCCACACACAAAAACCACAACCAACCATGGCGACCTCGGAAGACCACCCTCAAAATGAATCTATACACAGCAGCTCACGCTATAGAGCTACGCGCGTATCGGTAATAAAGCCCATCCCCACTCTTCTTTTATGAACGGACAAAAAGGGCAAGGCTGTCATGACCTTGGCCGACGTAAAGGTTACGGTCGGTAGCCGGTCAGCCAGCCATCATCAGACTACATCCATGAGGCACGAAGTCATCGAAATCGTATGACCACTGAGGCTGCGACGTACGCGAGGCTCATGGTGACAGCTTGAAAACCGTTCTATCATCGCAGCAGGCGAAGACGAAAATAGTTTGTTTTGGACGAGGCCTACACGAACTTCATGAGGACGACGAGCGGGAACCGGTAAACCGTGAGCTACAGTAACTGCGCTTTCAATCTGTGGACACCCACAGCTAGCAGACGCAACACCCACCCGCAATGGAATCTCATGCCCAAAAAATAACGTGCAAAAAATAACATGTCCACCTTTAGACTGATGTCCAAGCAAAAGCTTGAATGACATGCGGAAACCGGTTACCTAGTCGAGGCCTTCACAATATCATAATGTCTTTGTTCTTGCTCATCCCAAGGAGTCTGGATTATTTGCCCCAACTTCCGTCCTTAGTGTAGCTGGGGAAGGCTAACCGATCGGCAATGATGCCTTGCCAAGGGGTTAGGAATTAGCACAGCCGCATGAAAACGGGGCCAGAGAGCTATCAACAAGCTGCCAAAGTCTATCACGGACCTTTCCACAGCAGATGTCGGAACCACCAGCCCATGACTGGGACCAGGCGACGAACAGCAGAAGAAATGCAAGTGTGCAGCCAAGATACCTGCTGACTGTAGTGATCCCACTTAGTTGAGCCTATGAGTACTCGAACAACAGCAGCATAATACCACAAGATCTGGGATATAAGTTTGTAGCCGCTTAGAAGAATGTGTCCTAAATGAAAGTTGAAAAAATTTGAATTTGTTGACTTAATGTATACTGTATTCAACCCATATGGGCTCCAATATCTAAGAGCGAGCTCTCATATTCGTCATAGTCCTCGCTCTTGCCTTCCGAGACTGTGATCCTTCGTTCACGCCCTCATCTACGATGAATGCCTCACCTGCTGCCGCTTCTTCTGCAATCATTGTCCGCTGTCCAGTTTTCACATTCTCAAGCCCTCGAACGTGGATCTCATAATCCTCACTGCTTTCTGGACCCAAGCTTAAGCCTACCTTACAAAATGTGTTTATGATAGTCTCTTTTTAGCATTCATGAAGCAAATCCCATGCTTGTGCTACCTAATGAGTAAACAGCACTCTGCGATCCGTTGTGAGTGCCCATTTTCTTTGTTTCCATTTTTTTTCATGGTTGTTATAGCGCTTATTGACAGTTTCTTTGATAAGAGTCATGCCAAAATACCGCAAACAAAGGCTGCTCTGGAAAGTACTAAAAGTTTATCCCAATTTTCACCACATTCCTTCAGTTCTTTCAAGTTCTTTGAACATTCTGTTTGTCTGTGATAAGCATAAAGAAAGAATTTAGAACAAGAGAAAAGTATAAGAACTTTCTAAAAGGAACAAAAAGGATTTCTTTATAATCTTTGTTATGCAGAAGGAAATTACGGACGACTATAGAAACACTCTCTTTAAAAGAAATAGGCTGGATTGTCCCTCTCTTTGGATAATCAAGCAAGCAATAACATTTGCTCTCTTATCACTAGTTCTCAGAGTTTTCTTATGGACATTTGGTGATAGCCTGTTTACCTTATGCAATCTTTCTTTTCCACTACCATACATTATGTTACAGTTTTACAATCAACCACATTTCTCAGTAACGTCATCAACGTTTGACGCTATGCACAAGACAACGTCTGTGCAGTACTGAAGTTACTGTCAGCTTGATTGTAATAGTTCTTATCAAATCTATCTTAATGGTCAACTAGGGCCTCAAATTCAAGTTCTCAGTTGCTTGGTTTAATGGCTTCAAGCGCTGCTTTAAATCAGTACCAGGCCTAAAGCAAAGCAGGCACATCATGCCCTTAAAGAGCTGCGTTCAAAGCCAACTGCTTGTGTTAAGATTAGAGCAACAAAACAGTATATATTGTATTACTTTGTTGTGTTTTATATTATATCTAACTTGTTAAGAGCGCAGAGAAAGAGGAGGAGCCTATACTGGTGAGGTAGGTAGCGTAAATGGCTTTGAATTTCTCCAGTACATCATGAGTGACATCTCTTGACACTGATTCTTGACAGCTTGTGTCATGGGTAGGAAAGACGTGAGTTGGAATCGGAGGCGGGACGCCTGCGAGGC